>CAJQZJ010031879.1:391384-425012 GCA_907164525.1 Lophiomys imhausi
AGGGAAAATTGAAAGCTCCTAGTGGAAGCCCTCTTTCAGAGTGTCTCGAAAAGTGATCAGGAAATAATATCTGTAATGTGCTTTAATATTGCAAGCTCCTGTGGAGATGGGATGTCAAATAGCTGCCTTTTCTCTCTAGGTTATTTTCCATGTTGGATGTACTAACTACCATTTACTATCCTCTGACATAAAAAGAAGCAGGAGACATTTTCTTAAGGTCAGAATCAGGCAGGTTAATCACCATCAGGACCACTAGCATGACAGAACAACAGCACTAAATCTTCCTTGCAGAATGAAAGGCTCAGATGTGATTCTGTTTCCACCCTAGATTGTGACTCTTGGCCCCAGATGCTCATTGGTTGGTGATGGAATGAGGTTAGTTAACTGGCTGGAGAAGTATGCCTCCATCACAAGTAAGGCATCTTTGAGAAAAAAAAAACTATTTCAAAAGTTTATATAGTTATATACAAATGCTTTAGGTTTATATGTTTGTAGATATGGTAAAAATGGGGCTTAGGTTACAGGCTTTGGGCTAAAAGACACATCCATATCAGGACCTAGATTTTACTCTTATTCACTGTGTGGTCCAAGCCAAGTTTCTCCACACTAGTTATTATTTATAAAATACCTATAGGGTCTCTGGGGTTGCACTGAGAACTATAACCTTACATAATATCTTTCTATTCCTGGATTTTTCCTGATTTTTCTTCAGTTATTCTAAGGGATGTGTGAAGGTTGGAGGTGTCACATGGCTTAGGAGAGGCAGTAGTCAATGACTCCAGAAGATGACATCTATACCAGCCCCATGCAAACCAAAATAATGTTTGTGGTAGTTTTCACATATACTTTTCTATTGGGTTAATACTACACAGTGGCTTCTATGTGGAAGCACTATTATTTTTCATATTGACATTTCAGGGTTATTATTTGCTCATTTGTTATTGTTGTTGCTGTTAGACTAAAGATATACTGGCTTTGGACTCTCCAAGAAGTATTGCCATACTTGAATTCCCTGTGTCAGGTACCAAAAGGCATAGTTGTCCCAAGAATAAAAGAGTCACATCTGCACTCCCCAAAAATCAAGTTCTAGGGTCAATCAAATTGAACCTTCATAACACCTGTGACCTTCTAGAGATCTGTTCATTGAAGTGGATTAGCCAGACTTCCTGTCAGAGGCGTGGTTCCAATGAGGTGAATGTTGAGTGGACATCTATCTCTTCTTTGTGTTTAGGTCAGGCTGTTTCTGCAGCAATAGTGATTCCTTAAGTTCAAAGTACAGCACAAATCAATGGAGCCTAGACATACCAATTGCAGCTAAGTACTGACTTAAACTGAAGTTCATCATGATGGTTTTATATTCCCTGTTTGGTGTGCTATTTCTGTTCCTCTGGTCTATTGTCCTCAACAGCTTCTTATATATAAAAAAAAAAAAACGGAGATGAATTTTCACAAGTTCCTGTATTTCTTCTGCTTGCTAATGTTTAATAACACTGGGAACTAAGTCTTCTCTGTATTTAGAAACAGTCAGCAGAAATTGCACTTAGATTTACTTTTGTAAAGCATTATTTAGAGCTTTGGAACAGAGATGCTCCTCTTTATTTTCTTCTCGTGCCAAAGTCTCCTTTCCCAAGACAATGTCTTCATAGTTGCCCAGCTCACAACCATTACTGTGTTGTCCAGTTTCAAGGGAGCTTGCTTAGAGGCAAGGGCATTCTTACAGTAACTACCTATGGACACAGACTATGTCTCCTCAACTACTAGAATGCACCGAGCCTACAGGCCTACTGGGCATATTTCTGGGGAGGGCTAGAGGCAGCAGAGGTCAGCTAAAGATAAGATATATTCTTCAAACAGGCACCTAGCTTCTTTAACCAGACACTTTGCTGATGTCATTCAGTTGGGCATGCGTATTAGAGATATCGAGGAGCAGCTACAGACTGAAATAGCCTCAAAGGTGAGGGGCTCAGGCACACAGAAGGAATGAACTCAGAAGGACAGCTCTGTGATCGGTAGTTAGGTTTTCTGCCTTCCAGCTGAGGGCATTGTCGGACAAACTCTGCTTGACTTCAAAGGAGTCTTATCCTGGAGGCTAATGCACTGTGTAACAAGTTTTAGGGAAACCAGGTGAGAGAATGGACAGATGACTTAGTGGTTAAGAGTGTGTACCACTCTTGCAGACATGGTTTCCAGCCTGCTATGGCAGCTCACAAATATCTACAGATCTGTTAACAGGGGTTCTGATGTCCACTTTTGACCTCAGCAGGCACTGTGTACATGTAGCTACATACATACATAGAAGCAGAGAGAACACTTATAAACATAAAAAAGCAACATATATTAAATGAACATTTCATTCTGCATTAGTCTTTCTGTAGTTAGGGTAGAGGGCTCATGTGTTCCCCCAGATAAGCACTTTCCCCTCTGTTTGTCTGTCTGCTCTTGTTCCCAGATAGGGAGAAATGAGAGCTCTTTGCCAGATATCAAGAACAGTGTTTATAAATATATTCTGAATAGAAATATACTCTCCATGTTGGCTTCTCACACATCAGGAGATAGCCCAGTGCTAGCCCCTGAATCCTTAGTTTCCCCACCCAGTTGTCAAACATTGAATCTACCAAAATCTCATTATCAGGTAGATAATTTCTGGATAACCTCAATTTTTATGCTCTTTAAATATATGGAGATTGAAGATAATTTTTCCTCATGGAGCCATTGTAGGCCTCCTATGTAGCACAGATAGCTTGACGCTCTGGTCCCTGTCTCCCAAGTTTTGAGATTATAAGCACGTGTTACCATACCCAGAGGATATAGTATATTGGATTATTAGGCTTTTGAAGATTTTTGAAGCTTTTCTTAAAGCTTAGTTCTCTGCTTCTCATTTGATCTTTCTAAAACCCTCAAGGTATGTTGTATTCTTTTCCCTGTTATTGCCCCACAACCAAACTTGAGTGGAAGAGGATGCTCATCTCCAATAGAAGATGAAGAGAGTCAGTCCAGAAACAGGCATTTAGTGACATGTGCATCATGTGGGTAGATTCTTGACAGATTAACTGCCTGCAAACTGGTTTGCTCTCTGCAGTTTTGGGAACAGAGTGACAAAAGTTGTTTAATGCTGTTTACAAGAGAGTTCTTCCCCAGGGCAAACCAGCTTCCTGGCAAAGAAAGCAAGATTACACTAGAGGAAGAGGCTCAAAGTAACAGGAGACTTGCTATGGCTACTTTACAGTTAGAGAATACTGGGTTTCCTGTTAGATAGAAACATCATCTAGAACAGAGGTTCTCAACCTGTGGATTCTAACCCCTTTGGGAGGTAGAATGAAGCTTTCATAGGGGTTACAGGTCAGATATCCTACATATCAGATTATTTACATTACAATTCATAACAGTAGCAAAATTACAGTTATAAAGTAGCAATAAAAATAATTTTATGGTTGAGGGTTGCTGTAACATGAGAAACTATATATTAAAGGGTCGTAGCATTAGGAAAGGTGAGAACCACTGACCTAGAACTGTGCACTTCAAGCAACTAATGATATGGAGATAGTAGATAGGACTTAGTGTGACTTTTGCTAGTGTTTAAAAGGACACTCTGAGAGGAATACTACAAATCCCAGTAAAGATGATTCTCGGCTCTTTGAAAGGTATGGTATTTTCACCTTAAAAGCTGTTTTTCTTCTGTTTGGGAAAGCAAAGTCTGCTGTAGACACGACAGTGCCAAACTCTCTAGGAATCAGTGTGTCAAAAAATTGCAGCTGTCGCGTGGAGTGAGAACTCCACAGGCAGAATCATTCAGAGTCTGTTTTGTCACAAAAGCTGTGGAAGGAAGTCCCACCTGTTGTGGCACGAGAGCATTTCGTGATGAAGGACACACAGCCAGTTGTCGTTCTTCCTTTCTACAAGTAAATTATCAGCGTGATGTTAATCACCATCTGTATGCAAATGTAAGCCCCTTTCCCTCTAGGTATGTTATTCCACTTTAGGTACCATCCTCCCTTAGTTCCAGGAGAGGTTGTGCAGAGGCCCTTGCTTGTCTCATTTAATTTAAACTTCACCAAGTTGAAAGACAGCATCCTCCTAACCCTGCTGCCTACCCTCTGTTGTCTCCTTGGTGGATTGTTTATCGTTCTTGCACTGCTCTGAGGACTTTTCTCATTTTCCCTGCAACTTGTGCAGCCCTTTAGATGCTTTATATATACTCGGCACCTAGCATTTTGAATTTTAATGGTGTATTTATTCTCAGCTTACTTCTTCTATCTCCTGAAGAGTGTCTCACGAAGAGTTATGGATCTGGTCATAAAATCCAATAAAGATGTGTTCGCCAGACTGATTTATTTTCTGAGCTCTTTCCCTGTTAAATTCATAAGAGGGACCAGATTTCTGCAGATATTTGACTACTGTAGTGGAAATGAGAAGCTCAAGAGCCACCCAGGCACCGATATTAAAAAGAACCACACAAGAAAGGGCTACACTCACACTAAATTGTTCTTTCTCAAAAAAGAAATGAGGCAATGGCTTAAGTAGAAAAATGATTCATAGAGCATGCTAAATCACCAGACATGGGAAAAGTTGGGTCTTATGAGTCAAGATAATTAGTTTGGAGAATTAGTTGGCATAGCTAAATAGACTTGTGAGAACTCACAAGCTAGTTAATTTTATTTTCAGTTTCCAAAGTCAAAGCAAGTAGTTTCCAAAATAAAAAAAGTCCCTGGGATTTAGTTGCCTATTATTATAAAACCTGCTGTTGCCAGCCAGAGCCAAGGAAAGTCCCATAGTATGTTCTGTTTCACCACCTGGAATGCGAATGAGTAGTTCTGGAAAGAAATTTAAATTGATGGACGAGTCTGTCCCCAATTTCCTCCAGCCCCTTTCTAGGTCACTGTACTCCCACCTTCAAAAGTCAGGGTTGAACTTGCGTTTGCCTAGCCTAGGGATATCTCAAATCCTACATTACTTACAACTGACTTGGAGTATCATCTTCTCCCTTGATTGCTTTTAATCGTGTCTGCTCATACCCTGGACCTCATCTCCCGATCTCTAGTCTCATGCCCTTTTCCAGGAGACGATTGCTCCTCACATGTCTCTGTTCTCACCAGATTCATGATTTGTTTCTGGGGAATGGGCTCCATGGCCGCCCATGATGGGCATTGAGGTACTTCTCTTTACCTGTCTTTCAGTGTTCTTCCCTCCTGGTACAAAGGCTTCAAGGGTATGGCCCTGACATAATCCTTTTCCAAATTTTTCCGAGCTGGGCCAGAATATGATCTGAGGGGCACCCTATCAACTTTTTTTACATTGTTTCACTAGAAGTAGCTCTAGCCTTTGGTCCTGCATGACCCATTGCTAGGATACAGAATTTCACTGTCTTTCCTGCTTTTAGTCACACAGTGATGAGGACCTGGCCCAGAACCTCTAGTTTTCCTGTGGACACAAAACTCAATTTTGTGACATCTTCGTTCCATATCCATTGTGATATGAAAACCAGAATTTTTTCCTTTTAAAGGGGAATGCATTATTAAAATACTTTAAAGGGTTTGTACTTTATTGCTCTCCCCATTAATGATCATGTAAAAATGTGGCTTTTCTCAAATGTCAAATGTCCTTGTTTTTTTTTTTAAACTTAGTACAATTTATTAAATGTACTTTGTATTTGATGCTTATTTCTTAATGTGACAATCTGGATCTAATTTAATTATGTTGGAATTATAAATGCCAGAAACACAGTATGATGTTTATAAAATTTTGGGGCATTTTTTTTGTCCAAAATATTCTCTAGTTAGGAGAACTTTCTTCATTGGAATTTTAATGATGGGGATGTGAGGGACAGTGGGCTATGAAGGGACTTAACTTGTGACTACACAGAAAGCCAATGGCTTGCATAATACTTTAACTACTTCATGAGTGGGGCTGGGGAGATGGCTCAGCTGTTATGAGCACTTGACGCTCTTGTAGAGGACCAGTGTTTGGTTCCCAGCACCAACATGGCAGCTCACGGTTATCTGTAACTCAAATGACAGGGGATATGTTACCTTCTTCTGGCCTCCACAGGCTCCTGCATGGATGTAGTGTATGCATATACACACAGGCAAAACACTCATAGACTTTAAAGAAAAAACAAAAAACAAGCAAAGATTTTAAATGATTTATCATAGATATTGTGAGTTGGTCTTTCTTTGAGTGGACATATCCAGTCATTTGAGGATTTAATGCATATTCAAGATCACAAATGTTCAGATTTTTGTATTAAAAGGAGAATGAAAATAACAGCTTTCTTGTTACTCAAACACATGTGTACGAGATAATTATCATCTAAATTTATTCTCTAATCACAGATCTATTAATCACCCATTATGTTTAGACATTTTATGTGTTTGGAACTGAGGCCATATGTACTTAAAAATTCCCCTTAAAATGGGAGGAAATTAGTTTTGAGGTCATCTTCAAAGCCAATTTTGTATAAATTTAGCTCATCCAGTTTTGAGTTTCCTGTGATTTTGCTCTTTTTATTTAAAAAGCTCATCTTGACAGTTGATTAACATGCTGTCTGACTGCTCAGTTCTGGATGGTGCCCTTTGTACAATGTTAGACAGTATGTGAACTTACTTTCCTTTCCCTGAGTTTTATAGTTCAGTTGTCAATTTCCAATTATTTGATTCTTTTGCTCTGATTTACGATTTCAATTTTCTTCTTTTTATTAGCTTTGTTTCAGATTATCTATTCTATTTTATCTTGGCTTTTGTTCTATTTTTTGATGAATATTTCTTTGAAACATCCCCAAGATCAAGGCAATAACACTTGAGTTGATAGCATGGAGAGTGGTTAGAAGTCTATTTCTTTTTGAAAAATAGCTATTTCTAGAAAGTATTGTTCATGACAAAGAAGACCAGAGCCAGGCAGAAGTTAAAATGGCAGAGACAAATTTTAATGGATACTGTTGCGATAGGGGAATGTAGACTGTGGTATAGAATGGAATCCAGTCTCAATATATTAAGGATAATGGGAGCTTTAAGGCCAAGGAATAGGAGTTGGTGGGTGGAAAATTGTTCAAATAAGACACCAAGTCAGGGGGATAAGTGTACTTGGATCCACCTAACAGGGTTCCCAGTAAAGGTAGGCCAGGATGACCAGATGGCAAGGGTAGTGAATGTGAGGTTTTTGACCTTGAAGTTCAGGAGAGGGTTGTGACAGGTTACTTTTGCAACATTACTTTCTAAAATCAGATTTTACAAATTATGCAATGCAACTCTGTCAGATTCAAATCCCTATCAAAATTTGATGAAGTCAAAAGTCTCTATTGTTACTTTTTACTGACACATAATTACTATCTTTGGGGGTTATAAGTATTATAGTTTTATATTCAGTGTATTATATTGCAATTTGATATTCAAAGATCAGGTGAGGAATGTTTACCACTCCTAATACCTGTGTTTGCTCTTCAGTGATTTATTTTCAGCACTTTAATTAAATATATTTCAGATCTCAAATTAAAAGCATTGTTTTCTTTGTCTAAGAAAAATGCCAATTAAAATTTATTCTAGAACTCAGAATGAGATGTGTTTCTCTTATGTTAAACTGAGAAAATCAATTTCTGATTTGTTAAGGAGCAATCATAGCATGTGGACCCAATTCCACTGACAGGGATAACGTTTGTAAATGTTATGAGGTTTAAAGAAATAGATGTAACTACATTTTGTGTTGTACTGGAACATAATTTAAGAGGACTAATTCAAGTTATAGTATCTTAATTTCTCAAAAATTTTAGTCTTAAAAGTGGTAAATATTATTGAAAGAAGATTCATAGGAAGATATACCAGCTTTATCTGATTTACCAGTGGCCATGACTATTGATAAAATACTTTCTTCAAAATTGTATTGACTTTTATTGCATAACTCACTCAGACACAAAAGGATAATTTCTTTCATATACATTCTAAACTGCCATGCCTGCTTCATAGATACTAACTGAAGTTCTTATAATGACTTACACTATAAATTAAAAGGAAAACACACAAAGTGTTTCAAAATATATAAGTTTTACACAATAAAGACTTATTCACAATCTGAGTTCAAAAGACTATTATTCTTTGAAATTATGAAGCTTAAGTATGTACAAGGGTGCAGGGCTTTATGAAAGGACTGAATGCTGCCAGCCTCTGCAATATTTATTTTTGAATTGAGTTCCTGTACCATAGAGGTCACTGTTCCATGATGATTGTGGTCATATTTGTCTTCTGATAACTACCACAATGGCATTTTAATGAGGATATTGGTTCGGTGTGTTTTGTTCAGGAAAAAGTTTCTGTATTGAATTTGTACCTCTGTATAGGAAGAGAGACACTTGAAATCTTGAAATCAACCCATACTTTTTTCTTATATTTTTGGTTGTGAGCCTAGCCTTTAACGGCTGAGCCATCTCTCCAGCCCCATACTTTTTTCTTAAGTTCCTCTTGTCTTCAGTCCCCATCATAAGCTAATATTTTCTTTTCTTTTCTTTTTTTTTTGGTTTTTTGAGACAGG
The DNA here is from genome assembly GCA_907164525.1 of Lophiomys imhausi. Taxonomy (NCBI): domain Eukaryota; kingdom Metazoa; phylum Chordata; class Mammalia; order Rodentia; family Muridae; genus Lophiomys; species Lophiomys imhausi. The sequence continues at coordinate 399,899 of CAJQZJ010031879.1, forward strand.
GTTTCTCTGAATATCTCTAGCTGTCCTGGACTCGCTTTGTAGACCAGGCTGGCCTCGAACTCACAAAGATCCACCTGCCTCTGCCTCCCAAGTGCTGGGATTAAAGGTGTGCACCACCACCGCCTGGCTCAATATTTTCATTGATATCATCCACTTTCTCCAAGCTTCTTGCCCTGGGTTTCCCATCCTTCTCTAACTGATCTCTACAAACAACCTTGAGTTACTTAATATGAACATGATGTGAAATCATCTCCCATCATCGTATTTTCACTCATAAGTAGAATGTGCTTTGAGGGAGATTCTGTTCTTTCAAGTCTGGCTTCCAAACCTAGGTATTTGCTGAGAAGTTTTCCTTTCTTGTTTCTACAATTCTTTGTTAACCTGAGAGGTCATGTCTGCTTTGGAAGGCGATTCTTGATGTACAGAGAAATATTTGGGCTTCTCTGTATTGGTCTAGAGACACCAGGTCCAGTTCCATATCTCTGGCCAAGGTTTTTTCCCTTCTTCTGAGCTCTGATTTCTAATTAGATCTTTAAAGCTCACTTCCTATAAGCAAGAAATGTCTAGACTGAAGGCCTATCTTATCCTCCTCTGTGTCTTCTTCAGGCATCAGCTGGTCATGAGGACTTGGGGACTTGAGGCCTAGGGATTTTATTTGTCTATAGTCGCCAGGGTGACACCTAGATATTAAAGCCCATAGTTCAATCTCTATTATACTGTTCCCATGTTTATGTTTTCTCTTAAGGTCATTTCTAACTGTAACCTTATTTACAAGACCATATTATTTAGAACTTTACTTATTTATTACTCAATGAATACATATTGCCCAGTTTCCTTTGAGGAAACTTCTTTGTACATAATCTTGAATTCTGCCCCCAAAATGTTGGCATTGTCCCAGAAGATGACAGACAAAACGTGTGGGATGCATTTTGCCTTCTCTATTAGCAATGGATAGCAATATATGGACTTCTGTTCATACAGAGTCATTCTATTAAGTTTGAGACTTATCAGGGAAGAAGAGGGATAATGTAACACCTTTCAACAAACAAGTGCCAGTTTATAAAGACCTTGGGGCAGCTAAGTAGTTCCTTCATCCTTAGTTGGAACAAAGAGAAAAAGAACAGAGTGAGTCACAACAGCAAGAGACAAATGGGCATGGGGCAGCAAGCATGAGCCAAAGGCCAGTACTGGAAGCACATTATAACTGTTTCATGCACAGCTCTATACTTATGTGAAGTGAAACCTACTAACCCCATTTTAAACAAGATGTTCCAACTGATTAGTTAGGGCAACCTAAAAATTAATATTTCCTGTATCCGATGAGAAAACAAGAACATGAAGTTAATAAAAATGCTGTGATTGTTCCCATATGAGCGTTTGAAGCTCTTCTGATTAACTTTCTTCTCAAAATATCTTTGGGAGGTTGGAAAAGGAGACTTTAATCCTCATTTTATAGTTAGTGAAGCAGAGATACAAGTAAGACATTCCTCAAGGCCCAGGGAATGCCACAGAAGAGAGAATGGAGATATTTTAAAAACCAAAGGATGGAGAAGAAGGTCATGAAAAGACATGGTATTGGCACTGCAACCATGAACACACAGGAGCTATGGGTAACTGCACAAGACTAAGCCTCCATCTTTCCACCATGGATAGAGGAGGTGCCCCTGAGACTCCATCCCTCCCCTTAGGAGCTAATGACTGTTAATGGTCATTCTTCTGGTGAGAGGGTCCCATTTTCTCTGAAAATGTCTCCACTGGTAGAATAGTTGAAGAAGAAGGGGTCAGAGGGAAAAGAAGAGGGTACTAGATAGTGATGAGGGGTGAATATAATAATATACATTATATAATCATAAATTGTATATATGTGAAACTGTCAAAAAAGAGAAAAAAAGGTCTACAGGTATTCTCTCATGTTAATATATGTTAGAGTCTGCTCACCTTAGTAACAAATCTTAGTGACTTGGATACAAACCTGTATCCAAGTGTGTGCAGGTGTGTGTGCATGTGTATGTGTACAAATAGGCTTTCCTCAAAAAAGAAAGTATTCCTAGTACAGTGAGAGGGAAGAGCTCTCTTCTTTCAGAAGAGAGCCAGAAATGTATTCAGCCACTGATATGGTAGAAGAGGAGGGATGAGGGAAAGCCCCAACCTTCAGATATGCAGCTCTTAGGAAAGGTGATGCTTTAGGGTTGACACACCCCTCCACATGGGAGAATCTGCTTTCTATAGAGTCCTTTCCTTGATAGCAGGAACACAGCTGGTCTGGGCTCAGAACTGAGTTGACAGACCAACCTCATTGTTCCCAGTAAGTCTGTGCTTGGCAATGTGTCTTTATCCTCACTCAAAGGGACATGCCTTCTCCCCCTCCTTATCAATGTAGAACACTAGCATTTGATTCAGTTATTCCCGAGTTCAAATCTTTCCAAGAACGTCAACCAATGAATGCAGCCTCAGTAAGAGGCCTCCCTTCCAGCCCCCGGGTCTCCAGTGCTGCATGTTTGCCCCACGTTTTTGGAAATCTGTTTGGGCAGGAAAACTCTCCAAAGGCTACCTCAGCAAGAGTGTGGAAGAAGGAGACCTTTCCTGGGGCTGTGCAAACAAAAGTGGATGTTAATATACTCATGATTATTTGGGACAGCTCGGTCACTTTAGATTTAGTTATTACATGTAGTGAATTATCAGTAGTTCTATTTTGTTTTCTACTTACCATGGAAATTATATTTACATAATAAGCACAAATTTACTTAATCTGAAGAGAAACCATCTTTCCACTTTTCTTAGGACTTGGGGGTAAATGTAAGAAAATTGAAGATTTTGAGAGACTATATACCTCTTTTCTTGTCAAATTTTAACAATTTTTTGACAAAATAACTATAACCCCTCTTCAGAATAGGTATAATTATACTTTCTTCTTCCAAAGTGGGAAGGTTCCAAGCTGACATTTCTTTATGAAATGCCTCTATGAAGAATTAATTGTGTCAAGGGTTATAAGTCAGTTTCTCCATAAGCCCCTTTGCATTTCTGTGTTGGTTTTGATGACCTTAATTGTTTCTTTTTAAGTGGTGTTTCTGATGGGTTAGTGAGTTGCCATTATTTATTTATACAAATGAATCTTTGAATGCCAGAACCTAGATTGCTCTTGAAGGTCATTTGGAGATGTTGTCTCAGTCACTCAGCGTTGTAACCGCAGTTTATGATTGTGTGCACACATGGTAAATAAAGCTTTATATATATGCTTTCACATACATTTGGAGTAAATTAATGATGTTTGACATGCTTTTCCTCTGTCAACATTTTCAGTTTCCATTGACAAAACATTTCTTGAAATGTTAAAGAATGTACCAGAAAAATATTTTTTGAAAACCCCTCAAAAACAAAAACTGAGGGGATTTTTATTAATATTACTTAAAAAAACTAGAAATTTTAAGAGTGGAAACTGAAGCAGAGAAAAACCATGCATGAAGTTGTTAGTAAGCTTCTTTAGGTCAAAGGACATAGAGGAGCATGGATAATGTTGGCCGCTTCTCATTATTCCCACTGTCCTGAGAGTTTTCTGGAATACCCGAAGAGGAGAGAGATGAAGAGCTAAGATATTGAGTGGAAACTTCTGGCAGTGACTGATTCCCTAAATCTTTTTTTTTTTTAAACCAAGGACCAGAAACATAGGAACATCTCCCTGTCTGACATCAATTATGTGAGACTCAGTTGCATTCAGGGACATTAGTGTGTATGTGCATGTGTGTGTATGTGTGTACAATATGTGTGCATGCTCTTGGGTGTGCAGGTATATTCCTGGCATAGCATGTATATGTAGATCTAATCCTGACTTTCTTCTTTATTTTAAACAGGGTCTTCTGTTGTTTGCCTCCACTGTGGCAGGCTCGCTGGCCCATGAACTTCCAGGGATTGTCCTGCTATTATCTCCATTTCTTTTTAGGCATACTGGGGTTGCAGATATGTGCTCCTGGGTCCAGCTTTATGTAGGTTCTGGGGATCCAAACTCGGGTTCTCAAATGTGTGAAGCAAGGATTTTACCTGCTGAGCCATCCACTACCCTCTGTTTAGTCATACATTAAGCAACTGTAGATTTCAGAGAAAAAAGTTTTCGTGTTTTTAGAAATGAGCATCTGTCCTGTCTACTTTGAAGTTGATACTTGGTACCACTTATTGACATTCACAAAGTTATTTTGCAGAAGATGTGTGGGTTGGTTTTGCTTCTTTTTTTTAATGTTTATTTATTACTTCAGGTTACATCTCCATCACAGTGTCCTCTTTCCACCCCTCCCAGTCTCGCCCTTCCACCCTCTACCCCCTATCCCTTCCATCCCACTCCTCTTGAGTGGAGTGTCCCTACATATCAGTCCCCTGTCCCAGTTCAGCAGTCATATGAGGGCCAAGAGCCTCTTCATACACTGGGGGCATACAAGGCAGCACCACTAGGGCAAAGTGTCTCATTGACAGGAAAAAAAGTCTATGTTCATGTTCCCTTTGGTGCATTGGTTGTAGTATAGTTATCCTGTACTACATGGCTAAAATCCAACTATAAGTGAATAGATGCCATGCGGATCCTTCTCAGTCTGGGTTAGCTCACTTAGGATGAGCTTCTCTAGTTCCATCCATTTTGGCTGCAAATTTCATGATTTCATTGTTTCTGATGTCTGAGTAGTATTCCATTGTGTAGATGTACCACTGTTTTTTTGTTTGTTTGTTTGTTTGTTTTTTTTAATCCATTCCTTGGTTGAGGGACATCTGGGTTTTTTTGCTTCTATTAGAGTCATAGTGAAGCCTTGTGGATGAAGAGCTTGGGATTTGAAATGAATTTTGGATTTGAAGCTTGGTTTTATCAGTTAGCAGTCTGATGAGACTAGCCAACATTCTAGTACCTCAGCTTCTTCATTAATGAAGAGGGGGGGGAGAGGAAGTGGGGGTATGTCGCGTCCCCCTCGACCAGCAAGGACGACGTAACTCGCAAAAGCTCTTCTCAAGCAATTTATTCAGGTCCCTTGAAAACAGTCTTCCGAATCCTTGCTTGTGTCTCTGCTTGTGTCCCTGCTTCTTCTCCCCCAAGCCCTTATATGCCTACTCAAACCCAATCAGATCATGCCACCTGGTGATCCAAGATAGGCTCACAAAAGGAGGAAGCACACCGGGCTAGGCAGCTGCTACCAACTAAGGCTTGTTTACAGCTAAGCTTGAGCTTTCTGGCATCAAGCCAGGCGCCATCTTAGGGTTGCGGCTCACCACAGTTTTGTGGCTTGCCACAGATCCCCCTTTTTGTTTTAAAACGCAACAGGCAAGGGTAGAGGTCTGATCTCTGATATGCATGTAAAGGACATTGTAATGACCCCACGCCCAGTAGCCAACCAGGCTGGTGCCATACCCGTCCGGTATCTTTTTCTCAGAGATGGGAAACTGGGATACCAACCCATATGCAATCAAACATGCCCTTCTTGAAGTCGCTAGAAGCTGACCCCAAGTGCAGTGCTTAGCCTCGCATCCTGAGCGTGATGATAGCTTAGTCCTTTAGGACAGTCAACCAAGCTTGCGGCTGTCCAGCCTCCAAGGCAGCAAAGGCTTGCACCAGCATGGCATTACTTCTCCTCTGTGAAATCCTCATCTTACAGATACACCATAGGGCAATGAAACTGACTAGGAAGAGCATGCCTCCTAGGGCACCCATTCCCGCCCATTCCTTCAGATGATTCATGGCTCGGAGGATCCATGTTGACAGTCCTTCAGCAACAGAGACATCAACCCGGGTGGAATTCACATGCACGATGGCAATTCTCAGATTCTGCATCAGCTTATCAAACTCACCAGACCAATTTCCTGTAAGATACTGAGAGAGTTGCTTAGACAAATTTGTAGCTACAGTATAATTTTGATATGGCACAGAGGTCACACACAATCCAGTCATTTTCCACTCACAGCCAATCTGGGCCACCTGCCACAATCAACCAAGGCCGTGGCTACATTGGCTGACAAATTATTCAAGGTAGCGGCAGTCTGCACTGAGGCATCCAGGCTTCCAACCCCTTGTTCTTATAAGGGGTGATAGCTGCTTTACACTCCTTTGTACATTGCTCATACATAAGTTGTTTAATTAAGGGCATTGCCAAATCAGGGTCTCCAAATACCCTTCCAGCGGCCTCAACCATTCTAGCCACGAAGTCTGAGAAAGGCTCCAGGGGATCCTGAATAATCTTAGTTAGATTGTTATCCACTTCCCCTTTGTTAGGCAATGATTTCCAAGCTCTGGTTGCGATTAAATTGATTTGCCCAAACACCTGAGCCGGATACCCAGTTTGTTGTTGAGCATATCAACCTTGCCCAAGAAGCATGACCACATCCCAGGCTGGGTTTCCTGCTGCACGATTAGCAGCAGCTTGTTCATTAGCAAACTCAATCAAGAAAGCCTTCCAATCTAAATACTGCCCAGAGGACAAGCAGGCACGTGCCAAGCTCATCCAGTCACTAGGAGTCATGTAATAACGACTAAGAGCTTCCACCTGAGCTACAGTGAAAGCAGCATTAATCCCATAAGTGAGGACAGACTCAGCAAGTGCTTTAATTATCTTAAAATCGAGGGGTTCATGATAACGATTTCCCCCTCCATCCTGAAAGACAGGGTAGTACAGCTCATGTCTCACTTCCCTCCAGACATTTGGACAGAATGACCACCCACTAGGACCACTCAGAGGGGAAGTCTCATTATATGAAGGCGGTGCCAACACAGGTGGCCCCAGACCTGAGGGCTCTATCCGGGTGCAGTCAGAACTCTTCCTCAAAGATGACTTCTCCATTTCCCTTGCTAACATTTCAAGTTCCTCTTCAGACTCTGAGCTATCCTCTTCCGAAGTATCTTTCCCAGATTTGACCGAGCAGTCCTCTTTTAACTGCTCTAATGCCTCTTGTCCCTTTTCCACAGCCTTGCAATATCTCTGATCTCCTAAACAACTATGAACAAGTCTCCAAATAGGCCGTGCTCATCCCTGCAATGTACCTTGCTCCCAGGCAAAATCTAGATCTCTCCCAAGCTTCTCCCAGCAACTGATAAAGGCCAGCAAGGCCAGCATTCGCTCCATTTCTGTGAGGCACTCTCTGCTTTCCTCAGCTTGCTCTGCCAGTTGTGTCTTCTACTCGTCCGAATCACGGAACTTTATTGCTCCCTCCCGGAGACCTTATTGCCTCTTTACCGAGGTCCTTATTGCTCCCTCCCAGAGACCTTATAGTTTGCAACTTCCCGCGAAACTTTACCTTTAGTTCGCAACTTCCCGCAAAACTTTACCTTTAGTTCGCAATTTCCGCGAAACTTTACCTTTAGTTCGCAATTTCCGTGAAACTTTACCTTTTGTTCGCTATTTCCGCGAAACTTTACCTTTTGTTCACTATTTCCGCGAAACTTTATTGTCCCAATTTACCCCGGGAACTTACCAGTGCACTGCCCCTGACTGCAGGAGTTCTGAGTCTTTTCTGGTTCCCCGTACGGGCCACCACTTGTCGCGTCCCCCTCGACCAGGAAGGACGACGCAACTTGCAAAAGCTCTTCTCCAGCAGTTTATTCAGGTCCCTTGAAAACAGTCTTCCGAATCCTTGCTTGTGTCTCTGCTTGTCTGCTTGTGTGCTTGTGTCTCTCCTTCTCCTCCCCCAAGCCCTTATATGCCTACTCAAACCCAATCAGATCATGCCACCTGGTGATCCAAGATAGGCTCACAAAAGGAGGAAGCACACTGGGCTAGGCAGCTGCTACCAACTAAGGCTTGTTTACAGCTAAGCTTGAGCTTTCTGGCAATAAGCCAGGTGCCATCTTAGGGTTTTGGCTCACCACAGGGGTAGGGGACAGGGGCTAGTATAAACATATAACACACACAGGCAGGCACACAAACATACAGAGAGAGAGAGAGAGAGAGAGAGAGAGAGAGAGAGAGAGAGTTATCCCATTATTTATATGAGAGAGATCATGTAGCATTTGCCTCTCTGAATCTAATTTATTGTATTTACAATATTTTCCCTTTCAAATAATTTTAAGGCAAATTTCATGATTTAAAAAATGGCTGAATAACATACCATTGTATACATGAACCAAGCACATTTTATCTTTCCATCCAGATGTCTAGACTGGTCTTGTTTAGTAGCTGCTGTCACTTATGTAGCAATAAACACAGATGTGCTTAGTATCTCTGTGGTAGGATGAACATTTGTTGGGGTATATACCCTGGAGTAGAAGAGCAATATGATTGAGCAATTCTGCTTTTGATTTTTTGAGAAAACTCTACACTAATTTCCACAGACACTGTGAGACAGGATAGAAGGAGAAGGAAAAACTAATGGGAATTTGAGAACACAATGAACAAAATTGGCTATAAAGTTTGTCTATATAAAGACAATATCCTGTTATATATGATCAAGGATTGTTGCTCTCTTTCTATGTAACTTTCTGTGTATCTCTCAAGAAATACCATTTGTAGATAAAGACAGGCTGATCATTTGGTGCCATTTCTGCAGCCCATGGCTTTTCTTTATTAGATCAAAATCCTTTCTAGTGCACCTTAGAAACCCCCCATATAATCTCATTTTCCCCAAAAGCAAAGAAATTCTCTTACAAACCTTTTGCATAATGTAATTTCAGGAGCTATTGAAACTGTACACATGACTGTTGCTGAGACACATAAGTTTGGTTCAGTCTTGAGACACCTACACCCATGCTTGATTGTGTGTGATGTCCTTTTTCTCCTGAGGGCCCTTCTTTATGCTAATCCCTGTGCTCAAATCTAGTTAAATTTTCTTCTGAATAAAGTACAGACCAGCTTTATATTGGCTCATCCTAAACTTCTTTTCTATGGTGAAGTCAACAATCCTACATTCACCTGAGTAGAGAGAAGAGAATTCTCCAGGATACTTAGGGGACAGCATGGAGACATGCCTTGAACCTGAGCCCTGTAGTCACCGAGAGCTGCAGGAGTATCCCACTAGCATTGAGTAAGGGTTCTTCTCTTCCCATATCCTCACCAGTATTTGTTGTCATTTGCTTTATGAGTGATGTTTACATAATTTATATATTAGTCAGTTTCCTTTGGTATATAATGGTGGGTTCTCTAGAGATGATCTGTGGACAATGTAAGGGAGCGAGTTCTAGAAGTTTCTCCTGTACCTAGTACATTGTATAAACTGAATTACTGCAAACTATTTCCTCATAAAGACAGGAAAAATTTGACTTTCACTTGGACAAAACCACTCAGAGAGTCCTATATTCCATTGCCTGGTGACTTGTGGGTCAGGCAAGTATTATAAACAGCATCACCAAGGTCCCTCATGTAAGGTACAGTTATTGTGAATTGGAGTTCCCAGAACAAAAGTCTGCATTCCAGATTCTGCAAGCCTTATTGAGTGATTAGAACTTCCCGATTATGGGGAGCTGGAAAGTCACACATACAGAATCAAATTATCTCAGGGCATCATTAGTGTAATGAACTGAAGATTGCTCACTCTGTGTCTGACCTGTATGAGCCTTTTCATGATCAGATCAAACCTTTGGTTGGGATCTATTTGGTGACCACTGGGTTTCTGCAACCCTGAAGCTAAGATCGCTGCCAGATAATTTGTAAGGTATGTAAGATGTTTGTGTCTTTCCACAATGTCTGAATTGGCTGAATAAAAGTAAATTCAGAAGTTTCAATGGCAGCAATTTGCCAGATAATCCCACACACCTGGCTGCGGTGAATGAACGTTCTCTTATTCCAATTTTAATTAGGTGACATTAATTCTCACATCACACAGCACATGGTAAATGTCTCTATACCTGCAGGCACATGTGTGTTTACAGAACGAATGCCAGTTAGAGGCTACAGGAGAGTTCAAGAGAATTCAGAAATGGGCTGAGTTTCTGTTTTATACAATAGGAAGTGTCTTGGAGTAGGACATACCATCATCTTAACATCCTACTTGGCTGTAACTCATCTACATGATATTCCCACCAGTGGATTAAAAAAAAAAAAGACTTCATTTATGACCCATTTTTCTCTTGTACTTGTTGAGGTTCTTGGATCTGCATCCTATCAAAGATAATTCAAAACTGCAGGTCAAATGTCTGTAATAGTACATCCCCAAGCATGCTGTTTGGGGCAGTTTGAGTCTATGTCCCCTGACTGTGGTTATTCATATTTGAATTGGAAAGAACTGTTAGCTCCTTTGATGTAGGAGCTGTGTTTAGTGCTGAAATTGTCTATTTAAGGATATTGACATCTTTGTATCTTTATGGCTTCTTCCTGGTTTTGTGTGCTCTTCTGGAGATTTACTATTGTAGATCTCACCTTTGGGTTGAATTTTTTTTTTCAGTAATAAAACTATTTCAATTATATTTTCCCATCAATGTTTTAAATAAAGCTTTATTCAGTTTATACTGTGTAGGGGTTAGATAAATTAGATTTAAAAATATATAGGGGTTTCTGATACTGTCTCTTAATTCGGGGCATGAACAGCATTATCAGCATGAAGTCAGGAAAAACAGGAAAGACTTAATAGACTGAAAAATAAGGTTGAAGTCAGGAAAAACAGGAAAGACTCAATAGACTGAAAAACAAGGTTGAAGTCAGGAAAAACAGGAAAGACTCAATAGACTTGAAGAAACAAAGTGTCTGGCCTGACATTGTTTTCAGCTGCTAAGTGGGCGCAGCCCAAATTAAGCTGAAACAGAGTTCCTCCTATTTAAGGACAATGCATGGAGCCCAGAGGGAGAAGAGGCCCCTGATGCTAGAGAGCTCCCAGAGTCCTGCTGAAAAAAGGGCTGGCCATTGATGGCCAGCTCTCTCCCTGAAGCAGAAAGAAGCCGGTGAGCAAAGAAAGCCTGAGCAAGACACCAAAAGGCCAAGGACTGGACCCTGTGGCTCAGCTTTTGCCTGGAGGGGTTTGATCTGTCTGATCAGTGGCCTAGGGGAAACTGTGCCTGGCTTTAAGGACTGAGGCAGAACAGCTGAGTTCCTGATTCAAAAGAAGTAAGTTGGCCTACAGACGGCTGGGGTCTCTCACAAAAAAGAAAGCATGAAGCCTTATTTAAGGTGAGACTACAATAGCCAACTTACCCTAACGAACCTACATCTGAGAGATCCAGAAAAAGGACTGCTAAGTGCGTTAAAGAATCTACAACAAAGACTATGTTCCTGACGACTGAGGACCTGCCCCAGAGACTAAAAGGTTATGAAAGTAGTTGTTATAATTATCAATAGGTTTAGTGGATAGGTTAAAGGGGTTGTAGGAATTTATAGGATTAATAGTTAAGAAATTGTTGGTGTTTGTTATAAGTGAATTTAGTAATAAATAAATGTTAAATAATAATTAAAAGTTCGGTAACAATACTGGGCCAGGGAGATGGCTCAGCAGGGGTGCTTGCTGGTGAAGCCTGGCAACCTGAGTTTGATTCCTGGAAGCCACAAAATGCCAGATGTAGTGGCATGCATTGGTAATCCTAGAACTCTTACTGCAAGAAGAGAGGTGCAGATGGGAGAGCCACAAGCTCACAGGCCAGCTAGACTGGGTTAGGCAGAGTGACGAAAACAAGAGTGGCCCTGACTCAACAAGGGGCAAGGAGAGAAGTGATCACAGAAAGTTGACCTCTGAGGTCCATACATGACACTGACACACACAGACATTAATAATAGAATATCAAAGTTTGTACCAATTAGAGGCTAATTTTTGGATCTTAGCAATGTTAATTTCAGATGATGCACAGGAAGTAGGCATTGTGGCATTTACCAGGTCACCAACTTGTATAAAGAATCCACTGTGTGACTTTAGTAGCTGTTCTGTCTCCCTATAGACACATGGCTGAGTCCATCAAAAACAGAAAAATAAAACCACAAAGGTTAATAATAACTCAGTCCTGTCCTGGTTAGTTTTTGTCAACTTGACACAAACTAGAGTTACCTGGCAAGAGGCAACCTCAATGGGGTAGGCCTTTGGGCAAGCCTGTAGGGCATTTCTTTATTACAGACTGATGTCGGAGGGCCCAGCTCACTGTGTGTGGGACCACCCTTGGCTACTGGTCCCGGGTTGTGTTAGAAAACAGGTTGAGCTACTCGTGAGGAGCAAGTCAGTAAGCAGTGTTTCCCCATGGTTTCCGTTTCAGTTCCTGCCCTGACTTTCCTAATGAGATGGAGTGTGACCTGTGTGTTGTAAGTTGAAATAAGTCCTTTCCTCCCCAAGTCTCCTTTGATCATGTTTTATTACAGTAGAAATTCTGACTGAGCCCCATCCCCAGTTCAAAAGACAAAGAACCACTCAGTTGTATTTTAGAATACTATAATAATTAATAATAACAATAACAATAATATGATGATGGTTATGTAAGTTCCTTTGTCGTCAGCAGCACTTTCATCATGGAGCTCCCATTAGGTTATGTACACACAATGCTGTTGACATTTCCATCTGCTGTAATAACTTTGAAAGACAATTTCTTTGAGGGCCAATTACTCTGACTCATTGGCAGGTTCTTTGGAGCTACAGGTGTCTCTGGATTACCCTTTACTTTGTCCCTACATTAACACATATTGTGAGGAAATCATACAACAGAGAGCCTGAAAGAATGGGACGAACTAAATTCATATAATTCATATGATTTGTAGGCACATACCTCTTTCACAGAAACATGACTAGAGTTGATGGTGGGTAAAATATTAAAGAAACCCTAACATTAAACATGGTTTTGATTTTTGGCTCTGAGTCAAAGAAGACTCAATTAGTTGATGGTTGCCGTGTTCTTGATCTCATTGGCCTTGCAAATGCTAAAGAATGACAGGACCTGAAAGTTCAACTTCAGACTCAATGAGTAGATAGCATGATATTGTGAACACAGTGTGTCATCATTGTAATCAGTTGTTAGTCTGATTATTCACTTTGAGTCACACATAAATAAAAAGCTGCATTTGTTAAAGTAAAAATATATTTATCATCACAACAGTCTAATTCTGCAATAATTGATTATGAAATTGGTATATTTTATGTTCAGAATAATTATTAGTTATATAGAGTTATGTATTTTATTATGACTGTCAAGATTTATCATGTAATAGGTTAACTTTATGAGAAATATCTTCTTGAGCTACCAGTGAATGATTTATCAGGATTTAAAATTATAGACAGTAACTGAGATTAATTTATATCATAATTGTAAATTGAAGCTGCATGTTCTATTAATATTTTAAACATTATACACATGATATGCAAGAACAGCTTTAAGTTGTTTCTTTTTAAAATTTATTCATTGAGAATTACACACACACACACACACACACACACACACACACACACACACACACTGTATTACATCACTCATTTACTTTCCATTATAACTCTCTTTGACCCTGTCCAATACTTCCTAGTCCCAAATTCCTGTCCTCTCTATTTTTAATTACATTCTATTGTGTCCAATTAGTGCTCCCTATGTGTGCATGGTGTCAGACACTGGGGCATGGACAAGTTACCATTTGCCACTTCCCCAAAGAAAAATGAAGAAAAAATAAAGAAAAATGACTCGTTCCTCCAGTTGCCATCAACTGCCAATAGTTTCTCAGCTAGAGGTGAGTCTCTGTGAGCTCTTCCTGCATTCGTGATCAGCTAGTATTTCATTCATTTTGTCATAAGTGTTGTGCAAATGTATGGAGAAAATCTTACGTAGCTGAGAAATTTTATGACTTCAGTTAAAGATCTTGGATTTTATTCTGAAAGAAATGACATGTGTTGTTTTTTTAAACAAAATCTCAACCATTCAGTTTTACCATTGAAGATTCAGGAGCCAGATGCTGGGGTAAAAACCTGCCCACTCAGAGAGGCATAGAAAATACCTAGCTGACCTTTCTCCTCAACTGACTTCACAAAAGGAAAAATCCCTGTTCTCTTTCTCCATGCTGTCTTAAAAACCCTTCAAACTGAATGTCCCTCCTTTCTACTTTCTGTGCATCTCCTTATCCATCCTCCTGACTTCCTCTCACACTATATATTTTTCTCTATATTCACTCCTTGTCAACTGGGTGCTTGCCCCACCTCTTGACCTGTGTTTAAATTTACTTAATCCTGTTTACACTAAACAGAAAACTCTTGAATTAAAGGTGTGCTCTAGGGCTGAGCCACACCACAACTACATTTTTGTAGTAGAAAGCTCTTGGATTAAAGATGTGTACTAGGGCTGAGGCATACCACAACTAGAAATAGGTTTTTCCAGTACACAATCTCGGGGGTTTAACAGTGTGATCAAATATTCTGCAACAGACATGTCTTCAAATGGTTTCAACACAGGGTAGACATGAACAGATTCAATTTTATATTGATTACTTTGACATTAGTGTGGAAAAAAAAGGTTTAATTATTCCACAATAGGATTCTAGGATACTGATCCTAGGTTGTACTAGGATCTAGGTTAAAACATTATAGAAATGATAATACTGGAGAAATGCTCATAAAGTAAAAGTATTTTATATATATATATATATATATATATATATATATATATATATTAGGTAAACAAAAGGAAAACTCAAAATTGATCCCAAGTTTTGACTTGGATAACAAAATGGATGACATTCTTATTAATTAAATTTTGATTAAATTATAAAAATGTGTTTTTTTTTAGCAATCTGGAATTTTGGATTTGAGTCTTAAACATAAAAAGCCATTGACGGGGAGGGGGCCAAGATGGCGGCGACCTACACTGACACATTTTGAACGTGGGGAAAAAAGAGCCATAAAAAACACAGAGTTATTGGGCATTGTGCAAAAACCGGAGGGACTAGACCCCCCCGGGAACACTCACAGCTCCCAAGGGACTGTTAAAAGTCCCAGGGTAAGGCTCTCCCCCCATCTCTCGCAGACACAGAAGCCACTAAACCCGGGATTTGGGAACTCCCATTTGGAGAGGCGCCTGGTAAGTTCGACCCCAACTCACAGCAGGCAGAATCAGAGGCCACTTGGTGATCGATCACTAGCCTACTGGGCTCCCCACACCTCAGGAAGAACTTATACCCACTTAAGAAACTTTGCGAGATAGTGGAAGTCTTAGCAAGGAACAAACAGGGAGCTCAGTGGGTGGTCCGCAGCCGCTCAAGATGCGGAGGGAGGAGGTTCCGAGAGAGCAGGAAGCCGGGAAGCCAAAGGCAGGTGGGAGGGGCCGAATACCTGCGCACTTACGGCAGCGCAGCTGGGGAGGGAGCCCGGCGCCAGCAGGGCCAAATCCCCGCGAACCCACCGCAGGACAACTGGGGAGGGAGCCCAGCGTGGGTGGGGCCAGGGATCCATGCACCCACAGCAGGACAACTGGGGAGGGAGCCAGGGGTGGGCGGGGCTAGGGATCCGCACACCCACGGCTGAGCTGCTGGGGCGAGAGGCCCACTCAGGCAGCCGGAGGATCCGGGGCTCGGTGCACCCACGGCCGAGCAGCCAGGGAGGGAGAATCGCGGCTGCGCAGACAGGGAGGGAATCAGGCATAGAGGTCAGGCCTGTGGCGAGAAGCCTAGTGAGAAACCAGAAATCAGGGGACCATAGCTGTATTCTGGAAAATCCAGACATATTAGGTGTGGAGCCAGACCCTGTCAGCCTCCGTGACGACAAACAAAGCCCACAGAATCTGTGCCTGGGCAAACAGGTCCATACCATCAGAACCATTACAGGCTGATAACTCAGAGTGCAACATAGAGAAGTCTGAATTGGGAGCAGTGAAACAATTCCGGTCCATTACTCACAACCTGGGAATAGGCTGCACCAGCTCACAGTGCCTCAGGTGATTAAAACCACAGCGGCCCTGAAATCCCCCTGTAAGCAACGACAGCCAAGTAACTTGTCTCCTACACCAAAGCATCCACTGTGGATCCAAGCACAGAAAACAGACAGCTAAATGCATCCAATGGCGAAAGGTCAAAAAAAAAAATAGAAATCAAGGAATTATGACTCCAACAAAGCAGAACCACCCTAGCTCATCCAATTCGGATGACCACACACCAACAGAAACACATGAAAACATTGACAATTCTGCATTATGGAAAGTGATAGAGTCCCTGCAAGAAGAACTTAAATCTATGAAGGAATTCAAAGAAGCCACAATTTTACAAGTCAAAACAAGGAACAACACCATTAAAGAGCTCCAAGCCAAGGTGACAGAGCTTGAACAGGAAAAGGACAAAGCAATGAAAGATTTTCATACAAAAACAAGCATGATACCTCAACAATATAGCTGAATAAGCAAGACCTGAACAACGACAACACTAACAGACATGTTAAAGTAGAAGAGGGGAATCTTCCAGGTTCTCACCCATAGACAAAGAACTACAGGCAACCAATGACTACTGAGAGAGTGAGAATCAGTCTCTCTCATTGATGATCCCCTTAATAGGATATCCAATACAAAGTGATTAGCTATGAAACCATATACATACAAGTAACACTAACTATACTCAGAAGCTCATAGTTATAAATAAATGTATTCATATACAATATATTAATATATAGTTATAGATGTAAGAATATAATTAAAGAAAAATAGGTCACTGATTTGAGAGAAAGTGAGGAGACATAGAAGAGGTTGGAGGGAAGAGATAGGGAATGGGATTGAAAGAGGAAAGGAGCAAAAGGTGCAATTGTATTTTTTGAAATGTTTTAATAAAAAATAGTGAAAGAGAAAAAATACTAAAAGTTTGTGAATCCCCAACTATTTAAGTAGTAAAAGTAGATCAAACAAATAATAACACAAATATTTACATTGTAAGGAGAGGTTATTCTGTCACCAAAGATACAGCAGAAGGAAACATCCTTAGAGATGATTGAATTAAACATTCTTCAGAGAAAAAGAATGATGGAGTATGTTTCCCTGGAACAGCCATGTGTGTGCTGAAAGTTTCAGCTGACTGAACCACCAAGAACTTGGTGAATACCAAGAGT
Organism: Lophiomys imhausi; assembly: GCA_907164525.1. Classification (NCBI taxonomy): domain Eukaryota; kingdom Metazoa; phylum Chordata; class Mammalia; order Rodentia; family Muridae; genus Lophiomys; species Lophiomys imhausi. The sequence goes on from CAJQZJ010031879.1 coordinate 416,816, forward strand.
TAGAATTTTGTAGACCCACAGCTGAAATGATTTGTGTTGAGGTATCCTTAATCCACTCCTTTATCTGACCCAACATCCTTTTGAGGATCAGGCAGAATCTTTGGACTATATTCTTAGCAGGTGGTTACCCAATGACAATCCCAGAGCTGAACTGTCATCAGGCAGTATGTAGAACAAATTGACTTACTTGCTCTGTGCCAATGTAGCTACCATGTTTCCAAACTCTCCTCACTCACATTTGTCTCACAGTGAACTCCCTTCTACCCTTTGGAGTAGGGGCAGTGTTCTGTGGATAAGTTTCATCAATGTGAGTAGAGAGGTCAGGATCTGAAGCCCAGAAGAAGCTGGAAGGATAACCCCATGTAGTTCCACCGGCCTGAACCACAGTTGGGTATAAGAGATATGGAGAAGAGTTTTAGATGACGGTGGTTAGGATGAAAGGTAATAATGCTGTAGAGGATAAAGGCACTGCAGATCCCAAAGGGGACCAAAGCTAGAAAGTTCTTTTGCAAGATGTCTACTTTACAAAATAAAAAGAGTGTGTTCAAAAATTCTTCAGAAGTTTCTATCTATGTATTTAATATTTGCCTTCAAAACTCTCTTGTCAATTAGTCTATTTTGGTTCTGCCCTGGCTGTGGCCTCGGTTATGCAGTAAACTGTTAATTGGTTTTGAGCGAGCTCTCACTTTTCTGTTACCACCAACTCACATTTTCTGTTTGTCAAAGCTTCTTAGCAATTCCTTCTACCCCACAGAAACCAACTTTGTCTTCATAATATCATTTGAGAATCTCTTCAGATTTTTCCCTAGGTTGCCTTTCCAGAATTACCTTAAGTAGTATCCTGCATGAAACCTCTGTGCAAGCAGAATCATATTATCTTTTTTCATTCTCAGCCAACATGGATACCATTTCTCTATCTTTTTTTTGTGGGTATAGTGAATTTTATTGGTTCCCTAGGCCCTTCCCTGTTATTCTGGGGGTCTGGGATGGAAACAGTGAGGGCCATGCTCAGTTTCAGGGGGCCGAGTTGGGATGGAATCCTCAGCAGCAGAAGGACTCTCTTGCTTTCGTGTCCTTGCTTGGGTGGATGGTCCAGGGCTTCTTACTCTTTGGAGGCCATGTAGGCCATGAGGTCTACCACCCTGTTGTTGTAGCTGAATTCATTGTCATACTAGGAAATGAGCTTTACAAAGTTGTCATTGAGAGCAATGCCATCACCAGAATCAAAGGTGGATGAATGGGGGTCACTGTTAAAGTCATAGAAGACAACCTGGTCCTCAGTGTAGCTCAGGATGCCCTTTAGTGGGCCCTCTGATGCCTGCTTCACCACCTTCTTGATGTCATCATACTTGGTGGGATGTCAGATCCATGATGGATACATTGCGGGTAGGAACACAGAAGGCCATGCCAGCAAGCTTCCCATTCAGCTCTGGGATGACCTTGCCCACAGCCTTGGCAGCACCAGTGGATGCTGGGATGCTGTTCTGGGCAGCCCTATGGCCATCACACCACAGCTTTCCAGAGGGGCCATTAACTGTCTTCTGGGTGGCAGTGATGGCATGGACTGTGGTCATGAGTCCTTCCACAATGCCAAAGTTGTTATGGATGACTGTGGCCAGGGGGCGCTAAGCAGTTGGTGGTGCAGGAAGCATTGCTGATGATCTTGAGTGAGTTGTCATACTTCTCATCCATCACAAACATGGGGGCATCGGCAGAGGGGCAAAGATGATGATCCTCTTGGCCCCACCCTTCAAGTGAGTCCCGGCCTTCTCCATGGTGGTGAAGATACCAGTAGACTCCACAACATACTCAGCCCCAGCATCAGCCTATTTGATGTTACTGGGACCTCGCTCCTGGAAGACGGTGATGGCCTTCCTGTTGATGACAAGCTTCCCATTGTCAGCCTTGACTGTGCTGTTCAACTTGCCATGGGTAGAGTCATACTGGAGCATGTAGACCATGTAGCTGAGGTCAATGAAGGGGTCATTGATGGCAACAATGTCCACTTTGCCAGAGTTGAAGGCAGCCCTGACAACCAGGCGCCCAATACGGCCAAATCCGTTCACTCCGACCTTCACCATCGTGTCTAAGGGATGAGGCTGGCACTGTATGAGAAGATGCAGCAGTCTTTAGAACAGGGAGGAGCAGAGAGCTTCCCTATCTTTGTTTTATACTTAGTTTGGTTTTATATTTCAAAAATTTACCATGCTTTCCAAATTCTCATTTTTTTTCTTTTATTTTCTTTTTAAAAAATGTTTATTTATTATTTCAAGTTATATTTCCATCACAGTACCCTCTTTCCACCCCTCCCAGTCCCACCCTTTCACCCTCTATCCCCCCTCCCTTCTATCCTACTCCTCTGGAGTAGAGTGTCCCTACATATCATTCCCCTGCCCCAGTTCAGCAGTCATATGAGGGCTAAGAGCTTCCTCATATACTGGGGGCCTACATGACAGCACCACTAGGGCAAAGTATCTCATTAACAGGTAAAAAAGTCTATGTTCCTGTTGCTTTTGGTGCATTGGTTGAAGTATAGTTATTCTATACTGTATGGCTAAAATCTGATTATAAGTGAATAGATGTCATGTGCACCTTTCTGAGTCTGGGTTAGCTCACTCAGGATGAGCTTTTCTAGTTCCATCCATTTGGCTGAAAATTGCACAATTTCCTTGTTTCTGATGGCTGAGTAGTATTCCATTGTGTAGATATACCACAGATTTTTATCCATTTTTTGGTTGAGGGACATCTGGGTTGTTTCCAGTTTCTAGCTATTACAAATAAGGCTGCTATGAACATAGATGAGGAAACTTCCTTGTGGTTTGGTGAGGAATCATTTGGATGTATACCCAGAAGTGGTATGGCTGGGTCTTGAGGTAGAATTATTCCAAGTTTTCTAAGATATTGCCAAACGATTTCCATAGTGGTTGCACAAGTTTGCACTCCTACCAGCAATGGAGGAGTGTTCCCCTTTCTCTACAACCTCGCCAGCATGTGCTGTCATTTGAGCTTTTGATCTTAGCCATTCTGACAGGTGTGAAATGGAATCTCAGAGTTGTCTTGAGTTGCATTTCTCTGATGATTAAGGATGCTGAGCATTTCTTCAAGTGTCTCTCAACCTACAGTTTGAGAAAAGATCTTTACCAACCCCACATCTGACAGAGGGCTAAATATCCATAATTTACAAATAACACAAAAAATTAAATGCCAAGAAACCAAATAATCCAATCAAAAAATGGGAAACAGCTAAACAGAGAATTCACAAAGGAGGAATCCCAAATTCTCTTATTTGCTGGGTCTTTCTGCCACAGGAGGCATGGAAGAATGCTATTAAGTGATGGTCAGGTTAAGAGTCCTTTATTGCCAGTGGTTAAGAGCAATCTTACAACAAAAAAGATTTTCACCCTTGCATAGAGGCAGGATAGGGTTATAAAGCCCTAAACCACAGTTACACCATTCCAGGGCAGGCAGGGTGATAGAAACATCCCAAGTTTCTGTTGACAAAGGTTTCAAAGGCAATAGTTGAATCAAACAATGGACTTCTTGGAGGTGGAAGGATGGTTGGACTGGAATGTTCTGCACACCAGAATGTGGTTGTTGGGCCAGGGAGCAGTAGGATGAAGCACACAAAATGCAGTCAGCTAAAGCAAATGGGACTGCTTTGCTCAGTTCATTTCTGACTGACTTCTGGTCTGTTCCTTCCCTGATCTCCACCATAAGATTCATTTGCAGACCTAATTATATGTTTTATATTAATGTACCTGTCAATATCTTAGAAGAAATTGCTGACTCCATAGGGACCGGAAGTTATGCTGGTGGTATCCATCTGTATCCACATATATGTTTACGCACACACGTGTAAGCATGTATGCAGTTTTAGCTCTGCTATGCCTGTTCATTGCAATGTCTAAAGAATGTTCATGGAACCGGAAAATTCAGGAAGGGTTAGTGAAAAAAGGGTAGGTAGAGAAGTGGAGATGGGTGTGTCTTGCTTTCCTGCTGGAGGTTTTCTGTGCATTGAACCTGTGATGAAATCATGTTCTGGTCCACGTAACACCAGTGCCTGAAAGCATGTCTCCAGCAATTTCCAGCATCGTTACACTCTATGAAGATTCCATTATCAATATTTGCGCAAACCTTATGTTGGCTTAGCAGGAAAATACTTTTCACAGCTTTAACACTTCTCTCTCTACTGTGGAATGGCTGGCCCTATATTGCCATGACACAGACAATACATGGCTCCCTTGTTTGCAGTTGTGCTAGTGATTTGTGCTCCATAAATACAACCTTGGTTTGTTGGCCATTTACTCTCTCTTCTAGTAACAACATAGATTTCTAATGAAAATCGCCTTTCTCCCACATGTAATCTATGCAGCTCAAACATACTGACAACCTACTCACCCCAACTTTACATGATCATGTAGTCTAGACCCCCCAACAGGAACATCACATCTATAATGGCAACTCGGGGCCCAGGAGTCCCAGTACTGTTGTAAAGTTAATCTTTCTATGCTAAGTGCACTAGCACTATAGGATGTGTCTGAGGATCTTCATGCTTCCTGTTTTCCACTTTTGATTGCTTTTGTCTTTAAAATGGTGTTGCAGAGGAAACGAGAACAGACACTAAGGCAGATGCCCAGTGCCTTCAGTGCCTGCATTGTGTTTGAATGTGAGGCAATCATTTACCTTTTTGGCTTCTTTCTTTTTCTTAGATACCCAAAACTTCAATAATCTGTTATCTATGAGAATAAGAGTTAAGCTGAAAAAAAAAATAGAATGCAGGAGATAGAAAACAACATGAAGACCTCAGAGCTCTCTGTAATTATGTACTTTCATACAACCTTTGCATTGTCTGGCACTGTATCTATAGTTTCCTGTCAGGATGCTGGGCACAAATTAAGTGTTTGATGAATGAATGTCTAAATCAGTGGTACATAGTATATTGGAGTGCCACAGAAAGTCACGGGACAGAGGTAGGTGTTACAGAGAACCAGAACTCGGTAAATGTTATCATCATAATATATGTGTGTGTGTGTGTGGGGGGGAGTAGAGAGGACAAGGAGAGAGGGAAAGAAGAGAGGTGAGAAGTGAAGGATAAGAAGGAGGAGAGGAAAGGAGAAACAAGGAATGGTAAGGTAGATTCTGTAGTGAACCACATAGTATGAGCAACTCAGAGAATTTCTGTGAAGCTAATGAACCTATATCTTTGGCGTATTGATTTGCCTCAGGCCCTGCCAGTATTCTCTAGGGTGCTTTTACAACTAAGGGGGAAGCTATGGCTATCTTAATACAGTGGGAAAGAATAAACATACACTCATTAAATTTGCCACACTGTGGAAAGTGGGATCAATTTGGACAATCTGTTATTTTATTTGAAAGTACAATGTAATCAAGGGTGAGCAAAGAGAATACAGAAAGTGGGGTCTGAATAAGGAGAGACTTTTTAAAAAAAAAGTTGACAGCAATAGAAAGAAATCTCAAATCTCTGACTACTGCAAACACATCAGAATCAAACAGTGAAGGCTTTGCATAAACAATAGAACATTAAACAGAGGGAGCACAAGCTGGAAAAATCATTGGGTAACAAAGGGGTGGTGGCCAGCTAGTGCCTTCCTTCTGAATAGTCTGGCAGTGGCTGTGACCCTGAAGGCAGCAGATTCTCTGGATGAGCATTCATAGGGACTTTGTACTTAGTTATAGTCATGGCAACAGTTCTGTACTGAGCCATATGGTATGAACAACTCAGGGAATTTCCACAAGGCAAATGAAGGCGTATCTTTGGTATATTGATTTACATTGGGCCATGTGATGACCCATTCAGGGACCAGTTGGGTAGGAGGGAGCTGGGCTGGAGCTGTGTCAAGACAAGAAAGAGGTTAAGAGGTGGACAGTGACTATGATGGACATTTCCAATATGTTTGGAGAAAAGTACATCTTGAAACATTTGTTGGGAGTGTATCTACCATATGTGCAATTAGATTGATTGATGTGCTTTAGTGAAAAAAGGCTCAGAACCTAGTGTCCACCATCCAATGATGCCATCCAGCTGTAATCCATTCATGGACTGATCCATGGTTTAGATCAGTTCCTTCATGTCTAGTCACCTCTCAGCTGAGCCACTGCTGAGGACCAAACCTCAACATATGCATCACTGAGGGACACGCTATATCCAAATTATAACTGTTTTCCTTGATCTAACTCAGGCAAAGGCCATGAACAAAGATATGATTTTTTTTTTGTACAAGATTGACTGTCAGTGTCCAATGTTCAATACATGTAGTAGTCCACAGTACTAACAAACACTCAAGATCTGGATTGATTCTCATCAGATTAGGAAAGACTAGGCTCGTGGGAAATGTTCTCATTCAGGTCCATAACCTGAAGATCAAGAGTGGATCCCAGGCAGAGCCTGTCCACCTTCTCTCCTGGAGATGGTGGTTCTGGAGGTATCTATCAATAGCTTATGACTAGTAGGCATCTGTTGTTTCGCAGAGCATGGCAGGGATTCTGGATGAAGAGAATGGCCCTGAGACCATGCCTTTACTACAAAGCCTTCTAACCTTCATGGGGTAAAAGGGGTGATTTATAAATTCCTGCCAAATCTCCATCTTCTGCTGCTTTCCATAGTGCTATTTTGAAAAACTGAATCCCTACTAGGAAGGCATGATCTCCTTTTCAAGGAATGGGATCAAGGATAACATTCCAGTTCAGTATTTAATGACCAGTCTTCCTTTCCTTTCCATCTGGCTTCTTTTTGAATGAGAAAGATGGCTCATTCTCCCTGAAAATATGATTCTAGCATATATAAGAAACATATGGAAACTGTGTCTAACTTGGACATAAACTAGTATGACAGAGAGCCACTGACCTGAAACCTGATAGTTAATTTGTGTATTAGTGAGGAGCTGCTAGGACAGGACATGGAGAGCCTTAAAACATGAATGGACTCTAAATTTTCTTTGAGAATAGTTTGCTAATTTATGATCCTGTGATTCTTAACTCTTCTCTTTCTTTAGATTCTCAGCATATTATGAACAACTAACTGTATCTTACATTTGCATACTTACCTCATGAAAGCAGGTCCACAGAATATATTCAGTCCCTGCCATGTCAGTGGTAAATGATAATCCAATCAGGAAAATGTCAGTCTTAAAATTTTATCTGAGATCATTTTCTATTTTGATAAATTAAGTTTTCTATATCAAATTCATATTTTCCTTTGCTATTTAATGAATTTATTTTGCTTTGTTCTTCTAGTTATCATACCCCTGAGTTGACTCATTTAATTTCTAATTATGTTCCTCCCTGACCATATTTATTAGAAGTATACAAGTGGTTAAAAAGCAAAAATAAAGGGGGAGATGGACTCTTCCTGTCATCACTGCTGTTCTGAGGTAGGTAAGTTATTCATTTGCCTAGTGAAGCATGTATCCCTGGATCATGTAGGCTCACTCCAGACTTCTCTAACTTCCTCTGAATATTCAATCACAACTGACCTCCACTGCTTGTTAAGTCTTCTTGTTGCTGGAAACAGTTCACATATGGTCTAATTCTTGAACCTGAAAAGAAATTCCATCAGAGAAGAAAACAGCAAGAATGAGAATTTATGGAGATTTCCTGACAATATTTCTGGGATCTCTATAAGTACCTATCATCTATGTTATCTATCTACATACAGACGTATCCATCCATCCATCTGACTACCTACCTACCTACCGATCATCTAACTATTTATCTACCTACCTACCTGTCATCTCTGTCTTTCTATCATGTATCTTTCTATTATCTATCATCAATCTATCTATCTATCTATCATCTATCTACCTATCATCAATATATCTCTCACTAATCTATCTGTCTGTCTATCTATCTATCTATTCATCTACCATCTATCATCGATCTATTATCTATCTATCTATCTATCTATCTATCTATCTATCTATCTATCTATCTATCTATCTACCATCTATCTATCATTGATCTATCATCCATCTATCTATCTACCTATCATCTAACTATTTACCTACCTACTTACCTGTCATCTCTATCTATCTGTCTATCATGTATCTATCTATTATCTATCTATCATCGATCTATCTATCATCTATCTATTTGTCATCAATCTATCTATCTATCATCAACCTATCTATCACCTATCTATCTATCTATCTATCTATCTATCTATCTATCTATCTATCTA
>CAJQZJ010031879.1:425022-455624 GCA_907164525.1 Lophiomys imhausi
ATCTATCTATCTATCTATCTATCTATCTATCTATCTATCTATCATCTATCACCTATTGTCTCTCTGTCTGTCTATCATCTATCTATATCTATGTAGCTATCTATCATCAATCATCACCTATCTGTTTCTAGCTTCATTACAAGCTATTTCTACTGTGGGAAGGATCTGATCATTCTTTATTATTTGACCTTGAAAGGCCAGGAATTAATGTTAGATGCTAACTCATTAGCAATATGCAAAGGCACTGTGTAACCGAACTTTTAAATTATTATTTAACACTTATTTATTTATTACTAAATTCACTTATAACAAACACCAACAATTTCTTAACTATTAATCCTATAAATTCCTACAACCCCTTTAACCTATCCACTAAACCTATTGATAATTATAACAACTACTTTCATAACCTTTTAGAATGATACAGTCTCTGGGGCAGGTCCTCAGCCGTCAGGAACACAGTCTTTGTTGTAGATTCTTTAACACACTTAGCAGTCCTTTTTCTGGATCTCTCAGATGCATGTTCATCAGGGTTTGTTGGTTATTGCAGTCTCACCTTAAATAAGGCTTCATGCTTTCTGTGGGAGACCCCAGCCGTCTGCAGGCCAACTTACTTCTTTTGAATCAGGAACTCAGCTGCTCTGCCTCAGTCCTTAAAGCCAGGCACCGTTTCTTTTAGGCCACTGATCGGACAGATCAAACCCCTCTAGGCAAAAGCTGAGCCACAGGGTCCAGTCCTTGGCCTTTTGGTGTCTTGCTCAGGCTTTCTTTGCTCACCGGCTTCTTTCTGCTTCAGGAAGAGAGCTGGCCATCAATGGCCAGCCCTTTTTTCAGCAGGACTCTTGGAGTTCTCTAGCATCAGAGGCCTCTTCTTCCTTTGGGCTCCATGCACTGTCCTTAAATAGGAGGAACTCTGTTTCAGCTTAATTTGGGCTGCGCCCACTTAGCAGCTGAAAACAATGTCAGGCCAGATACTTTGTTTCTTCAAGTCCATTAAATCTTTCCTGTTTTCCTGACTTCAACCTTGTTTTTCAGTCTATTGAGTCTTTCCTGTTTTTGCTGACTTCATGCTGATAATGCTGTTCATGCCCCGAATTAAGAGACAGTATCAGAAACTCCTATATATTTTCTAAATCTAATTTATCTAACTCCTACATATCCCCCTTCTAGTAAAATAAAAAATAATCTACATAATATCTACATATACAATGTAAATAAATTGTCTATGTACAATACACAAACTAACTTTAAATTTTTATCAATATACATTGAAGCAAGTGTTAAAATAACCTTAAATTTTTCACAATACATAGTTGTATTTACATCTTTTGACAAAAGACATTAAAGCAAACAAAACATTTTAAATTCTTATCACTAAACTTACTTTCTATTACATACAAAACATTTTTAAACTTGCATCAATAAACAGAATCTTAAATTTCTACCAATATAACAAAATAATCTTAAGCTTTTAAAAATAAAAGAGACAAAAAAATAGAATGAGGGAAAAAAGAAAATCCTCAAATCCAATTCACAACACATAACACATATCCATTCATCCCAGATGACGACAAACAATCACAACACATAACATGACACACAAAAAAACTTCCAACCCATCTTTTGGGAATGGAGTGTAAATATTTTTGGGTACCCTTCAAAAATTGAGATATTGGCCAATTCTCAGGAAAGTTACCTATAGCTTTTATTGTCCAGTCTCTGTAAGATAGATCATTTTTTGGACTAGCGCTTTTAAAAATGATTTGCATGCAAAGTTTTTAAGAAAACAGTGATTGAAGCAGTATGTTAGGTTGAATCTTCTGGCCCATTTGTCTTGTTATTGTCATTCAGTCCTTGGCTCTGAAAATAAATTTTTGCTCTAAATTTGAGCAAATGGAAGGCATAGAACAACTTTGTAAGTCCATTTTAAGGCATAAACTCTGTCCAACCTGGATAAAAGATTGGAATATCATTAACACCATAAACTTAATAAAATATTCTTACCATGCGAAGACATTCATATTTCAGCTAATGGGAGGTTCTCCCTGGTCAGATCTAATCTTTATAAGTTTTGTTGGTAACCACATTTTTTCATACCCTGTAGACACATAGGCATAACCACGTCCCCATCTTAAAACCATTGCAGGTTTCCACTCTAAAGTTAACATATCCTTATAATATATTGGTTGATTTAATTCCTCAGTTTTTTGTATAACCCAATGTCTCTCAGCTGCAGTGGTACCCTTTTCACCAACATTTAGGAAATTCAAAGTTAGCAATGCATTGTGTAATCTATCCCTGGGATTCTTTAATTCCCCCTTTTGTTTAAAAAGCATCTCTTTTAAGGTACGATTAGCTCTTTCTACAATTGCTTGTCCTGTAGGATTGTGTGGTATACCAGTAACATGTTTTATATTATAATATGCAAAGAATTGCTTCATCTTATTAGATACATATGCAGGAGCATTATCAGTCTTAATTTGTGCAGGTACACGCATAAATGCCATTATTTCTAACAAATGTGCAATAACACAATAAGCTTTTTCAGAACTTAAAGCAGTTGCCCATTGAAACCCGGAGTATGTATCAATGGTATGATGTACGTATCTTGTTTTCCAAATTCTGCAAAGTGAAAAACATCCATTTGCCAAATTTCATTCTTTTTAGTACCTCTAGGGTTACTACCAGCAGGTAATGGAATTTGGTTATACAGAGAACACGTAGGACATTTTTTAATTATTTCCCTGGCTTGTTGCCAGGTAATAGAGAATTTTTTCTTTAAACCTGAACTGTTAACATGATGTTTCTGATGAAATTTTGAGGCTTCCAACACATTTCCTATGAGTAACTAGTCAATTTCCTCATTTCCTTGTGCCAGTGGACCTGGCAAACCTGTATGGGATCGAATATGGGTTATATATAATGGATTATTTCTACCTCTGATAACCTGTTGCAATTGTATAAATAAAGAAGTTAATTCTGTGTTATCGGGAATAAATTCAGCAGTTTCTATGTGCAACACAACTCTTTCTGCATATAGAGAATCTGTAATTATGTTAAGAGACTCTGGAAAATTTAATAACACCATAAGGATTGCATACAATTCTGCTTTTTGAACTGAGGTATATGGACTTTTGATTACCTTGCTGATTTTGTCTGTCTTATAACCTGCCATTCCCATCTTGTTAGCATCAGTATAGAAGGTTGGTGAATCAGGAATTGGTGTTCCCTTTACAATACGAGGAAGAATCCAATTAGTTCTTTTTATAAATTGTATACATTTGCTTTTTGGAAATTTGTTATTAATTTCTCCCAAATAATTACTGCAAGCTCTTTGCCAATCTTCATTGATTACCCACAATGACATAATCTCAGCATTAGTAAGAGACACTACTATTTCAGCCGGGTCCATTCCTGATAATTGACGTAGTCTTATTCTACCTTTTACTATTAATTCAGATATCTTTTCTATGTATGTCTTTAATTTTTTACTTTGTTTATGTGGTAAGAAAATCCATTCCATAATACTATCTTCCCGTTGCATAATAAGCCCTGTAGGAGAATGAGTTGATGGTAAAATGACCAAAATACAATCAAGTTGGGGATCAATTTGATCTATGTATGCATCTTGCAATCTTTGTTCTACCAACATTAATTCCTTTTCTGCCTCAGCAGTTAAACATCTTGGACTGTTTATATTTGAATCCCCTTGTAATGTTTGAAACAAATTACTTAACTCATGAGTACTTAAACCAAGGGTGGGCCTTAGCCAATTTATATCTCCCATTAATTTTTGAAAATCATTAAGAGTTTTCAATTGGTCTCTATGGATTTGTACCTTTTGCGATCTTATTCTCTGTTGACTTATTTTATAACCCAAATAGTTGATTGAATCTCCTCTTTGTATTTTTTCAGGAGCAATTTTAACCCCCCTAGTGGTAGAATTCTTTGCATTTCCTTAAATAAGTTCTCTAAAACAACTACATCAGAATCAGCCAACAAAATATCATCCATATAATGATAGATAATAGATCGAGGAAACTGCTTACGCATTATTTCTAATGGTTTTTGTACAAAATATTGACACAGAGTTGGACTATTCAACATTCCCTGTGGAAGTACATTCCAACAATACCTCTTGATTGGCCTACTGTTATTAAGAGTAGGTACAGAGAAGGCAAACCTTTCCCTATCATTCTTATGTAATGGAATTGAGAAAAAGCAGTCTTTTAAATCAATTACTATTAAAGGCCATGACTTTGGTAACAGAGAAGGTAAAGGCATACCAGGCTGCAAAGGACCCATAGGTTGAATTACTCTATTCACAGCTCTTAAATCTGTTACCATTCTCCATTTACCCGATTTCTTTTTTACCACAAACACAGGAGAATTCCATGGGCTGGTAGACTCTTCTATATGACGAGCCTCCAGCTGTTCTTTTATCAATTGCTCAAGAGCCTCCAATTTTTCCTTTGTTATGGGCCACTGCTCTTGCCACACTGGTTTATTTGATAGCCATTTCAAGGGTAGGGCTGTTGGAATTTCAGCAGTGGCCCCTAGTATAAATTTGGAAACTCGATACCTGGGGTGTCCTGTGTTTGGACACTAGATATAGCTTGCAGTTGTTGAGTACTCACATCAATACCTTCCTCAAAAGTATCTATAATCTCAATGTCTGGAGTGTCCTGTGTTTGGACACTAGACATTGCTTGCAATTGTTGTTGAGTATGCATATCAAAAGCATCCATCATTTCATCATTTGTTATTTCTGGCATTGTAGGAATATTAATTTGAGTACCCCATTGTTGTAAGAGATCCCTTCCCCATAAATTTATGGGTACATCAGCCACATAAGGTCTCAACTTCCCTGTTTGCCCTTCTGGTCCCACACAGTTAAGCCATCGTACACTTTGTTTTACATGTGATAATTTACCAATTCCTATAAAATGTGTAGGAACCCTTTGAAGTGGCCAGTTTGAATTCCAAGACTCATGTGAGAGGACAGTGACATCTGCTCCTGTGTCAAGCAATCCTTCTATTTCAATACAATTCACTTGTATTTTTAATTTTGGTCTTGTATCACTCACCATTGTTTGCCAATACACACGTTTTCCACTATTTTCAACTGCTCCTGTTCTGTCTATTGGAACAACCTTGCCCTTGGTGTAAGGAAACAGCAGCAGTTGGGCAATTTTGTCCCCTGCATTAATTGTCATCTCTTTCCATATGGATGTCATAATTTTAATTTCTTCCTTGAAGTCTCCATCTATAATACCTGGATGAATATAGAATCCTTGACAAGTTCACCCATTTTTTCCAAATATTAATCCTATTGTCCCTGATGGTAAAGGACCATAGATACCAGTGATTAACATATAACATTCATCTGTTTTGGATAATGTTTTAGATTGATCTGTGGTCAAATCTAAAACTGTAGTACCTTCAGTAGCCTGTAAAAGATCAGCAATAGTTAATTTTGTTCTTCCTGCCTGTCTGTTTCCCTCTGGTTGGATGATGGACGACAGTTCACATTGTTTTGGGGGGCCTGAACCGGTAGGCCCCTCCCCTCGTTTCCCGGCAAGGGGTTACCTCTGACATCCGTTTGAGCTCTACAATCCCGGGACCAGTGTTTACCTTTTCCACAATGAGTACAAAATCCTGGAGACCTTAACCTTCTATTGCCATTAGAAGCCGTTCGTTCCCTTCTACGACCATGTTCGCCATTAAAAGCCGTTTGTTCCCTTCTATGACCATGTTCTGCAGAGTCCAGGCACCTATCATTTCGAGTTCTAGAGGATTCAGCCTTACGATATCATTGGAAATGACCAAGTTCACCATTTTTAAAGCACTCATTAAGACCCCTAGCAACTGCTTGTGCTATGACATTAGTCTGATGCTCTTGAAAACCAATATCAGCTGTTTCTCTTATCCATTCATCTACTGGGGCTCCTCGAGCTTTCAATGGCCTAATTGCCCTTTGACATTCAGCATTTGCATTTTCATATGCCAAGGCATTTATCAAGTCCTGTCTGGCATCAGGGTTATCTACATCTCTCTCCACAGCTGAAGTCAATCTCCCTAAAAAGTCTGAGAAGAGTTCCTGAGGACCTTGTATTATCTTGGTAAATGAAGTAAACCTTTTCCCAGCCTCAGCCACCATATCCCAGGCCCTCAGAGCTGCAACATGACATTGTTCGATGACAACATCTTCAAATTGAGTCTGTAACCGTATGTCAGCATAAGGTCCTTCACCAAGCATTTGGTGGGTTGTGACATTTATTCCCCTTGCCATATTTTGCTGCTCTAATTTTGTGGCTTCATGTCTCCACCATGACATCCATTGTAATTGCTGGCTATCTTCTAGCACAGCTGATATCAGTCCCTTCCAATCTTGGGGAATGACTCTATTTTGTATAGCCCAATTATTTAGCATCTGTTTAACGATTGATGAGTGCATTCCATAAGAGACAATAGACTCCTTAAATCTTTTTAAATCCAAAATGTCTATTGGACGCCATGTTAATTCCTGATTGAGCTGACCGTTATTATCAGGCCTAATTTGAAACATAACTGGAAAAGCTGATGGTGATTGTGCAGTACCATGCAGCTCCTCTGGGGGTGCACTTGGTTCCACATTAGCACCATTACCTACCTGGTTTCCTACAGGCACATGCGGCGGCTTTTCTACTGGTACATGCGGCGACTGTGGAGACCTAGCTAGAAAAGAACTTGCCATTTTCTCAGTTCCAGTCACCTGCCCTGCCAGAATTTTCTTAAGCTCCTCTATCTGCATTTCCATAATTTTTAATTGTGTAACAGACGTCTTCCTTATGACAAACCAATAAAATTAAAAAAAGTAAACAGCATAAAACATTCGGTCTGATTGAAAAACAGTGTAGAGGTCAGCAGTAAACATTGCCATATTGTCAACAACTGGCATCATAGTTTCAAAATCTGCAGTTTTCTCTATAGTTTTGGAAATAAAATTACCCATAATGCCTTACCACGTTGAGCGCCACCTGTAACCGAACTTTTAAATTATTATTTAACACTTATTTATTACTAAATTCACTTATAACAAACACCAACAATTTCTTAACTATTAATCCTATAAATTCCTACAACCCCTTTAACCTATCCACTAAACCTATTGATAATTATAACAACTACTTTCATAACCTTTTAGAATGATACAGTCTCTGGGGCAGGTCCTCAGTCATCAGGAACACAGTCTTTGTTGTAGATTCTTTAACACACTTAGCAGTCCTTTTTCTGGATCTCTCAGATGCAGGTTCATCAGGGTTTGTTGGTTATTGCAGTCTCACCTTAAATAAGGCTTCATGCTTTCTGTGGGAGACCCCAGCCATCTGCAGGCCAACTTACTTCTTTTGAATCAGGAACTCAGCTGCTCTGCCTCAGTCCTTAAAGCCAGGCACCGTTTCTTTTAGGCCACTGATCGGACAGATCAAACCCCTCTAGGTAAAAGCTGAGCCACAGCACTGAATACTTATAATTTTCTTAGCTCCACACTCAAGCCCGGCCCAGTGTCTCCCTCTCTATTCCTGCCGCCTGTGGATCAGGATGCAAGGGTCTCAGTTACTGCTCCAGCATCATGCCTGTCTGCTTTGCACCATGATGATCATGGACTGACCCTCTGAAACTGTGAGCAACTTCCCAGTTAAATGCTTTCTTTTGTAAGAGTTACCTTGGTCTTGGTGTGTCTTTATAGCAATAAAACCATAAATAAGACATAGTATTAGTTAACATTGTGAGAATGGGTCATTCCTGGAGCCTGGTGAAATTCTCTTTAACTGAGGTCTTCACAGGAATGTGTTAGAGTAGGAGGGAACCATCACTGAAAGATTTGCTCTAGATTTTCATTGGCTGTCTTGCCTTGTGGGAAAGTGGTAAGGCTATAGTTAGTTCCCAGCTAGGATGCTAACATTCTACTCTTTGGTTGGGAGCCGTGGAATGTCAGGCCTTTTTTCTCTGCTCTATTGTAGTGCACTGGTAGTAACTCTTCATCCATGTTCATCAGTCTTGGCATCCATGTAAACCTATGTGTGTCCATCCATGACCCTAGAATCAGACAGCAGTGCTCATGTACCTGGGTTCTTGAGTTTGGCACCCTCTGCTCTTCCACATAACAACTGCTCCACAGAGCTGAGTGCAGGTTTGTGTTGGTCACTCCACTGAGCCACGTCTTGCTCCTAAGACAGATATGTATCTGTCCATGCACCTGTTTCTTTGATTCTTCTCAGGAAAGGAGTGAGTGAATGCCAGGTGCTTTATGTGGCTAGCTTGTCCACTTACCATCTTTTAGTTTCATATGGCTTGTAAAAGGTTTTTTTTTTGGCAATTATAGAATCTGGGGGACAGTGATTATGTTTTATACATGGAAAATGAAAAATTAACTGGAAAACACAGGCTGTGGGCTCTGCAGTGATAATTGTTCTCCCCAGGGTATCAAGTGAGGTTTGAGTTTATAATTATTTTATGCCTCAGGGACATAGACATTTCACCAGACATCTGGATTTTAAAACACAAAACTGGAGAAGAGAAAACAGGACATGATTGAAAAGAGCTCTTCATGAGCTAAGATTCTCCCTTCTTTGGGCCAAATTAAGGCTGCTGAAGTGGGCTTAGAGAGTTACACAGAATAAGCATTCAATGAAGGTGATTTTTGGTTCATTTGTTTTTCCCAGGTTCCTCAGTTTGACATGACCGTGATCAGACATTCATGCTGATAAATTTTGTACCTTCCTGTCTTTGCCAATGGGCCAGCTCATTTATCCTTGATTTATATGGCTAAATGGTCAACCCAGCCCCTGCTCTCCTGACTATAGAGAAACACTAGTGAGGAATAAGAAATCACAAAAATATTGTCTCTGGTTAGAATCAACTCTAGCTGCATCTAGATGTAAGAGTCCTCATGGGTGGGAGCTTGAAAGTTATGTTTTGTCGACTATTAGAGACTAATTGGGGCAGTCTTTTTCCTCTCATAAATAAAACACCAAATGTCCTCCCAAGTACCTGCCCCAGTGAGAAAATTCCAGAAATAAGGCTGGTGGACCAGCTATGACCTGATCCCATGTCTTTTTGGCAGAGGTGTGGAGGTAGCTCAGAGACTCCATGGAGCCCACTATTCAGTCTCAATGAGTTTATCAGTAGTGATTAGAATGCACAAATTGAAGAGGTGTATACCTAGGGAGCCATTTATCTCAGCTTTCTAAATTATAGAGATGAGAAGAAATAAAGCCCAGAGAGGATAATTAAATGAGTGTGCAATTACTGAATATTGTCTAAGCCAGGCATGGTGAGGTGTCTTTTGCATCCCATATGTACAGCAACTGTATAAAGTGGTTTGAGCTAATCCCACTTTATAAAGAGATTCATTTAGTTTAAAATATTCATAAATGGCATGCCTGGTAAGAGCTAGAGTCGGATTTCACTTCCTCCAAATTTTTGGTTTTAAGATGAAATATTTTGCCTAAAGCCTGAACAGGCATATCCATCTATAATACATTGAATCTTATTTTTTCTTATTTTGTTGTACCATTTGATGATGATAAGTTATTAGTACAATATTAATCTTCTAGCTACTTCCTCCATGGATCAAACAAAACATTTTATGAAAGAAAAACACTGCTAAGGAGCTTACCAGTAGCACACAAGATATATTTTTACTTTTTTAGTGTGTGTGTGTGTGTGTGTGTGTGTGTGTGTGTGTGTGTGTGTGTGTATGTGTGTGACTATACCTGTAAGCATGAGTAGCCATAGAGGCTGGAATAGCACATCACATTCCCTAGAGTTGGAGTTACAGACATTCGTGAGCCACCTGAAGCAAGTACTTTTAACCACTGAGCTGTCTCTCTCATCCTGTAAGAATATTAAAAAAAGGAAATATTAAATGAGGGTATACTGCTATATGCCTGAGAGATTTGTATGGAGACACCTCATGTAATATATATATATGTATACATATATATTTGGGTTCATATCTATCTATCTATCTATCTATCTATCTATCTATCTATCTATCTAGAGTAAGGAACCTCAGAAGTTGGTTCAAGGCACCCGAGACCATGTTCTTAGCACAGAGGAGATTTATTTTCCCCAGAGGGACAGAGGGCAGGGACAAGGGCAAAGGGACAAAGACAGGAGATGGAAGAAGGGGGAGAAAAGGAAGGGAACAAGGGAGAGAGGGCAGGGGTATTTGTCCGGGTTTGGGGGGAGGGGTGACACAAAGGTCTGGCTCTGGATAGAAAAGAAACAAACAAGGCCCTTAGGCAAACAGCAATTTATAAAGGTACAAAGGGAAAATCCCCTGTTAGGATGAGGTGTTTAATTTTAATTGGGCATGTTGATTAGGTGAGCCAAAGGGGCTGTTGATTGCTGGACTTCAATACTTTGATGGATGGACCTTGGTAGTCAGCCTCAGGAGGAGGAAATGGTAACATAAAGGAATAGACCTTGGTGGCTAGCTTTAGGGATGTCATCTAATGGCTTTTAGCCAGGCAGAGGGAATGGAGGAGAAGGGGAAGGCCTGCCAGAGCCTTGTTTGCAAGCAGGCTAGAGTCTCTTTATATATATATATATGAATATATATACAGGAATATACTTATGTATATGAATACACACATATATATTTTAAAACATTACATTTGACAGGTTTTAATGGATTATTTTCCCAAAAATAGTCACATACATGTATAATCTTGATGAAATATCATACATAGAAGCCTTTCTCTAATATGGTGTTTGTGTGGTAGGGCAGTAATAGGTGGGTGGCATCATGGTACCATGCTGACTGGAATGCACCTCCAGCAATTTTGTTGATTTTATATATTACAGGAATGCTATCACAGAGTTTTTTTCAGGGCACCAAAATCCCGAGGCTAAACGTGAAGCTCCAGAGTGTTCCTCAAACTACGAGATGAAATGGCTTATAAGACACATAAGTCCCTTAGGTCATTAGGTACTTGTAGTGCAAAGACAGTGTGACATTCTATGTCAGCATGGCAAGGCTGAACATGGAACTCTTTAAGTAAACACTAACCATGGTCAACTGCAGGCCTAGTGAAAAAAGCAAGATTCCTGAAGAAGCAGATCATTCTCAAGAATGACCTCACCTCTTTCTTCTTGCCACACACAGTGTGTGTGTGTGTGTATTCCCTTGTGTATGCTCATTCAAACATGTGCCTGGAGATGCACATTTATCTGTGTGCACAGCATGTGGAAGCCCCAGTTGATGCTGACAGTATCCCCCCATCATGCCCCACCTTATGAAATGAGGCTGCTGATTCTCACAGAGACTCTTCCTTTTGGCCCAGCTTGGTTCATGCTACTCTGCCTTCTTAACCATCCCTCTTTCCCACAGAGGGGATGACCCTTCAAGTGCAAAGTGAAAAAGTCACAGAGGTCAAGAGAGCGTAGGGTGATTTCCCTGTTAAATCTGGTTGTCCTCCTTCCTTCCCTCCTTCCCTCCTTTTCTCCTCCCCTCCTCCTCTCTTCCCCTCCTCTCCCCTCCACTCCATCCATCCCTCCACCCATCCCTCCATCTCACCTTGTTTACTTTACTTTTATTCTCTCATTCCCTCCTTCATTCCCCTCCTCCTTTTCTTCTCTGCCTTTAGGGTCTTATGTTTGCTAGGGAAGCATTGTATCATTAAATTAAATATCTACCTCCTTGTATATTTCTTTAAACCAATATAGTTCTTCCCTTCTTATGTACCTCTAAAATTTAAACTCAGGGGTTTTTATAGGTACAGATTGCCATCTATAATTCATTTATGGGAACACTTATTTCTTCCAGTGGACTGTGACACCCTTCTCTGAGAGGACTATTTGGGTCCTAGTGATTATTTTCAGTCCTAGCACTCAACACAGGGTCCCGAATGTACAATGTACACTCACTGAATGCTGCTTGTAGTTCAGTCCCCCGCCAGCACCCGTGTTCCCCCCCAGAGGCACAGAGTGTGAGACAACAGGTCATGGTCAAATTCCCACAGAGTGAGCGAGCCTTGGAGCCAAAGGACTAAGACTTGTGCCCAAAAACTAAAGCCTCTTGTAAACTATGCTGAAGAACTTGAACTTGGCCAGAAGGGACAGTCACCGTGTTGGAGCCAGTGTTGAGTTAGAATCATGCTGGCTCAGGCAGCATGAACCTATTTCAGTTGAATGGATTGGATTTACACTTGTAGGTTTAGCAGATGAAGACCTCTTAGCAAATGAAAACATTTTCTTAGACTAATTTTTTTTCCTCCGTGCATGAACTGAAGAATGCTTGCCCTGAGTATTATTTCTAGGGTTTGTTATGTTTTAATTCCTGAATTTATGCGAATGAAATTATTTGTACTAGAAAAGAACGTGAGATGTCAGAAGGGAGATTCTAGTGAGAAAAGTATAAAACATAGATCAACCTGGGCAAACTTAAGATTGATTGATGGGGATGAAGGGTAGGAAGAAAGAGGATCCTCTGTCAGCAGAGCAACTGGATAGGGTAAGGAACATACAGGAAAACTGTCACGAGAAGAGGTAAGTTCAAAAGGGGACTGATGAGTCTTCCTGCTCTCCACATGTACTGGGCAGGCTGGTTGAAAGGACAGAATGAGGCCCAGGATGTGTGAATGAGAGAAGGGGCTATGACGTGCCAGGTAGCTTATATAATCAGGAAACTGTTTGAGTAAAAGGTAACTGTCACCAAGGCTGAGCACCTGACTTTGAGTGCTGGGATCCACATGGTGGAAGGAGAGGGCCAACTCCTTCCAGTTGTCCTCTGAGCTTCCCACACACTGGGTGGCATGTGCCAACCCTCTGCAGAAAATGGACCATCACCCTGTGAACAAAATTCAACCTGCCCTGAATGAGCTAACAAGAATGGAAGTACAGCCATATTGCTTCTACACTTTCCTTTGGCAGCAGGATGGGGAAGAAGATGCTTCTGAAATTGCCTGTACCGAGGAGGAGGCCCATGGACCACAAGCAGTGCTATAGCTATTTTCTACATTGTCGCGGAGGCTTTCACATCAACAACACAAATGAAACATCAGCAGCTCCAGATTGCAGAGGAGAGGGGCTAGATTAAGCTAGGGAGGATGGGTATGTCCATGATGACACAGCTTCAACTTACACAGAATATGAATTTCCTTTAACCCTTAGCCAGTCCTCTTGACTCAGGTTAATTGCTGCAAAAACACTCCTCATCAACATACTGGAGAGACATCTGAGACCTCTGAATCTGAATTTGAGCATTAAGTTATAATCTGAAGAGCATATGTGTATGTGTGTATGTATGTATGTATGTATGTATGTATATATATATATATATGTGTGTGTGTATGTATGTATGTATATATGCAATGGCCTCAATCATACAGCACTGTTCACCCATTTCAAGAGCACAATTCAGTGATTTTGTGATTCCAGGTTCACAGACTGCAACTTCCCTATCTCTGCTGACAGTAATTGCACAATTTTCTTGACCCCAACCACGGTAGGGCCATCACACATCATTTTGGCCTGTGAGGAGTTCCATCTCTCTGTAGGACCAGTGTACAGTACATCACTGTGTGTTCAGACACAAGGCACTTCTGTTTCCAAGCATCAGACTTTGGATCTTCAGGTTTCCAGGCCACTGACATGTTAGTAACAGTTGGACATATTGGTGACGTAGGTCCTGGCTCTTAGCGCTATGCTCTGTGCTTATATCTGCCTTCCCTTTGCATGAGCCCAGAGTTCCCTTTCTAAAGGAGAATTTCTTGTCTCTTTGTGCTTTGTGCAAACAGAACCACCACTGTTCTGAATGGCTAACAGAATCTTTCGAGGTAAGCATTGTGTTGTTTTCATATTTTCCCTTCATGGCTTTGACAGTTTTTCTTTTCACTTAAAAAGGCCATCTATGATATATTCTGTCTAGTATGCAATTTTGAGTTTAAATTTTCTGCTTCCCTGTTGGTGTTGCCTGGATTTCTTGTAGCAAGACAGTGTTACCTAGTTTTCCCTGAAGGATGGTCTCTTCACACCAGTATCCTTGGCTGTCATGGGCACAGACATCAATCAGAACCTTCATTGTATGTCCCTAGCTCAAGCTAGTCATGGCTGAGCTTTAGGATTGTGAATACTGGTTCTTACTTGTTGGAGTGTGAATCCAGTGTGTTTCCTTAAAAACTCATATGGTAAAGCTTGAGTGAAGCTGAGGTGGGTTTGGGGAAGCAATGGGATCCCAAGGGCTAGGAAGTCATCAGTGTGTTTAATATGTGATCTGTCGTTCTAACTAAACACTACTTGATCATTGGGAAGGACAGTCAAGAAATGAATAGTTTGGGAAGGTATCACAGTGACAGAAATAGAGATAAGGACATTTTGTAGAGCAAGCCATCATGTTAGAGAAAACACTGTCTTTATTCTAGAGGAGTGAGGAGATGGACTTTCATCAATTCTGTGCCAAGTATGCACACATGTATGTATGTGTGATGCTGGAGATTGAAGCATGTGTTTGCACATGCTAAGCCAGGATTCTGCCCTTAACCCATGTCCTCAGCTTAAATTATTCAATTAAAAAACAACGGCCAATGTACAGACAAGCATATATATATAGACACATACTCAAACACACTTAACTGGGTTTTGGAGACATGGTCTTTACTCTGTAGTCCAGGCTGCCTTCTAACTCACAGCATTTCTTCTGCCTCAGCCACCTGAAATCTGGGTTTAGAAGCATGCAGCACATGACTGACTATGACAATGATTTTAACCTTAGAGACAGTTCTTTATTTTACGCACCATTGTTTTTAAGTGTAATTTAATCAATAACACCCCAGTGTTGTTTATTAGGTGTTTAAATGAAGTGAAGTATTTGAAACCACCAGATACATATGGATAGGATTAATCCACTGGAGAGGATAAACAGTGATAGTACAGGAGGTGATGCTCAGAGGGCATGGACCAGAACAAGGAGCAGCTGTTGCTGACCTTAAGTTAGTGCTGGAGAGAGTGGTTAGAGGAATGGATGAGGTCACAGGGGGACTGTTGATCTTCTGTTACTTTCACATTTTGTGTTTACATTGTTTTCACTATTAATATGTTAAATATTACCTGTTGAGGCCATTCTCACCCCCAGTTTTGCGTCAGACACTTGTGGCAGTCTTCCTGGTCCCCCTGATCCTATAGATTCTACAGATTTTCCCCTTCTAACCTCCCCCCCCCCCCTTGCTTTGCCCCCCCCCCCCCCCCCCCCCCCCCGCCCGCCACTAACCCACAGGCTGCTCCTGCCAGGGCAACAGGTAGGCTGACTGTGGATTCATACCTCTCCTTCTGCTCCTTCATATCCATTTCCCCCCAGCTTCATTCCTATAGCAGAAAACTTGCTGTAGCTTCTTTCTTCTCTGACCCTGTCCTCAAGGGCTCACAAAGATCTTCCCCAACTTTCTTTCCACCAACTCATCCCAGTATCCCAGCCTCCAACACCAGCACACATTCCCCATGAGCACACCAGCTGAGTAGGTCAGGGAAACAGTTTAATGCTTTTCTTTTTTTTTTTTTTAATCCCAAAGCAGACCTTTTTATTAGCTTAATAAACAGTGAAAATTTCCATGCTACTAGGTGTTCTTACAGCATCTTTTTCCGAAGTGGCTATATAGCTTGCCATTTTCTATATCCACCATTTACTTAGTCACATCAATATTGATCATTTAGGCTGTTTCCTATTTTGAAGTAGTAATACCACAATAGGAGTTCATATCTACCTATGTATAATCATGTATTGGGACATGAGATTACTATATCAGACAGTATATGCATTTATGTTTAAAGGTTTTTTTTTTTTAATACTTTTTTTTTTCTTCAAGTTACATCTCAGTAACAAACCCCTCCCTATTCCCCCTTCCTAACCCGCCCTTCCACCCTCTATGTTGAGTCACATATAGACCTTTAAACTCATGGAGTTGGGTAGATAGTAGAATGTTAAAGTCAGGGGCCAAATAGGTATAAACTGAACATTGGGAAGGTATACTGGGCCAATTTAATCTCATAAATGTGGCATATTTATATCTATTGTTTTGTTTAATACTTACTGTTATAAGAGAAGGAACCAGCTGTTGGACTGAAAGGGGAAACCTCTGGAGTTTAATGCTTTTCTTACTCAGCCATCACTAGAGAAGCTTTCTCCTGCAGCAGTCAGGAAAAGACCCAGACCAACAGCCAGGCTTTATGTAAAGGGAGAAGAGTACTGGGAACACACAGCTTTAAGTGGGATGTCTCCATCAAACCTGTCCCCTCAGAGCTCAGGGAACCCATGAAAGAGGAGGTGAAAAGAAAGTAAGAGCAAAAAGGGATGGAGGACCCCAGGAGAACAAGATCCTCTGAATCAACTGAGCAAAGGTTATATGAACTCATGGAGACTGAAGCAACTATCACAGGGCTTATAAGCACCAGGTCCTCTGTGTCTGTATTATAGCTTCCAGCTTAGTGTTTTTGTGGGACTCCAGTGTATGAACGAGTGAGTCTCTGAATCTTGTGCCTGATCTTGGTGCTTTTTTCCTTCTGTTGGGTTGCCTGGTCTAGCCTCAATGTGATAGTATTTTTTTTAATCTTATATTTTACTTTGTTATATTTTGTTGTTATCTCTTGGAAGTCTGTTATTTTCTAATGAAAGACAGGAATGTGTCTGGAGGGAGAGGAGGTGAGGAGAAATTGAGAGGAGTTCAGGGAAGGGCAAATTGTAATCCAGATGTATATATTTATGAGAAAATAATGTATTTTCAATAAAAGATCAAAAGGAAACAAATATCACCCAAACAAATATTGAAAGAGAAGGATGATAAAAAAAATACATTCTGAAGGCTATACAAATACAAATTCTGTTGCTAACTATATCTCAGATCAGATACAAGATGGGAGCAATGACAAGGTCTACCATGGAAGTAGCACATTTGTGACTACACACAAATACACACACACACACACACACACGTGCTACAAATATGACACACACACATTCATGAAGCACACATACACATACAAACACACACATGCACACACCTTCACATACACTAAACTTCTAGTGTCTTTTTGTACTAAGTTTTGAATGTCAGCTTCAATTTACCCATTGATCCAAGCCTTTCAAAGTCAACACACCACACCTCAGAAGGCAGCAAGTTCTAACTTCTCCTTCTGTTTTCCCCTTTCACTGAGAATGCTCTCGGAAGCACACAACTCTCTGTATTCTCTGGACTGTTTCTTATTTACACTAGTCATGGTTTCTCTTACACTAGAAGACATATACCCTTTCCTGTCGCAGATTCGTTTGACATCTCATATGACTGAAGGGTCACACAGGGTTCTTACAAGTTTCTCACCACTTTCTAGGCCTGGGAGACTGAAGAATTCTGCATGAGCTCAGTGTGGTGCTACCTGCCTCACTGAGTGCAGAAAGCGTAGTTTTAATATGGACCCTAGTTTTCTAGTCAAGCATCCTATGTCCTTCCTGGAACCTGGGTGTCTTTTATCACAGGGAAGCTTCCATGTTTTTCATTCAGTGTCGTGTTCTGAAGTCTGCAGCTCATAGGCGCGGGCTCCCATGTGCGGTTTCAGCTTGTGGATGATCAAGTTCTACATTGTAACTTCAGGCCGTGACTAAATCATGAACCAGGAGACAGTTAAGGTCTTTAATGGTAAACACAAAGGCTGAATCCAGGCAGCCCTCCAGCTATGCCATTGTAATTCAGACTGTGGTTGCTAAGCATTTAAAGTCTTACTACAGGCTTAGTTCTGTCAGCATTAGTTCGCTTCTTCTTGTTGAGACTGGCTCCATACTAGTTTCAGATTGTCTTTGTCAGTACACTCAGTCACTTGTTGGTCTTGTCTCTCTATGGCCACTAGGAGTTAAAGATAGATTCTTTTGTTGTTGTTGTGGTTTTGAGACAGGGTTTCTCTGTGTATCCTTGGGTGTCCTGGACTTACTTTGTAGATCTGGCTGGCCTTGAACTCACAGAAATCCTCTTGCCTCTGCCACCTGAGTGCTGGGATTAAAGGTATGCCATCACATCCAGCTAAAGATGGATTCTTTTCCAGCTGTTCTGTAATGGAGCAGTGCCTTGTGGGAAATGGGCACAGAGGACTTTTCCCAAAAGGTAATAGGCTCCCTTGCTAAATTCAGAAAAGTGTGACTCAAGCCTAGGGTTCTGTACTGCCTCGTACATATTTCTCCTGCAGAACAAATATCACCTCAGCACCTCTCACTTCCTCCACATCAGCACCAGAAATCCTGGAATCTCAGCGTATTCTTCTACTAAAATAGAGAGAGACAAGGGGAGAGTTTGAGTTTTCCACCCATGACTTTTGTGTTCTTCTTAGATTCTGGGGCTAGAGTAAAACTTTAAAGTTAACTTTTCTGTGTCTATCTTGATTCAGAGGTGACAGAAAGGGATAACAAGGGTCACCTCTATTGCTTTGCCGAAGAGTACAACATTAAGTCATGGATTAGAATTTCGTTATCAAGTCCATGTGTGTTCTTTTTGCCTGAACAATTCCCCAGCATAGCTCCATCCTTAAACAGCTGTCTTTTGGTGAATGAAAAAAAAAGTGAGTAAAATATTGAAAGTAAAGCTTATTGATGTACTTAAAAATATTCTTTTTTTCATCTCAGATATTTGTTATAGTGATGGGAAGTTAATCGACACACATACTTGGTATTCAGAAAAACCATAATAATTTAAAGAAAAGTATTATACATATTTATTCTCATATAGAAGGGTGTTATAATTCACAAGAAATAACCAATTCTGATAAGGAAGGAAAATTGTTGGAGAAAGCAGAAGGAAGAAACAGAAAACACATTGGTCATTGCTCTTGCAAGGCAGAGAAGAGGAGACAGATGGATAGGAAAATTTTCCAATCAGGCCAGAATTAGTAATCTGAGTGGGACAGAAGGAACTTTGTCATAATGCCCATTACAACCAGATACTTAGGGGATTAGTGTCTTATCTCTGTAATCATGATTTCTCAAAAGCTGGAAAAATACTTTAGCTTCAAACTTTCTCATATGTAATGTTAGCATGAGTGACTCCATCTTGATTTTTTTTTTAGATTATTTTGTTGGTACTGAATAGCAGGGACGCAATTCAAAGCAATGCCCTATAGTTTTAATGTATTGGTTATTTCCTCTTGAATTTGTTCTGATGTTTTGCTGTATCTGTCTAAAGATATTTTACTAAGTGTGTGTGTGTGTGTCTGTGTGCATGTTTATAAGAGTGAGCTTAATTGGAGTGGGAAAATACCCATAGTAAACAAGTGCTGACATTCAATGTTCCATACAAATCATAAAGTAAAACATGTAATTATAGTACAGATTCCTACTAAATCTTATCATAGCATGTCTTTTGGAGCACTTTCCTAAATGGAATATCTAGTTATCTAAGGAACATGATGACTTCACATATCTCAGAGAATAGACAAGTAAGCTGTTGAAGTGTCTCAATGATTACAATAAACAAAAATCATGGAGGAAATGATGAAAAGCAAATTGTATGGAGTCAGAAAGGAAACAATACTTAAGATCATAACTGGGTCATGAGTGGGTGTCTTCATATCCTAGGGGAGAACTTGAGCTCTCTACTGCCGTATGGGTCATAAAATAAACAAATACACTAAAATATGTCATAGCCTTTATGAATATCAAAATTCAAAGGTGGGGATATAGAAAATCAAGAAGGTTCACATTGTAATTATCTGAAAAAATTGTATGAAAGTTGCTGCCAGCTGCACATGGTAGCGGCACATGGCTGTAACCCCAGCACTTGGGAAGCTGAGGCAAGAGAATACCAATTTCAAGGTCAATCTGAACTACACAGTGAGACCCTAGATCCCATCAAGAGAAACAAATAGAATAAGTAGGTGCTATTGCTGGCCATGAAAATTCAGTTGATATTAGCACACCTGTGTAGTGAGAATTCTGAAAGTTTGGTTTCTTTAAAAACACAGAAGTATTATAAGAATATGTTTTCATTTTCCTCCTAGGAGTGGGGGATATGGGGCTGCTTCAGACTGACTGAAGCAGATGACTATGATTTGCCTCGTGCTCTAGCAGAGGTGTGGTTTTGCCAGCTGCAGATAGTCTCTGCAATTGTGTAATGTTTGGAATTCTTGAAACTTTTCAGAGAGTATACAAATGTTAGGACCCTGATAGGTGGGGTTGGTGGTTGTTGGTCATTCATGGGAGTTGGTTGCAGTTTATTAGTAGTTGTGTTCAAAGAAGAAACAAGAAGAATGAAATAAGATTCAAGGATTTCTCTATGTCTCCTCTCTATCCTTCTTTCTCTCCTATCTAGTGATGGGGGTGTAACGGGGTGGGTAAAGGGTAGAAAAAGAAGAACCCATAAAGCAGATAAGACCAACTACACACCTGCTCTGATGTTGTCCACAGAAATCTATTTCCTTGTGGATCTGGAACTCTGAAGTCTATGTACCAGCAGTTTGGGTTCTGAAGTCAGATTCCTCATTAGGCCACCCTCTTTGGAGCAGGAGAGAGAGGAGTGGGGTTTGCTCTCATTTCCTCTTCTTGTATGGACATACTCTAATCATAATATTTGTGCCTTCGTGACCTACTCTAAACTCAATTACCTCTCAAAGGGCCCGTTTCCATATAATTGTATCGAGATAAACACAATTTAGCCCAAAGCATGCAATATCTAATAAAAACTTCATTTGCAGTAAACTTATTAATTCCAGTGCAATTGGCTTATAGTGAAAGATTCTTAGAGAAAGGCTAGCTGAGGTGGAACCATGGAATGTGAATACATAGTCTGGCTGTCTCCTTGGAGTTTGCTAAGGCTGTGAGCATTTAGTAGATAAAGTTGGCAGCAATTGGAGAAACTGGAAAACATCTGCAACTGCATGCTATTTGCTAGAACCTAGATGAACATAGTTCTACTCTCATTTAGTTTCGCCTCTCAGTATATGATTTCAGCAGGCAAACGCTATCAGAAAAAGTATAAGGTTTTACTTTTTCCAGATAGTAACCTACATAAACATTCTGACATTCTATGGAAGACAATGTTTCAGCTTGTGGAGTATAGCCTTGTGATCTGGAACTTTCACAGTCTTGAATAGCGAACACAAGAATGTTCTGGCAAAACAGAAACAAAACTGCAAGCTGAGGAATGCTTTGTTTTGTTTGGGGAAGAATTAAGGATGGAGATCTGCCCAAATATCCCAGTCCTAAGCCTGGCACTTTTGAAGCAGATCTGCATGTGCTCATGATATAGAGGGGTTTACAAATGGCTGACATGAGTTTAGACTGAAGTGTTGGAAAATACTCCCACCCTTGATGGCTTGGAGGGTTTATTGTAACTATCAAGGTTCTGAAATAACTCATTTGTGCCAACATTTGATGGCCAGAGAATAGGTTTAATCAAGATGCAACCTGACATGCCAGCAAACCCTGTTGCCTGGGGAGTAGTGGAGCCCTGAGTGAAGAGGGTCACCCTCTGGGGTGTTCCAGAGCCATCATAGTTGTTCAAGATGACAGAGACTGTGGGCCTGATGTATCAACAAACATTTCTATTTCCCAAGAGACATAGATTTGTCTTCCTTGTATCTCACAGCCAAGACCTGCACAACATAATCTCCACTTATCTGAAGTTATGCATGTGTATGCAATCCTAGCAAATGGGATGGGTAAGAGTTTGCACACTTGATGGTATCTAGAGTCACCTAAAAGACAAGTTCACTGGCACACATGTGAAGAATTGTTTTGATAGGTCAATCTCTGGGCTCGCTTTGGAGGGACTATTCTAATTGTGTTAATTGAAGAGGGAAGACCCATTCTGGAGAAGGGTGGTAGTACCAAGTCCTGGGAATGGTGAATGGGCTGAGTAATAAGGGGGAAGCTAGCCAAGCAGGAGGATTTATGGGTCTCTCCTTTCTGACTCTGTATCATATGACCAGCTGTTTCAAACTTCTACTGCCAGGACTTCCCCATCATCATGGATAGTACCGTGAAAGTATGAGGCAGAATATATGCTTTCTCACTTAAGTTGCTTTTGCCAGGGTATATTTTATTAAATAAACATGAAAAGAGAGTAAGATTATGACACCATCACAATTTTATAAAGTAAATGATAATACAGCAGAATTGATTTGGGATAAAATAGCAAATATTGGCATTGAATTGAGTTTGAATTGGATGACTTCTGATTCAGTGTGTTGGTCAATATTTTTGGTTCTTCTCAAGTGCTGTTTTCTGCCTTTATCACATTTACATAATCAGTGTGTGTGATTTGTAAAACTCATCCACATAATAAATGCAAAGCTCATTTACATAGCCAATATGTGACATGCAAAACACCTCTATTTAATCATTATATATCATATAAAATCTTCTGGGCCAATATTTTTAAAGAAGTAGTCATTTATTTTTAAAGACTTATTTATTTTTCTTTTATGTGTTTGGATGTTTTGCCTCCCTGTATGTCTATGAATTATGACATGTAGTATGTACAGATGCCAGGAGAGGGTATCTGATTCCCTGGAACTGGAGTTATAAATGGTTGGGAGGACCCATGTGGGTGCTGGGACCCAAACCCTAGGTGCTCTGCAAGAGCATCAAGTACTATTAACCATTGATCCATGTCTTCAGTCCATGAATCCATAATTTTTACTCTGATTTTGTGTCCTGGTTAGATAATAGAACTTTATGCTGTTTTAATTTATAAGGGATGAGGATCAGAAAAAATCAGTTTACACTTAGGTACTTACTTGTTTCCAAATGCTGTATCAGAAAGGAAAAAATTAAATTATGATAGACTAATATTTTATAAATCATAGACCAAAATTTTATTGTTCTCCATATTCTTTGTAATTCAGCATTGTGTCTGTTTTATGGAATATAACACTTTTGACAAATGATATGATTGGTTTTCATTGTTGGCACAGAATCTTTTTCAAAGATTAATCTGGCTTAGTTTGACACATTATGAATTAGCAGTAATCACTCTCAATTAGTATGTACAGTGCATCATGTAGAAATGTAGAAATATGTAGAAATACATTGCATTTAATATGAATTCTCCATTTTGCATGGCTGACACAGGCCCTTGTCTCCACAGTGAAGCAGGACTAAGCCATTCTTTTAAAGGATTGTCTTTTCCCACTAAAATGAATCATATTTAAATGCAAATTCAGTTTTGAAGCTTAGAAAATATATTTTTTGACACATAGAAATTTGAAAAAAGGATAAAATGAGCTTCTACAGGAGCAGAAATAATCCTTCAAGTCTTAATTAGAGAAAAGGTATGTTAGTTCTGAAAATGTCATAGCTATGACAAAATCAGAAATAAGTGAATTGTAATAAAGGGAAAGAAAAGGAAAAGCATGCTATTGTCAAGTTTCTATGAAAGGAAGACATTTCTTGGTTCAGAAGAAGCAAGGGACATCGACATGCTAGAGAATGTTTGAAAAAGTTCTCTCAGCAGCCTCCTCATTCATTGTTTCCAGAAATTCATCTCTGAACTCTGGAACTTCCATTAGAGAAATAGGTATCTTTTTGATTAGATTAGAATATCTTTTGTTAAGGATTTGGCTTGCAATGACAAATGTAAGAGCCTAGATTGTCTGAGGGCTGATTAACAGCTACCAGGTGATATTTCTGTCACACATTACAGATAGTTCTGTTTGCCTACAGTGTATATAACTGCCACTTCCCAGTATGGATGATGCAGGTATACCCAGGGGTATACACAAGTTTCTGCAGAGTTGGGGGTATTTTGAAATAATACACAAAACCTGGTCTCTATGATCAAGAACAAGTCATAGTCAGTCAAGTTGTAACTGCATAAACAGTGAGAGAAGACCAGATACATTTTCCCAACTCCTGAGGCACGCAAAGACCTCGGTCATGAAGACCTCTGTAGGCCAGAGTTGAAAACATTGGCTTTTATAGCCATTGGTCCTGCAATTGTGTGTATCTCAAGGGTGAAGAACAGGTTTTGGTATGATTTGCATCCATGAGAGCTGATGAGTTCTCCTTTCTTTGAGAAGGGAAGAGGAGGTAGTTTTGTTATTCCTGTTTATGAGGATAAAAGGGCCAACCTTCCTTTTCCTTCTCACTTGGAACACAGAGTTTAAGGTTTCCATGCACCAAGTATTCAACATTGTTGTTGTCTAGTTCCTTCTGTTACGAATTAGAATATGGAAAACCAGCTGGTGATATGAAGATTTGGGAAGTTGAGGTGGGAGCATGGTGAGTTTGGAGCCAGTCTGTGCTTTGTAGTACGACCTTGTCAGACAGACAAAACAAAAGTCAAAATAACTGCAAAAGTAATGAAACAACAGCAGAGAGTAGATGCAAAAGGAGCTAGGCAGTCATTATTGATACATGATTATGATTATGAGACATAACTTGTCTTTGATCCAGAAAGGTGAGTGTTAGAACTGTGCTGGATGGTTTTAGGTCAACTTGACACGAGCTGGAGTCGTCAGAGAGGAGGGAACCTCAATTGAGAAAATGCCTCCATAAGAACTGGTTATGTGAAAGCCTGTAGGGAATTCTCTTAATTAGCAATTGATGGGAGAGGGCCCAACCCATGGTGGGCGGTGTCACCCCCTTGTTTGGTGGTCCTGTTTCTATGAGAAAGCAGGCTAAGCAGCACTTCTTCTTGACACTTTCATCAGCGCCTGCCTCCAGATTCCTGGCCTGTTTGAGTTCTTGTCCTAGACTTTTTTGATGATGAACGGTGATGTGGAAGTGTAAGCCAAATACACTCTTTCATTCCCAATGCTTTGGTCATGGTATTTCATCACAGCAATAGTAACCCCGACTAAGACAAGAACCAAACGAAGGATAGTACAGAAGAGATCATAAAGAACATGACACTATCTAGATCAAAAAAGATTGATGGGGTTAAAGATTTGAAAAATATCCCCTTTTCACATAATATATACAATGGAAACCTGACAAGCTTTTGCAATATTTTTAGCTGATACAAATTTCTAACTTTTGATTTATTTGCCTTTATCCGTAATCAAACTGAACATGACTTGCTGTAATCCTTACAGGTACTGAGATGCTCACTGACTTGGGTATCTCTCAGATCCTGTAGCTGCTATCCCTCTTTTCAGTCCAAATTTGAGTCTAAATTTTCTCAGATTAACTTTAGTGCAATCGCTCCTGATACCAGATCTCCAGTGTTTTATGGACTTTCTTCTCTTATAGCTGCATCTATTTTAAGGGGTGCTAATCAAACTGAACATGACTTGCTGTAATCCTTGCAGGTACTGAGATGCTCACTGACTTGGGTCTCTCTCAGATCCTGTAGCTGCTATCCTTCTTTTCAGTCCAAATTTGAGTCTAAATTTTCTGAGATTAACTTTAGTGCAATTGCTCCTGATGCCATATATCCAGTGTTTTATGGACTTTCTTCTTTTATAGCTGCATCTATTTTAAGGGGTGCAAAAGTTATGTTGAACCCCTATTTGTTTATCTCTTAGCATGGGTTTTTATGAATAGGAAATCCAGGTAGATTCTACAGGAAAACAACAGTCCATCCTCAACCATCATCTCATCTTTTCACTGAAGGCTGCTCATTGGCAGCTGGAAAAAAAAACATATCTAATAAGATCTGATTCCTGTGGACTAAGTCTTCTTTTCTAAAACAAGTGCAGTTTGGTGTTTTCAAAGAGCCAGAGGAATGGATTCAAAATGAAAATTTAAAATTTCAAATGGATGCTGGTGTTAGTGCAGCAAACAAAGTTGCGAGTGACTTCTATTTGGCAGAATTGAAGTACATTTCAAAGATGACATGGCTAGAATCCAGTTTCACTTTTCAGTTCTGTGCTAAGAAATCCTATTAACAAAATATTGAAAATTTATCTAAAGCCCATGACTTCAAAGCATTTCTTTGACCACAACAAAGTTATTTAGGCAATGTGTCAAATGTACTTCATAAAATGAGAAACATTAAAAACCATGCATACGTATTCACAGGCCTCGCTGACCACAACTTGTGGCATTCTCAAAAGTAGGGATATTAATGTCTACTACTGAATTTATGAGAAATAAGGTCAGAGCCAACAGATGGTACTTCATCAGTTGTGTTTTCACGTGCGCTAGTGATATTTAACTCCCCTTTCTGTAGTGGATACTTTTCCTTCTGAGCTTACCTTTTCTAGTTTGTGAATTTTGGAATGCCAGGGCTTCTGGGAAATGAAGTCAATTGGTGGAGAGATTCAGCAAGTGTAGCTCTGGGTACCCCTAGGTTCATCTTTCAGCTGATCCTATTTGCTGATGCTTTGATTCAGTATCTTGGGAAATGTCTTGTGGCACTCTCTTCGTTTCTCCAGGCTTAAGTCCTTGGATGTTTTGGCCAATGTGGTGGGACTCTTTTTTTAAACAGTTGAGACTTTTGGTATAGACAGTAGTGTGAACAGACACATTCATGCCAGTTCTATCAGGGAAATGTAACTCAAAACGACTCTGAGATTCCATCTCACACCTGTCAGAATGGCTAAGATCAAAAACTCAAATGACAACACAAGCTGGCGAGGATGTGGAGAAAGGGAACATTCCTCCATTGCTGGTGGGAGAACAAACTTGTAGAACCACTTTGGAAATCAATCAATCAAAATAGGGAATATTTCTACCTCAAGACCTAGCTATACCGCTCCTAGACATATATCCAAAAGATTCTTCACCACACCACAAGGACATCACCTCAACTATGTTCATAGCGGCTTTATTCATAATAGCCAGAAAGTAGAAACAACCCAGATGCCCTTCAACCAAAGAATGGATTAAAAAAAAAACTGGTATATTTACACAATGGAATACTAGTCAGCTGTCAGAAGTAAGGAAATCATGCAATTTGCAACCAAATGGATGGAACTAGAGAAGCTCATCCTAAGTAAGCTAACTCAGACCCAGAAAGATGTACATGGTATATACTCTCTTAAAAGTGGATATTAACCATTAGTACAGGACAACCAACCATCCTACAACCCACAGACCCAAACAGACAGGAACCTAGCATAACTATCCTATGAAAAACTCCACCCAGCAGCAAGCAATGCATGGACCCTGTTGCATGTTAGTAGAACACTTTACCCTAGGTGGACTGCCATGTCAAGCCCCAGTACAAGAGGAAGCTCTTAGCCCTCACATGACTGATGAATTCAGAGGGTTGATATGTAGCAGCACCCCTCATTGGAGGAGGAGAGGATGGAGATGAGGAAGAGGTAACTTGAGATGTAACTTGAAAAAATAAATTAATTAAAAAAAGAAAACTACATGAATGTGAAGGGGATTTTAGAAATTTGTTTAGACAAAGACAGAGATGTGTTAGGAAGAGAGAATAGAAACTGAACTTGGGTATTCAGAAAAAGAGGAATCTTAACTTGTCAGTAGGTAAAGTCAAACTGTTTCTGTGAAAGTCTTCTCCAAAGGCCCAGAAATGAGTAAAGTTTGGAAGCTTTATGAAGAGTAAGGGTTAGACCAATAGTAAGAGGATTATTTCAAGGTGTGTTTCCAAATAATTTGGATCCATAATCTCTCTTTATGCTGAAAGCTCACTGTCTGATCTCTCTGACTGTGCCTTGGTTTATAATCTGAGGAACAAAGATAGAAGGGCTCCAAAATGGGGGTTGGAGAGCAAAATTGAAGGTCCATATAACATTAAAATAAAATTAAATGAGGATTTATGCAGCGGACATGAAACCCAATATCCTTGCTTGTTTTGCTTCTAGAATGTGTAAAACAAATATTTATTATTATTATTAATTTTAGTAGAAAAGTAAAATAATTAGATATCAGAGTCTGTCATTCCAAGAAGAAATACCTTACCAAGAGAGTGGGTTCAACAACAGATACTGAATCAGAGTTCAGAATCAATATCAGCTACCCGTGAGCTTAGATGCCAATCTACTTTGAATAAATGCACTTAGGAGATGGTCTGACACTTGGATAAGCCACAGAAATGGAGACTAAAGATTTAAGTTATCACCATCAAGTGAGCAGAAATAAAGAACAAGGGCATACTTAGTGGGGGTTGCTTGACCAAGGGTTGACTTGTCATTGGCTGATTGAGTGGTGTGTGACTCTAAGAAGGCTTAGCTTCTTACACTAATATCCTGGGAAGAGTTCTAGAGAGTCTAACACACAGATATCAGCCTTTCTTTTTACTTTCTCTTAAGATAAAAAATTATCTTATTTGAATGTGTGTGTGTGTGTGTGTGTGTGTATGCACGAATGCAGGTCCATGTGTACTCTCATGTGAGTATATGCAAGTGTATATGTTTGTGCCTATGAGCATGTGCAAATATGTGTGCATGCATATGTACTTAGTTTATTTTATTTTATGAATAATAGTGTTTTGCTTGCTTGTATGTCAGATGTATACCTGGTGACCACAGAGTTCAGAAGGCCCTGGAACTGGAGTTATAGATAGTTATGAGCTACCACGCGGGTGATGAAAACCAACTTTGTAGAGGCTTGGGGCACATTCAGAAGAAAAATGTTCATACCTGGCTAGAAGGGAACGCTGTACTCAACAGACACTGAAGTGAGCGTGCAACAACAGAGACTGAAGTAAGCGTGCATGACTGGTCTCTTCAGGCAAATCAGCAGCAAGTGCAGCCTGGTTCTTTGTTGCATCTTTTATGGGTAGTAAGTTTTCTCCAACTTAGCTGTCAGGAGAAATGCCACCCAAGGACCTACTGACATTCCTATGGTGCTTCTAAAAATCCCCATCGAACTCAATGTGTCTGAGCTCACCAAGGCTATGTAATACTTTACATACCATATATTGTATATCTTTCCATACTACCCATAAAAGTGATCTCACTACCACTTCCTCAGTAGAAAACCACTTCCCTCCTCTGTGGTTATGAGGCATTCCTGACAGTCCTTATGATTTTTGTTTGATGAATCCAATACTTACTCACACAGCTCTCAGGAGATTGATAATAACTGTGTAGAGAATATTTTGCTTATGGTGTAAACTAAAACTGAAAGGCTTGTTTATTCACTCTTTGGTGGTATTCCAGGAAGGATAAATGTAACAATGGGAAACAGGAAATCGACCCATGCTTTGAATTCTCTGGGTACATTAGAGCTGCTAGCAATTCACAGGAGATTTAGGGGTGGACTTCAGGACCAGAGCTTGGGTATAGTTCTTGTTGTGGTTGATATGGCAGATTTGACAGTTCCTGATGAAAAAGTAAGATATGAATTTCTGTCCATGCTGTATCCATGGTGTATAATACAGTTACAGAGAACAGTTCCATTAGTTGTTGTTGTTTTTAAAAAAAATCTGAAATCATACTTTATCTTAGGATAAAAAGAACATGCACAATAAGAATAGGACAACAGTGGGTCCAGTTGTTGTATTTGTTTCCATGACAACAGACTGCCAAGAGAGGTTGATATTCAACAATGTTTTCGTTGCACATATTGGGGTATCCCCACCTCAAAGTATGTCCTTTCTATTTTGAAAGGGACACCGAAAATAAAATGGCACAACAATAGTGTCATCTCTCACTATTATATGTATGTATCTTTTTTTGTTGTTGTTGTATGTATCTTTTCCTAAGTTATACTTTCCTTAATGATAAGAAAGACACGGCTTTCTCTGTCTTGGGTTTTTCATAGAGGTTATTTTTGTGCATAATATAAAGAAAAGATCATTTAGACAGAAAAGTGAATGTTCATAATTTTTAGCAAACTTGATTTGAGATTATTCCCTCATGTAACTCTCTCTCATATTTCACACTGAAATTCGGACTTTTATGGAGATTTAATGTACTTTAATGTTCCCACTTCAAAAGCTGCAGATCTTACAGTTATTTTTCTCAATTTGACCATGTTACAATGACTGGTTTCCCGTAACTCTACACTAATACATTTATATCCCTTTCCCCTGTGACTTGAAGGTTTTGGAAGCCCTTGGCTTTCCTATCTGGGAATGATTAAGTTACACGAACAGGCTAATGGTAGTCAAGTTTCCTGGGGAAGTTGTTGTCAATACATTCTGTAATCGTTAGTTTAATATTATTTGTTGATTTAAACTAGTGTAGCCTAATCACTCCTCAAATCTTAGGCACAAAAATCATCCCAGGAAATACTCAGGTAAATGAGTTCCTGCAACAGGGCGATAAACATTACTGAGATTAAGCAATTATGTTTACTCTGAAGTTCCAAACGGGGGTAATTAAAATGGAGTTTTAATAACATTTGTAGCAATGTAATCCTATCCACAAAAAGGAAATAAATAATAAGAGGACATCATAAAAATAAACAGATTGAAAGAAACAAACAAACAAAAAAATAAGATTCCTTTGCTGGGTCTTCAGTCAGTGTCACAACAATGGAAAGCAGGCCAGGACAGGGCCTTAAAACTTGTAACCCTACTAACTTGGTTTTGAGATTGATGCCGGCATAATATCCACTGGCCTCCAAAAGTCAAATATTAATTGTCATAGTCTGTAATCACTTTGATGTCTTGTGGCTCTTAGGATCTTGCATTGTGCCCCCACAGGTCTTCTGTCAAGCTTTGATCAGCATTTTCAATTTCTTAGTCTCTCTCCCTCCCTCTCCCTCTCTCCTTATCTCACTG
>CAJQZJ010031879.1:456024-492549 GCA_907164525.1 Lophiomys imhausi
GTGCCCATCTTCCTTCACTAATGCAGAGTGAGATTCAGGGCAGGAGTCCAACGCAGATATAAAGAAAAATGACTTTCCCAGTCCCGTGACATCTGCCGTATACTTAGTATACAAGAATATTTTAGGAAACAGAAATGAAATAATTCATTAAAATTTTTTTCATATGTGTAGTTTTGAGTGTTTTAGATATTGTCTATTTTTTATGTAGGGTCTGAAATTGGGTCTAGTTAAGGAGCATTGCATATTCACAGGGCCCTTGTCTTCTAAGGACAAACAGTCCTTTTATCTCTGTTTTTAGTCCATTAAACAAAACAAAACAAAACGAGACAAAGCAGTTTTTGCCTGTGTACTTCATAAGATGACAGAAGGGCTCCAGGTTTCTGAGTAAATCGTGATCATAAAGCCTGCTTTATATAGCAAGTTTAACAGAACAGAAAAAAAAATAGCAACATTTCCTGTTGGCTTTTGCTTCTTTGCCTTATAAAAGGAGTCTATGTTTATGAGTAATTATGCCTAATTCAGTGCACCTAAATTCAACACTCACTCAGTCAGGAATGAGTTCACAACATTGTGTGGGCTGGAACAAAAGGGAAGAATGTTCAAATAGCTAAGTATAGGTTCTCGTATTTGTTTTTCTTTCCTTTTTTTATCCAAAAATTTAATATATTTTAAGATATTCAATTTTTATTGGATTCCAAATATTTCTTCAGTAATGAGAGTAGAGATATAAAGACACAGGAATGGATGACTGATGAACTAGAATTATTTCCAAGAATTTGAGATGAAAACATTTCACTACATGATAAGTACCTATATTCCAAAACACGAAAGCAACATCTGCAGAAAGAATAATCCTGGAGTCTTTTTATTAAACAACCATTGTTTTAAAACGTTGGACATGTGAAATGTATGGAGATACACGACTTGAATAGTATGGACTAAAAACATACACAGTGCTGGCCTTATTTCCCTTGCAAATTCTAATCTTCATGGAATTAAGGGGATGGATTATTTGGAGGCAGGTGGCTCTTTTTCCCTTGGGTATCTTCTTTGAGTTCAGTTGCTTAATTAGGGATGCTTCAGTGTAGTGTCAGGGTTTCCATGGCTTCAGATTAACCAACAAGGGGTAAAAATGAGGGAAAACTCCAAGTTTTTGAAGGTAGACTTATTCAGCTAATAGCCATGTAGATTTAAAATACCTGGGTAGATCCCAAGTGCCACAGTATAGGCAAATTATTTGAGTGGATAGAAGGTTATAGCTGGGAGGGATCAAACAAACAGAAAGCAATCCGCTGTCAAACACAGGCTCCATTAGGAAGGTGCTGTGGTTAGGGCAGCACATGGAGCATCTCATTTAATTTCTAACAACTCCTTGAGGGAGGTACCATGGTGACCTTCATCTTTTAATCTTTTAGCTGAGCAAACAAAGGTTTTTGAAGAGAAATAACTCTCTCAGAGCAATTGGTGAAGCCACAGGTTGCATTTGAACTGGACTCCATGGTACTAGAGATACACAGTTTAGAGGGTAAGTGAATTCCTTAATAGTCTGAAACTCAGTGGTGGGAGATCTGGGGCTTTCATCTAGCTGTCTTAGGAAGTCCAACAGGAGGAAGGTGGATGTACTGAGAAGTGTTTGCTTAAAGAACTCACACAGTATTAAAATGAGTCAGAACATGGTGAGAGTTCATGCCAGTTTGCAGAGCTGGGCAGGCTGCCAGCTCCTCAATGATCAATCTCATGGAAATACTTACAAAATTGCCCCTTTCACAGTTTTTCTGCAAATAGGCGACAGTGCGCCTCTGATACCTCTAGGTGGCAACCTCCGTCTTTGCCAGGATAGGTACTAGGTCTTGTCCTGATAGAATTTGGTCTGATCACTTCCATCCTTCCTCTATCTTCCTGAGAATCTCAGGGTTCTCCTCTCGTTCCTCAGATGCAGATCAACAACAATAATAATAATAAAAGGATGAGGAATCGACAGGAGTTTTGTGGTCTTCTGTTCTTCATGAAGCCTTTGAACAAGCAGGTAAAGCCCTTCTTTTTGTTTGTAAGTGACAGGAATTGAATGGAGACCTGTTTAGATGAAGCTCATCTGTACAATGAAAAAAGATTGGGTGAAGCAACAACTGTCCTTGTTGACATGTTTCTTGTCCATGAGTGCTCACACACAGTGCAGGCTTTCCAAGTTGTCGTCCCAGTCAACATTAAGCTTCAACAGAATTCAGCAAAATGATTTGTCAGTGACTGTGAAATCACATTTCCAGGAACGTGGAAAATTCTTAGGAAAACATTGGCTTAATTATAAATATATTCAACCATATAGCATATTTTAACAGCCTGAGGTTTTATTTAGCCACATTAAAGTTATGTGATAGAGTTTTATGTTGCTGTAGTTCTGAACATGTCCAAGATAGTCCCTAGATGTTATTGCTGTCCCCATTGTTTGTTGTGAGGATGGGTTATTATGATTATTTTGGATACTATGGAGCATAAATTGCAACATTTCTCAGAAATGGAAGCATTTTTAGCCCTTCCCATCATTTTTATTTATCCTCTTCTTTCTCCTTCATAATTCGTTGTCCCTGTTTTTGATAAATACAAGTAAGCTAGAATTATTTTTTGGCTTTCAGTGGTAACTAAGGTGGCAGCTTAATTCAAGTCATGGATAGAACAATGGTTTCATGTTTGTTGATGAGAAATTTGGAAACCTGTGTGTAACATCATTTATGTGTGTGTGTGTGTGTGTGTGTGTGTGTGTACCTAAGAGTTTCTAAAACCATGATTTGTTAAAAAATAATGTATCATAGAGGGTGAGAGAGGTGGTTCAGAAGTTGAGTGTAGACTGTTCTTGCAGAGGACCCAAGTTCAGCTTTTGTACCCACACTGGATATGAAACTCCAACCTGTGTCTCCAGTTCCAGGGCATCCAATACCACTGGCATCCTTGGCTCTTACACTTGTGTACATAGACATAAATACACACACACACACATACACACACACACACACACACACACACACACACACACTTTAAAATAAAATTAACATTTAAATATCTGCATAAAAATCCTGCCTGCCATATTCTCTATTTTCCTAAAATGCTTCCTACAAACCTCATAGGCCATCCTATGATTGACACCACTTTAATAGCAAGGGGATATTGGGATCATGATAGGCGAAGTGAGTTTCATAGCAGGTCTCATGATAAGCAGAAGTGGCGATAGATGATTTTAGAGGAGGGCATATCTCTCTGCTTCTGTGTTCACCAGCTCTGTGAACTTGGGCATGTTCTTTAGCCATTCTGGGCCTCCATTTCCTCATTGTAGAAAGGAGACTGGAAGTTACTCATATGTCTGTTGGGATTTTTAGATGGGTTAACGTCAGTAAATACTTTGAATATTGTATGGAATATAAAAATATGATGTAGGGATATTCATTATTATTTTTATAACTCGTATTAGGCTCTTGAAAAGACTCTGTTACCTTATTTTCTATTAATTTTCACAGAGCATGAGACAATAAAACATGGACAAGCAAACTCTTGCCTTTAATACTGGGATATTTGAAGTGGTTAATAAGTTCAAGAACTGGCTGCAAAAGACTCATGTTCAAGGCAGTTGTGTGGTCAATATTTGCCTAGAGTGTCATGGTTTTTCTCTGAAAAGAATGCAATTCAAAATCAACACGGAGTCTTTAAATTTCATTTTGGAACTTCACTTGTTATTTCTCTGTCTGTATTTGCAGAAAATTTGAAGAAATTGTAAGTTGGATTTCTCTTTTCTGTCTTTTTTAATGAATTAAGTTATTGCTTTACTTTACATCCCTATTGTAGCTTACCCTCCTCCTCAGAAAAGGGGAGACCACCCATGGCTATCAACCAGCCTTGGCATGCCAAGTTGATGTAAGATTAGGTGCATCCTCTTTTATTGAGGCTAGACAAGGCATCCCAGTTAGGGGAAAGGGATCCAAAGGCAGACAGTGTAGTCAGAGACAGACCCTGTGCCTGCTTTAGGTGACCCCCATGAAAACTCAGCTGTACAACCCAGCTAGGCGGAGAGCCTAAGTCTGTCCCATACATGATCTCTGGTTGGCAATTCGGACTCTGTGAGCCCATATAAGCCCAGGTTAATTGATTCTGTAGGACTTTTTGTGGTGTCCTTAACCCCTCTGACTCCTTTAATCCTTCACCCCCCCCTCCACAGGATTCCCCAAACTCCACTTAATATTTGGCTGTGGGTCTCTGCCTCAGTTTCCACCAGTTGCTGGGTGAAGCCTCTCAGATGACAGTTATGCTAGGCTCCTGTCTGCAAGTATATCAGAATATCTTTAATAGTGTCGTGGGTGGGCTCCCTCTCATGGCAAGGGTCTTAAGCTGGGCCAGTCAATGGTTGGCCCTTCCCTCAAATTCTACTCCATCATTTACCCCTCTACATCTTGAAGTGTTTGAGAAGAGGCTTGTACGGGCCAACCTGAAGGCCAGTCTTTCTTTGTTATGATACTCCTATCAGCCCCAGTTTCCAAAAGGCCCAGGATCCTTTTACCATCAACTTTTAACTCCAAGACGGGGCATTGGTCCAAATCCAAGGAGAGAAAAGTCAGATCCGTGCCCGTGGACCCAAAACCATCTTTTCCTCTCTCTCGATCCCTTGTTGCATAGCGATCATGTAAGCTCGGCAAAATGACCAACTGAGCAATTCTATCCCCAGGAGAGATAGCTGTTATATCACGGGGGGAGGCTACCATGATCTTAACCACTCCTGTATAATCTGGATCTATAACCCCAGGATGGACAATAAGTCCTCTCAAGGCTGATGATGACCTCCCTAACAGCAAACCAACTGTACCAGGTTCAAGGGGTCCTTTAAAATCTGTTGCAATTAACTGGACCCCCATTTGGGGCATTAATACGAGTCTGGTGGTGGAGCAGAGGTCCAATCCTGCTGAGCCTGCAGTGGCTCTCCGCGGTCTCTCAGATGACGGAGGGTTGGCCATCTCTCTTGATTCTGTTCTTTGTCCTGATTTTCTACTGCCCCATATATTTGTGGGCCCTGGGGTCGTGGGCCCCGCTGTCCGTTTTTTGGACGAGCACCACCATAACCTTGAGTCAAAGGCTGGCCATGGATGTCTGTCACTGAACGGCACTCATTAGCCCAATGGTTTCCTTTTTTACATTTTGGGCATAACCTTGGCTGTCTGGGGCGTTGTGCACTTTCTGTACTTTCTGTACTCCTGCTCTTGGGGCATTGTCTTTTAAAGTGTCCCATCTTGTCACACTTAAAACAAACTCCTGGACTTCCTCCACCTTTTTTGGTCAACTGTACTACCGCGGCAGCAAGACCAGCATTAGTTAACGGCCCTCCAAGTTCTCTACACACTTTCATCCAGGCTTCTAGCCCTTTGTTCTTGTAAGGGGTGATAGTGGCTCTACACTCTTTGGTGCATTGCTCATAGACCAACTGTTTTATTAGTGGCATAGCAGCATCCAGGTCACCAAAAATCTTCCCTGTCGCTTCCACCAATTGTGCTTCAAAGTCTGAAAAGGGCTCCATGGGGCCCTGTAGAATCTTAGTTAAGTTCCCACTCACCTCCCCTTTGTTAGGAAGGGATTTCCAAGCCTTGATAGCTGTCTGGTTTATTTGTTCATAAACCTGATTGGGATATCCTGTCTGTTGGTTGGCAAATCTCCCCTGCCCAAGCAGCATATCTCTATCCC
The DNA here is from genome assembly GCA_907164525.1 of Lophiomys imhausi. Classification (NCBI taxonomy): domain Eukaryota; kingdom Metazoa; phylum Chordata; class Mammalia; order Rodentia; family Muridae; genus Lophiomys; species Lophiomys imhausi. Next base: position 461,737 of record CAJQZJ010031879.1, read on the forward strand.
AGGCTGGATTTCCATTTCTCTGATTAATGGATGCTTGCTCAGTGGCATACTCAATCAAGAAAGCTTTCCAGTCTAAGTATTGCCCTGGACTTAAGCAGGCGTGGGCCAGGCCACTCTAATCACTCGGGGTCATACAATGTCTGTTTAATGCTTCTACTTGAGCCAATGTAAAAGAAGCAGTAATGCCATAGGTACGAACCGACTCTGCAAGGGATTTAAGTACTTTAAAATCAAGCGATTCCTCATACCTGTTCCCTTGTGGATCTTGATATACTGGATAGGCAAACTATAATTTTGTTTTTACTTGTGTCCACATCCCCGGGCAGAAAGATCTCCCTACTTTCAGGGACTGAACAGGCTGATCTATCTGAACGGCTTCTGGGTAGGGAGGGGGAGTTGAAGGCACCGCGGCAACGGCTTCACTTACACCGACCGCCGCCAACGTGGCTGAAGGCACCGTGGCAACAGCTTCACTTACATTGACTGCCGCCAACGTGTCTTTCTCTTTTACCCTGTTTTTTTTCTTTTTCTAATAGCAGTCCTCTCCAACTGTTCTATTAGAGTGTGTAGCTCCCCTTTAGAATCCATGCCCTCTGAGTCCTCAAAGTCTCTAAAATCTCTAAGATCGGGATAGAGAGGGACCTTCTTTTTGTTTCCCTTTTCACTGTCTGCCTGCTCAGATCTTTCCCCTTGCAGCAGTTCCAAGGCTGATTCTCCCTCTGTGATTGCATTACAACACCTCTGATCTTCTAAACAACTCCTCACCATCTTCCAAACCGGTCTTACTCCATGCTTCAGAGTACCTTGTTCCCAAGCAAAATCCAAGTCCCTGACTAATTTGTCCCAGCAGGATACCGTAAGATTCCCGGACACCGCAAACCACTGAGCCACAGAGTCGCATTCATTCAAAAATCTTTCTAGGGTTGACTTCTCAAGTTTCAATTTTCTAGTTAAAAGTAGCTCCTGAAGAGCCAGAAAAATTGGATGTGACTGAGACGATCCCATGATTAAAAATTTACTTTCAGTTCGCAGTTTCCCGCGAAACTTTACCTTTAGTTCGCAATTTCCACAAAACTTTATTGTCCCAATTTATCCCAGGAACTTACCAGTGCACTGTCCCTGACTGCATGAGTTCTGAGTCTTTTCTGGTTCCCCGTACGGGCCACAACTTGTCGCGTTGACCTCGACCAGCAAGAACGATGCAACTAGCAAAAGCTCTTTTCAAGCAGTTTATTCAGGTCCCTTGAAAACAGTCTTCCGAATAATCGGGCAGACCCAACCCACAGGCTAAATACTATATGAACAGCCAATCAAGTAAAGCCACGTGGTGCTATCTTATAGGCCCACGTATGTGAAAGCAAGCCAGATCAGCGGTCTTAACCAAATATGGACTTGTTTACCACCGAGAGCGCTCACCATCGGGCTGGTGAAAGGCAGAAACCCTTAGGGCGCGGCACATCGCAGCTCTCTACACATGAGTAAATAGCACTATTTTGTTAATTAAATCCCCTCATGATTTCTCCTCGTTCCATGCATCTCATGTCTTTCATACAGTATTGAGTATTTGAGACATACTAGATATTTGTTGTAGAGATATCTAGTAATATTAGAGTGAGGGCTATGGTGAGATTTCATATTTGAGCATTAATGTTGAATAGGACGTGACTTCTTTCCACTAAAGGAGGTACTGAAGTTTAGGAGGTAGCATATGAGATTTGGGGGTGCCCAATACAGCCCATAATAGTAAGATGTTTAGAAAATCAGTGGAGTGGGGCACCAATCTAAGAGTTCAGTAACAAAGAAAATGGTTTAGCTGTTCAGCTTTTGATTCTCACTGATATTTTCTCATTGTTAATATCATTGCCTTGCATCAATGGTCATTAACAACATGAAAAACACACCATCTTTACTAAGAAGGAAAATAAAATGTATCGTGGATTAGCATAATTTAAACCCAGGAGTTTTTCTGGAGAAAGAATCTATACAATTTATTGTTTTAAGATTTATGTTTATTTTACATCATTAACTTTTAGTGTGTGTGTGTGGGTACTGGTGCATGCTGGTGCCTGCCGAAGCCAGAAAAGAACATCGGATCTCTAGCACTGGAGTTATAGGTGGCTGTAAGCTGCTTGACATGGATATTAGGATCCAGACTTGGATCTGCCACAAGAGAAGGAAGCACTCATAGGCCAAGCACTAATGTACTCTATGTTTGGATGTGCATTTAAGGTCAGTAGAGATGAGCCAGCTCTTTGTGTAGCTTGGGAAAAGAGTCTGTTTTCAAGGACAGGATAAGAACTCTTGTCTGTGATCAAGAGATGTCGGCAAATTGGAGCAGCAGAGGAGATCACGTGAGAAATATGAGTTGAAGGAGGAAGTGCAGTCAGTGACTAATGCAGGAAAGACCTGGATGGGGGCATATAACGCTGCTGAGAGTGTCGCCAAGATCAGATTTTTAGACATCCATTTAACTAGTCACTGAAGTCTTGTCAATTCATAATGAATGGATTTTTCAAAAATCACAATCAGTGGCAAATAAAGCCTAGGTTTGGATCATCAACATCTTCTATAAACTTTACTACGATCAGTGGCTCAGATACCAGGGTCAAGAAGACACAAGGTTGGCTGAAACCCTTGAAAGTTGGAGTAAGTGACTGTTCTCCCCAAGCCTGTTTCCACATTTGTGAGATGGGATGGAGGCTAATCCTCTCAAATAATTGGAGGAGGATTTAAATACGATGACTGAGAAAAGCTGTGCTTCAGATAACTCACATGTCAATTGTGAAATCAGTACAGCTTTAGCTTTCATTGTTTTTATTGTGAATGTACAAGCTTTGCTACTGCCATTCTGTGTCCACTGATCTTCTGAAAATACATCATTTATACTATTCACTAGTCAAGAGCATTGCCTAGTAACCATTTTATGGCAGAATTTGGCTGGGCTCTGTCTATCAAGATAATTTATCATATGTCAGAGCACAATAAAATTTCAGAATGCTAAATCACATGGAGAGTTCCAGTTTCAATAATGCTATGATAATATAGGTTACTTTTTTGTGGATATTTTCCCCTCAGGTAAAAGAAGGAGTTAACAATGCTTCCAAGGTACTTTTAATTTCACCTCTATTAGTCAGGGTCAACTCTGAAGATTGGGAAAAGACTTCGAAGTGCAAGTGCTACCCCTCAAAACCCAGACTTAGCCCAACTGCTTTGATTGTTAGCTCACATTAACTGTGCACACACGTTAACAGTCAGTCAGGGAAGAGGTGGGGGACCAGCAGAGCCCTTCTCCTAGCCTCTGAGTTAAAGGCTATTGATAGAGCCTGGGAGGGGAGAATCACTGTCTTTAGTTGTGTCTTTTCTGCTGAGTCTACCAGGCTCCTAAAGACAGCTCCAAACCCACAGTCACACAGCTGACTCTGGTCAATCTTGGTGGGTCAAGAAGGAAAATGAATAGAGATGAATGTTAGAGAAATTTGAGAGAGAGGGAGAAGGTAGACAGAGGTTGTATGATGGTGGGGGATTAGATCAGTCAGTATGCAAAGCTAACATCTGCAGAACTGTAAAAAATATAAGGAATCATTCTAGTTACTATCTTATAAACCATGTAAGTCTGTATGTACATGGAAATGCAATATACATGTATATACATATATGATATAATAATATAATATATTATATATTATTTTATAGAATTATATTATATATTATATATACTATAAAATACAATAATTAGGTGTATATACACAATATATACATAAAAATACTATATATACATACATAAGATTTTGTATATTATAAAACATAATATATAGCATATATACTATATATTATATATGCTATATATAATATACATTTACTATATATTATATACTATATTATACATAATGTATACCCGATACTATACAATATATATAATAATTTGTATCTTATATAATATATGACATATGGTATTATTTATTATACTTAACATATATAATATAATGCATATTATATAATATATTATATATGAATACATATATTACATACATATATAGTTTGCATGAAATTTTCTTATCTGGGATGACAGTGCTTACTTTAAGACCCAAAGAACATTTAAAAAACAAACAATAACAACAAAACCCAAACCAAAAAACCACCACCATCACCAGGCATGAGAAGCCCTATTGTGAGTTGGTAGTCAGGGTTGCTCAAGGCACTGGCAAAACATTATAGGTTACTGCTACCTTCCTTGGCTCCCAGTCCCAAAAGTGGAAGGTTAGTTCCTGTTGCTGAAGATAGCATGTACTTGACATAGGACCCAGAGGCTTCTGAACTGGAACTGTTCTGAATCCCTCTTTCCTGAGGACTATATTTTGTGGTACCAAAAAGCACCATGCAAGATTCCAAAGGAGGAAAGCAACAAACAATCCTTCCTAGCTATTATGCTTATAAACTACTACATGAACCAGCATGGCAGAATAACCCTAAGGGTGCAGTAGAGGCACACATGTCTTGGCATATAACCATATGCCACTTATAACCAATAGCTCTCTCATTGGATTTAGACCTGCTCAGTAAGAGGAAAACCATGTGTGGTACTGGAAATCTAACCAAGTACCCAGGGCTAGTGGGGTCATGGACCTTGGAGGAGAACTTTCAACCACCACTTCACTAAATCAGCACAATTCTTCGCTGCTTTCTAAATATTTGTCTTTGTACTCACAGATAAGTTTAGTCTTTACCCCTCATCAAGGAAACATCTCTTTGCAACAGGTCTCGGTGAAAACTGAACAAGGGGATCAGGGAGTTTGCTGAAAGAATGTGTCAGAACTACACTCATGAAGTCTTACCAACAGGACTGCACAAACATGAGCCAAATAATGACAACAATAATAGATGGGCTAAACTGGTTTGTGAGGAAATCCTACCAAATGTCAACCTTACACAGAGGGCTACAGGCAACTAAGGAATCCTGAGAGTGGGAGAAATAACGTTCCCAAGGGGAGAACACAACTGTTCACCCAATACCAAGGTGTCAGTGACATTATACAGATTGAGCAGATTTGAAATGAAAAGAGACACCATGAATTTGAAGGAGAGCTGTAGGGAGGACTATGCAGGATGGTTTGGAGGGAGACAAGGGAATGGGAAATTGTGTAATTATATTATAATCTCCTAAATAAAAGCAATAATTCAAAATAAGTAGATAAAAGGAATCATCAGAAACAAGTGAAATAGGTTTTCTTAGGAATTCACCAACATTATAACATCCTGAAAAGACTTGTGGATGATTTTGAGTCTGTTGAAATAGTGACATGTTCAAAGTATAAGTAGAAGCCTTAAATGAATTAGTGTATTCCACTTATGAAAAGAGAATACATTTATTCTACAAAATTTAAATAATTCAGATGGATGGCCAAAATAGAAATCTCCCTAAGTTTATGATGGTAAATTGTTTTTCCTATAACTTGGTCTTTCTGTGCTTTGGAAGATTAAGTGAAGGGTCAAGAAGGTTAAAAAAACAAACAAACAAACCTAAGGAACCTTTATTTGCCTCCCCCTTCCTATTTTTCATCACAACAAGGATGGGGCAGGCCAATCTGATTTGAGACCAAGAGTCTGTGGAAGCATACCATGAGTTCTCACCTCTCAGATGTCCCTCAGGTATATCACCCGACTGCCTCCCACAATATCCCCCTACTCTTTTTGATGCAATAGTCTATCAGTGCTATGTTTGCCCATCTGCATGGTATTTCATTGGTTCCATGCTCCTCTTTGAGAAGTCCAGATGCATGCTTGCACAAATGCAACTATACTTTATAACCCAAATCATTCAGTTGTCAGTTGCAGAGGTAAAAATGAAGTCTTTCCTTTTTCCTTCAATACCACACTAATGGTGGTCATAGTATAATTGCTTCCGAGGTCTTGCTCATGTTTTTTAAAAAGGGATTGCAGTTATCTTGGGCAGAGGAGTACAGGGTATAGTTCTATTGTGACTTAATGTTCTCATGAGCACCAAAGGAGAGAATAATTTTGAAACTTTATACCTTCTTTAATTGGGCTACCCATTGAGTTTTCTTATTGAGTCTCACATGGGTATTTATAGTACAATTACATTTATGCCTTGATGCTAAGTTCCTTCTGAAGCTATGGTCAGATTTGTCAGGGATATGGGAGGATAATTTATGTCTAAACTATTGGGCAGTCTGCACCTAAAACTGTCTTACATGATAATGGGAGATTTGGGTGTAGTTTGAATATTAATAAAGTACATTAACTATAGCATGCACTCATCAGGAAAACCTTTTTAAATCATCTTATGGAAAACTATAGCCACAGAAATCGCCAGCTCATGAGCTCAGAATTCCACATCATCTAACTGTCGAAATCAACAACTTAAATTTTAAGTCAAAGTTAAAATCTTCTACTACTAGTGTGAAATCTCTCTGATCGTTCCCAGCACTGCACTACTGGCTCAAAGAAGTCACTTAATGTACTTAGTTCATTTAAAAAAGAAAAAAAAAAGCCTTAGTAAAGAAGCAAGCTGCAAAATTAAATCCTATGCAACTCCTCCTCCAAGCTAAACAACCACAACATCTTTTGAAGACTGATACCTCATTAGTTGGATAGTTCATATTCTGAAAACAAATTTCAGGTAAAGCATGACAAATTGGGTTGACATTTATATATAACTCAAGCATTACATCCCAAGAATAATGGACGCTTGTTTCTTAATTTAAAAACATTTGAGATTATAATATAATACAATATTTCTACCTTAACTTTCCTCCTTTGAAAACCTCCCATATGCCTATCTCTGCTCCCTTTCAAATTCGTGGCCTCTCTTTTTGATAATTGGTATTATATGGATATATGATTATATATATTTATATATTAGCAAATGTAACCTGTTCAGTCTGTATATTGTTATTTGCATTCATTTTCAGAGCTGACTGTTTGGCACTGAACAGCCAATCAGTGTTTCATCCCTTGCCGTGACCATCTCTCCTGCTCCCAGCTTTGCTCAGTTGCCTGTATCTCTTTGTGTAGGATTCAGGCCTCAGACTTTTCCAAACCCAGTTTTTTCATTTATGTAATTAATTTTTCAGCTCATGTTTGGACAGTCATGTTGGTGAGATTTTATGGGGATAGTTTCTAGTGTTGCTAGGAGACGCATTCTCACAGCAAACACCCCGATCATCTGACTCTTACAATCTTTCTGCCCTCTCTTCTGGAATGATCCCTCAGCCTTAGACGTGGGAATGTTTTGTAAATGTATTTGCATTTTAACTGGACTCCACAAATCTGCCTTAGAATTGGTTATGAGTTTCTATAATAGACTCTGTTGCAAGAGAAGTTTCTTTGAAAAGAGTTGAGGACCACCCTGTTGGTTTTTAAGGAAGCTTTCTTGACCTTCTTGAAATTGGACTAATTTTGTAGTTTTGTAAATGCATTAATCAATACTCTAGTGAATTTCTGTTTTTATTTATGCATTTCCTGAGGGATCATGATAATCATGAAAACAGATTGGAAGCACGCCTTTTTCCCTACTGTGTGCACAGTCAGCATAGCATGTAACGCACAACAGTGACACAAAATTGCCTTTGGACAGAAGGTGCTGTCTTACTGCTTTGCCACCATATTTATTAACTGTCTTCAATACAAGTTGAAGCCATTGGTTCCCAGGTGTCACAACCTTCTTCCTCTCTTCTCTGTGGACATGTGTGGTAGGTGACACTTTGAGAAACCTAGGAATCATTCATTCCTCACTCTTCTCTTCCAACCTCGTATTCCTTTCTAAGCCTGTTGAAATCCTTCCCCTCTCTCCTTAATGCCTTGTCCAGCTTCTTCATCTCTCCTGTTGGTGACTTGAGGAGTCTTTCTCCACTGTAACCAGATGGATCCTTCTAATAAAGCACATGGGCCTGATCTTTATGACCTTGCTGAAAAACATATCTTACAGCTTCCTGCCCATTCACGTTTATATCCAAACTCCTGCGCATGTTCAGGCAACACTGGTTAAGCTAGTTCTTGCATTTCTTCTCAGATTAGCATTTGACCTAGTCTCTTCTTCTCATTTTCTGTGAAGCCAGGCCATGATCTCTCATATTCTAGAGTCTTTGCATTTACTTTGCCGACCCGTATATCTTGGATTTATGCTATTAGTCATTAGTCGATGCCATGCCCAGGTCAAGGTCAGCCACTCCTTTTGTATATATTTGTTCTCTGTTTTATCTCAACATTTCATCTCAATTGCAAACTCTTTGTATCTCGTTGCATTGTAAGATCATTATAACTGAGGCCACATCTGTCTTAATTAGTATGACATATTCTAGCTACTTAAACACTTAAGCCAACAATCAGATAAAGGATTGGATAGAGTCTGTGGATGCTGGCATGCCAGGATGTTTCATTTTCTGCTGTGGAGGTTACATACTGTCTATAATACTCTGTTTACTAAGTGTTTTTAAGTATTTTTTAATCTTTCTCAGGTTTTCATATATAACTGGACAACAGGGATCCATTAGGTATCTTATGATACACATGTATTTTCTCAGAGCTCTGGGGCTGGAAAATCAAGCTCTAGATGTCAGCAAAATTCAGTTCTTGGTACATGATTGTATGTTATATGTGATATAAAACAGATTTCAACTCAAAATTTTCTTAAGTGATGCACAAAGACATTGTCCAAGATAAGATATAGTTCAATTCTTCATGAAGATACAATGATTAGGAATATATTCACCTGGTGTGTATATTAGCTATGCATTTTATTTGCTCTGTGCATGAACACTGCCCCAATACAATTATCAAATATATGAAACTAATGGGAAGAATATAAAAGATAACAGGGCACCTGGAGCATCCATTTAGTTTATTCCTGAACAGATTTTGTGGACATTCTGCCTTGGAGACCACACAAGAAGATTTCATGTTTTTCCATGTGTCTCCATGGGCATAACTTATGAATAATAAGCTATGGAATGTTAGAGTGTTTCTGCAAGAGACTTGAAACTCAGAGCACAATCCCACCTGGCTTCTAGATTTGTTCTTCAGTTGCCAGTGAGCAGGTTCCATTCTGTTTCTGAGGTTTTCTAGATGTTCTACTCTGATACCTTAGACACAATGAGTAGCCAGATTAAGACTCTTCATGGCTCCATGAAAACTTACTTGTTTACAGCACCACAAGTTCATTTTTAGTAGCTGAAATGCAAAGAAGTATTTTAAAATTTTATCTTTGATGGCAGTTTCTTATTTTCTCAGAGTATATATGGCAAAATATTATGTTAAATTTATTTTTAGTTATTTCATAATTAAGTTCTAACAAAGTCTCAAGTTCCTTTGAAAGGAGGGCTCCATTCCTAGTAGATAACTATATTTGATTCAAGTAGGCAGTGATACCCAGAATCATTACTCCATGAGAAGTAGTTTCTAAAAGTGGTGTGTTGATTTTTCCACTCTATCCTAATGCTGAAGTTCTATCCTTCCATGGACAGCTGGCATCTACATAAGACCAGATCTATCTGCTTCCATCTGATTATCCAAGCTGGGGTTTGAGTGCTGATATTTCCTCATAGAAAGGTGGCAGGGGGAGGGTCACAGAACTTTCTCATAAGTATTTGACCCATCCTCCTAGCCAAGTTGTATGGAATTCTGTGATATTTACATATGACTTTGTGGTCTTGGGAAGGACCAGAGTGTGTAGGCTGAGGAATACTGGGAAGAGGGAGTTCTATATATGTGGTTATGGGAGAACCACCATTCATGCTGGGTGTACACTTTCCAGTGAGGAGACTTTGCCTGCCCCTGCCACTCACTGTGCCTGTGAACCATCCTTCATTCATCCTCTGTTAAGGAAGACCAATAAACTCCTTGTCTTTAATATATCCTAAGGGATGAATGGTATACAACATTAATCTAATTCTAACTATAAAGCCATAGGAATGTGGCTTTTTTGATTTGCTTCCCATGCTGGGGTGGGCTTTGTAGTGACGCATCTATTTCTGTTTTCCTGAGATAGAGTTTCTTGAACACAGGCTGGTCTCAAGTTCACTATATAGCTTTTCTTGAACTCCTGATCCTCCAATAAGCTCCTCCAGAGTTCTGGGATGTGCTACTCTCTACTGCATATTTTATTTATAATTTTTACCTAAATAGTTGTTTTCAGTTCAGATGTCATGAGTATCTTCTATGCCATTAAGAATTCATTGGAAATATAATTTTGTTGCTTGATTTCCTTTTGTGCATAGAAAGACAGATTCTTTTAAATCTGACTTTCTGCAATAACAAACACAATAGTGAAATAAATAACCTTGTATGCAAAGGCTTCTCCCTAAACTATATTATATCCTCCAAGTAGAACCTTAAATGTGGAATGATGAGGTTATAGGACTGCATTAAATAGAAGTTGCCATTTAAAGGGCCTTTAAAGACTAAGGTTACAAAGCTGTGGACATGAAGTTTAAAAAGCTAAGCATTAGTTGATCCAAAGATACATAGGAAGTGACTTTCAGATTACTGATTCCATCTTAGATTAATCTTATCTTAAAGAAAGACACATTGCTGCTTTTTCCTCTTTTCCATTTCTTTCTCCCTGTCTTCCCTCTCCCTTCTTTTGCTTCCTCTTGTAAGCAGGTAGTTGTATGTATGCAGAGGCACGCAAGCACACATGATATCTAATATGATAGGCCCTCAAAGTGTTTGGGATATACCGCAGTTCTAAACTAAAAAACACGGCCCTAACTCTATCCTATTGCCACCGATTAATTGCTAAACATATCTAGATAAACAATCTTGGTAGTAAAATGAGGAGATATTGGAATACTATCTGGTGGGATCAAAACACTGGCTTAAAATAGATTTGCTTTAACTAGAGAGGTGAACCAATGGAAGATTGGAAGAAAGTAAGAATCAAAAAATAAAATAAAATAAAATAAAATAAAATAAAAGAGAAAGAAGTCAAGAGTTATCTTGTATGAAGGATAAACTTTCAGAGAAAAGATGTCCCATTTGACTGACCCAAGCGCTCATGTTCTGGGCTCCACATGTACCTCTGTCTCTGTGCTGTGTGGATATGAGCAGACAGGATAGCTTTGATGGGCCAGTCCTTGCAGCCTTGCTGAATTGTAACTGGGCTCAATTCACTGAACACTGAAAATCCCATCTTTTGAGAAGATGAGATTTTGGAACCAGAGGGCTTTCATCATTCTTTTCCTCAGCCTGTCAGACCTCCCCACTGACAATTAAATAATTTGCCATAAGGCAGGCAGCTTTGTTATATCAAATCATGAGTCAGTATGTTCATCCTTCCTTCAACTGTCTTCTCTGACAATCTGTTTAATAGAAAAAGAGAGTGTGATATCTACTAAAAGAATTAGTCTACAGTTTTATTTTTCTCAGTTATTACTTATTTGAAATTTTTATATAATACATATTGTTCATATTCACCATTTCCCATTCCTCTTAGATCTTTTCCTTTCCTACCATACCAATCAGAATGTAAAAACATAAAGCATTTTTGGTTGTCTGTGATAGTTATATCACATTAGGTGGAATTATTACCTGGTTATCATTTTTATTTGTAAATTAAGCATAACACAAAGAGATATGATTGTGTAAGGAGTTGGAAAAGGGTGGACTTGCAATGGCTAATCTTGGTTGTTGACTTGAGTACATCTAAATTAATTAAAACCTAAGTAGCTGGACACACGAGGGAGAGACTTTTCTTGATTGGATCATTTGAGGTCAGAAGAGAAAAAAATTTTCCTGATTGGACCATTTGAGGTCAGAAGACCCACCCAAAAAATGGGGGCACATGTTTTGATTGTAACCTATGTAAAATAACAGAAGGAAGGAAGCTTTGGATTTTCCCCTGTTTGCCCTTGACTGCCATGGCAAGTTCATTTATCCTGCTGCTGAAGGATTCCTTCATAGGTAGTAGAACCTATTTCTTTGGAATTCCAATGTATAATGAAGACCAGATAAGACATCTAAACTTGTGGACTGAAAAGTTATAGGATTCTTGAACTTTCTGTCAGGAGACAGCAGCTATTGGTCTAGCCAGCCCATAGCCTGTAGCCCATTTAATGAATCCCACAAGTACATATATTCATTCTTGCACCTCTAGAGAACTCTGACTAATACACCTGCTCACCTAACTTGGTATCCTCTTTTTTTCTTTTTTAAAAATACATCAAATACAGTTGATATTGTCCAGATTCTTGGATGTGTGGCCTTCCAATGTAACACACTCTACCATCCAAAGGTTGTACCTTTAAAAAAAAAATACCTGACTCATTCCAGAAGACACCCTCTGTCAATAGGATTTTAGCTATGAGTGGGACTCTCTGCTAACTTCCAGTGTCTGTGCTGTAATTTTGTCTGGCTTGAGCCTCTGCAGGTCTTGTGAATGCCGTGTCTCAACAGCTATGATTTCATGGGTAAGTCCTGCCATACCCAGAAAACACTGTTCCTTGTGGTCACCCTCTGACTCTGGCTTTTGCAACCTTTCCTACTCATCTTCTACAAGCCTTGGGAACAGAGGGCTAGTTGTCTCTTATTCTTTGCATCTTTACCAGGTGCAAGTTTCTATGTGAATTGAAATCAACTGCAATAAAATAGCTTCTTTGATGAAGGTTAGAGTTACACTGATCTATGAGTATAAGGGATGTCATTGGACAGCAGTTTAATATTATGTTCATTTACTAGGGTAACAGGAATAGACTCTCCCCTACTATCAGCGAGGGAGCCCAGACCCAGAAGCACAAACTTTGCATGTTTTTTATTATTTAATGTGAATATTAGCTTTGAATCTTCAGATCTGCATGTTCCTTTCGGAATATCCAGAGAGATCAGGAAATACTAAGGGTCCACAATGAGAGAATTCAAGGGAAGGGAGATAGAGCATAGGGGTATTAAATAAAAGATAAAAGGGGAGTAAAGGTATAGGAAAAGCTTACTAGGAAGTGAGATGTGGAGGTAGGCTGGATAGGAGAACACAGGGAGGGATAACTCACACATTTACAAAAAGTCACATGGAAACCTATTATTATAATCTGTGGTCTTAATCAGGACTTCCACTTTAGTGATAACCAATAAGTATAATCTGTGGCCTAATATTTAATAATAGACTTGTAGATCCAGTTGGGATTTTGCATTTCAGCAAAACTCAGAATTGAGGTGACTTACCCCACGGCAAAGAGCTAATTTGTGGTAGAGTTAGAACCACTCTCCTTTCCCACAGTCTAGTGTCACTATGTCTTTTCATAATGACGTCTATTTAGTGTACCTGCTGAGAATACCACTGGCCAATGTGGCAGCAAGATCTAGCACATCCATCTGAAAACAGTGACAGCCACAGGATGCTGACCTGGTCTGACCTCAAACAGCAGAGCCCAGCACTCAACCCCCCCCACCTCATTTTCAAGAACCTATTGGAAAGAAATGGAAGCAACTTTTCTGTTGTGAGCAGCCTGCATTTTATACTTCTGATGTTGTATGCTTTCTATATATATATATATGTCTTAGGAGATATGAATTCATATTAAGTAATCATGCTCTCGCTTCCCTTTAAAATTTCATTTTACCTAAAATATCTTGCTTGAAACCCGGTGGCTCCACTCTACCTTCCTATGTCATTATCTCTCATTACCACAGAAGACCCACAGGCCCACTTCTCTTACCATTTATGGGGTCTGGGCACTCCAGTTACTCTACATGCTTATACCAAAGAGAGACCAAGGCAGAAGACTATGTTGAATTTCAGCCCCCCCCCCCCAAAAGCCAAATCCATTTGAGCACTGTTCTTTTTCTGGATCAAATCCATTTCCTTCATCTATTCCCTATAGTTTGCAGCAAATGGTCATTGCCTCCCTTTCAATATAATGATGGGGCTGGGGTGTGCGCAGCAGTTCTGGCCTTAAAAAACTTTGAGCACGAATTCAACAGTTTCTCTCATCTTTTCAGTTTCTTAAGTCTTCTAGTCCAGAGCTGCGTTAATGTATTTTATGCATTGAGTAACCCTTAAATGCTTTTTATAACCTGTGCTTCTAAATGAAGGGTTGAAGTGTTCTGTCAGTGAGGTTTGATATGAACCACACGTTTCTGTTACAGATGATATGCTTTTATGTCTTGCATGATTAAGTTATCTATTGTGACAAGCCTCAAAGCTTCTTTTTCTTAGAAAATTAAATGCTTGGCAAAATATAGTAAGAGTGTCAAGGCTAATGAAGTTAGGGTTTAATTTCATAAATAAGCACTGTATTCATTAGGCATATGTATAGTGATTGAGAATGTGAAGTATGTAAACACACTCCTGAGAAATTCTCACAGAATGACTTTGGAGGTAAATGTTTTCACATAAAATAGCATTTCTGTAAATCTGAGCTGTTGAAGCCAAATGATATATTTACTAATGTATACATACCCAGTATCTTCTCTCTCACTGAGGAACTGAGTTCTCCCACCCACCCTTCATTTTTTCATTAAGAATGATCTACTTCTGAATCTTCACTTTGCCTGCCCACACCCACAGCTACAGTGGTACATCTCAGCCTCAGCTGCTCTCTGCCTGGCATGGCTCTGGGTAGCCTTTTTTTGTATTCCTCTGGTACTCAGATATCATACTTACCATGCTATTATTACCCCTGACTGAACAGTAGCAGTGCTAGGATATACATCACACAACCAGGTTTGATAACATTTGCCCCAAACCCTGTGTACCATAAATACAGCAACCATGAATGTCCCCACTGTTCTTATCCTAGTGCCAGCACCAATGGTCACCATGCAGTAAAAGTTTGCTTCCTACATACAGAATGTATGACATACTATGTCTACTATTATACATATTATCTTCACATATATTCATATATGTGTAGTTATCAATGTGTTTCTTTGGACTAACATTGGCAAAATATCAATTTTATAAAAATAAATCCTAAACAACTCAAAATTTAACTATGAGACTCTAGCTATCTAGTCTTCAACCACCTCAGAGACCTGAGAGGGATAAATATATCTGATTATACAGGAAGTGCAGGGCCCTCAGCTTCCAAAATTAAGAAATGACATACCAGTGGCTGCCTGGACAGTTCCCATTTTCTCTCCATACATTATAGCATCAATCTTCAGCTGTTTGGCCCCGTTTCTCTGACAGACATTGATTGTAGAGCAGGAATTATGAAGGACGTGCCTACCCTGTCTTGGCAGAGCTAGGCTGTTGACTTACCTGCTTCCAAGTTTTGTCCTTTTTGGACAGCATTCTGTCTACAGTTGAAGCAAGGGGTTTTTCTTGCCACGATATAGGCTTGAGTTGTTTAGAAATCAAGAGGGTGTTCTGGATCTAAGAAGATGTTTTTCAAATTGTGATGCAAGTTAGTATGAAAGCTGAGTTAGATATAGAACTTTAAACTCATGGAGATGGTTAGATAGTAGAATGTTAAAGTCAGGTGCCAAATACATATGGACTGGACATTGGGAATGTTTGCTAAGACCTATAACTCTCATAATTGTGGCCTATTTATTTCTGTTGTTTTGTATTGTATTTATTGTTATAAGAGAAAGAACCATTTGTTGGACTGAAAGGGGGAGCTGTTGGGGGGAAAAAGATATACCTTAAACTCAAAAAAAAGGAAGAGGATGGGGGTGGAGGGGGGAGGGGGTGGAAGGGTGGGGCTGGAGGGGGGAGTAGGGAGGTGATTGTGATTGAGATATAACTTGAAGAAATAAAAAATAAATTAAAAATAAATAAATCCATTGACTTCTAACAAAATTTACAATATTTGTTTAAAATATTATTTATTTATTTATTTGTGTATATATATGTGTATGTGTGTTCAGTCTTTCTGTCTCTCTGCATGCACCATGATGTGTGTGTGTGGAGGTCAGAGGACCATTTACTGGAACCATTTTTCTCCTTTCACCATTTGGAGTCTGGATATTAAGCTAGAAATTAGGCCTAAGGCTTGGGAGCAAGTGCACTTACCCATTAAGCTATCTTACCAGCCCCTTAAATAATCATTTTCTAAAGGAAGAATTCATGCTAGTGCTGAAAATGTTTGAACCTTTTAATACAAAAGATTAAATTGAATCTCCACCCTATTATGCTGTTCATGAACTACCTCAGATGCCTATTATTTTATGACTTTTTGATAGGAAAGATACGGAAAATTAGAGGAATATTGTAACTATGCTTCAAAGGAGAGAGAGTGAACTCAAAGATTGTGTATATTCCAAGACATTGCTACATATCTGTGCTAGCGTTCTTTAAGCTAGTATTGACCTTCATTCTACATTTAATTGGTATATGGATTAGTTTACTACTTTTGCAACAAAACATATTGAATAGTAGAGATCTGGGGCTATAGATGCTCACCACTTACAATCAAGGGGCATACCACATATGTTCTAGTATCTATTAATTAGAACTTTGCTCATCGAATTAGAAATACCAGCCCATACTCATATGGATATATCTTTTTCATTTTATCTCAATCACCTATTAAGTAAAATAATTCCTGAACTTTGTCAGTTGCTAAGTTGTATGTGGGTGTCACAGCAAGAATTTGGAGACACACTTCTATACACTGAGTTTGTTAGAGTTTTTATTAGAATATAATAAAAACTCTGCACAGAATCAAACCAGTCAACATTCTAGCTTGAATGGGAGAGGGGCTCACAAGATCTCACCCCAAACTGAGGATCTCTTGGCAGTTGATGGATAACTAGGGGAACAGGAACCAATTTTCTCAGGTGTGGAGGACCCTGGTAGATTGCCCACATTCTAGAGTATCCAAGTAACTTCCAACCAGTGACTAGTTGTCAAAGCCCTTCAATCCAAGACTATCACAGACATTCCTGTGGATGAACAAGTCATACTGACTGTTCATTTAAGTCAAGGTTGGAGGATGCTCACCCTGAGGACTTTAAAAGTATCTCAGAAGAGAGGATCATAAAGTCGTATGTAAATGTGGTTCTTGGTTGGGTAATTTGAGAGAAGAGTCTATTGAAGCAGGATGGTGAAAACAATTTTGCAATTGGGTAGATCAAAAAATCTTAAATACACATGGACAGTCATAAGCACAGCTCACATTAAAATTAGCAAATATTAGTAGTTTACTCATTTACTGAGACGGTGGAACTTGTAGATATTAATATTTTACATGAAGTGGAATTTTGGTGATTTTACCGTGGTATGGTTTAGCTCTGAAAACAAGTTCCATTGGTAATAGACCTAAGAAGCAGTTGTGAACATTATATCAGGGGAATACCTTTTTGAAACTGAAACTTAGTTATCAATTATATATTTTTTAATAAGTATAAACTGTAATAATGGGCTGGCAGGCTTGGATCACCTTAACTGGCAGCCTGACTCATCCTGAGGATAAAACTCTGGAACAAGGGTGGCCTTCACCACAACATAAACTCTGTTGACTAATATATTTATTAATTACTATAAATTATTATATTAGGCTGGTAGAGCAGCCAGCAGCCTGGTGGGAGAATGGCAGGCGTGAATCAACTTAGAGGCCTGTAGGCCAGATGGGGCAAACTGGCATGGTGTCCAGGGAGGACAGCTGACAGGGAAGCTGCTTGATATTTATTAATAACAATAAACTGTTATATTAGGCTAGCAGAACAGCTGGTGGTGGCCTGTCAGGGTAGCTGCTGGGGACTTCTAGGAAGCCAGTAGGCCTGCCTTAGCTTGAGGCCTGGAGGCCTTTCAACCTGAAACCCACAGTGGTCTTTTTCCCAATAATTAAATACAACAAGACCTTTTAATGTTTCAACACTTAGCCTTTAGCTGGGCAGACTCTCAACTAGCTCACCTAAATTAATCCCAGAACACCTAATCCCAATCAGCCATGTGGCTTGCTATACTTCCAGAGCTCTCAGACACATCTGTCTGCTTCCATGTCTCCTGGTGGAAAGAGTGCTTCCTCTGTGTAAAACCCAGGGTATTTTCTTTGGTCCCAGGAAGTCCCACCTTCCTATACTCTTTCTGCTCAGCTAATTGGCCATCAGTGACTTTTATTAACCTGAGAGTGCCTCAGAAAGGGCATTAACCAGATCTCTGAGCATTGAAATTAGTCTCTGAGAACCAATGTGTTAGACCTTCTTCTGACACTTTTTCTTTTTCTCAGAATACACTGGATGAATATGAACAACCAATGAAGACTTAGAAAACTGAATGAGCTATTGTTGCATGTATTATCATAGACTGACACTTTTTTTTTCTGAGTATCTGCCAGTATGACAAGATTATGTATTGCCTAATTCCTAACTGGGTTAGGAAAATCATAGACAGTAAAATAGATACTTGGCTTCCAGAGGATGGAGTGAGATGAGCAGTTGTTATGGTAATGTGTCATTGGAATATTTTAGGAGGGTGACACATCTAGGTGGTTGATATGTGACTTTGTATATTTGTTAAAGCAAACAAACTTGTCCAAGACAAAATGTGAATTTCACTAATTGGAAAAAGAATGCAATATTTTGTATAAAATCTTGATAAAACTAAGATATATATGCATAGGAAAGGCAAGAGAGAGGTCAGATTCTGAGAAATGGAGCTAATTTTATTATAAATTACTTGCATGGTCTCATTTAGACAAACAGGAAGAAACGCACTGAAGTGGCTTTGGAAAACAATGTTTTTTGACTGGACACTACAAGGCTACAGACATAGAAAAATGTATGTAATCGATAAACTATAGTTTGCAGGTTTATTTTTCTCAGAACTGTAGGTTAGGGAATATAAAAGTTTGTTTCCATGCAGGGGTTGAACAGGTAAGTAAATATAGATGACAACAAGGACATTTTTAGTGCCAGAGAAAGAAGTTACAGAAAGAACTAGAGTGGCCTGAGAGAGGTCCATATAAATTCCTTGAAGAAATAACAGGAAATAAATGAATAGCTATATAAAAACAGTGTGGAAATAAATACACACATGCATCTATGCACCAAGTTGGATCCACACATGTACATCTGGGCTCTATCTTCTGGGATAGGCTTTAAATCAGTAGCTCACCTGTCACAGCGCACATGCTCGATCCCAGATCTTAGCTTCTAATTTTATTTTTCTCCATTAATTAATTTATTTATTCACTTTGCATCCCAACTGCAGCCCCGTCCTCTCCTCCCGGTCCCCCTTCAGACCCCGTCCCCCTTTCTCTCCCCTCAAAGAAAGGGAGGTCCCCCAGGGGGTACCAAACTACCCTGGCACATCTATTTACAGAGGCCAGAAAAGGCATCCGGCTAGGAGAAAGGGATCCAAAGGCAGGCAACAGAGTCAGAGACAGCCCATCAGTGAAGGAACAAGGAATCGTTGGAGTACTATTTTCACAGCTGGCACACACAAAACCCAAGCATGTTCATGGAGCATCTTATAATACTAGAACATAAGGAAATGCTTTAAATGTAGATATGTGTAAAGGGTACGATAGCTAACCTGAGTTTCCAGTGGCCAAAACTGAGAGAACTTCAACAATGAGGTAACAAGAGTATTATAAAGCAGAATTAAAATAAATACACACAAGGTCATAGTACCGTCAATGAGTGTATTGTTGGAGAAATTAAAAGTATAACCCTTCAGCAATGCTCCAACTGTTCTACATATAAGTAAAGAGTAAATATAACACTTTTAGGGCTCCATATTGCCATAGGCTTAATCGGCAAAGAGAGAAAAGGAGGCATGTAAACCAAGAGGAAATAGGCTATAGCAAGAGGCTTGTATTTTCTTCCCTGAAATATTTAGTAATTAGAGAAAAAAGAGAGCCCTGGCCAGTAAATGATTGGAGTCAGCATCCCCGATAGTGATCACATGAATCAGTGTGTGTGCCTTTTGATAAAAATATGTGAGAAGAGGGCTATTCTTTCCACTATCACAAGATTTCATAAGAAATGATGAGAAGTAATTAAATAAATCTCAAATGAAAAAAAATGTGTGTAAAGGAATGAAAGACTCTATCAACTGACCTACATTTCCAGATCCCAAGCTATTTTTTTAAACTTTGTTAATTGTCTTACTTACACTTATGCAGTTGTTTTGATAATCTAACGGCTCCTGGCTCTGCTCTTTCCTCACTGTGTAGAGTTTGAGGACTCATCTCTATATGTAGGTATTAAAATCAGAGTCTCTGTATCTGGAGACCAGCTGATGAGAAGTGAGCTTGACTGCTCTAGAAGGAAGGGAGGTCTTACAGACAGAAATAGTAGTAACAGAAATGGCAGGTTATATTTATGAGAGCTTATATATATACTGGGCATTTCTATGCTTCTTCTCAGTTCTCTGAATAAATATATAAAGTATATGTAAGTATCTTCCTTCATGAGATGGGAAACTAAAGATGAGAACATTTTAATTACTTATCTGAGATGACCTATATTCAAACACAGTGGTCATCTGTTAATGGCCAACACTTGTCACCTGATGGCTATGAAGAAAGCCACAGACTTCCTTTTGTCAGAATTTAAAAAGTGTTTTTGGTCTGTAGTGTGGAGTGATTTTAATCCAGCAACATGGCTACTCTGGCTAGAATACAGACACACCCTCAGCACACACCCTTTTTTCCTCTGAGTGGAATACAGACACACTCTTTAGTACTCACCTTTAATCCCAAACAATGAAGGTAAAGTTAGTTTGTAGAAGAAAGCACCATTCATCACCACTGAAAATGATGCCTAATTGAGTGGCAGACAAAGCGATGAATCAGAGAAAGAGTTGACAGAAAAGGATATGCCCAATTCTCATTAGAAGAGAGAGAAAAGGGAAGCTACTTAAGGAGCACAGACAATGAGGGGGAGAGGAGGCAGTTTTCATGGGAGTGTTTTATAGAGACAGGTTGAAGAGAGAACAAGCCAGACACAGGTAGAGACAGAATAAGCCAAAGGATGAGAGGGAGCCAGAAGACTAGAACAGATTGCTACAGTTAGTTTGAGGTCAGGCAGAGCAATTTAGAGAAGCTGAGAGAAGTCAGTTTAAATCAAACAGCTTGGAGTGCAGTTTGAGCCAGAAGAGCTGACTTGAACCAATCAACCAGAGTTCAGAAAGAACTAGAAAGGGTGAGCTTATTCAGTAGTAAGTCCCAGAGGCTGAAAACATTCTAGTCCTAGATTAGATTGTATAGAGGCTAGAAGCTTCAAGAAATGGGTCTAGGTTAGCGGTCGTGAGCAGTAAGCCTCCGAGGTGACAAATAAATCAGGAGATTAAAAGTCACTTTTATACCGTACATGCTCCCAAAGTTTATAGTTTAGCAGATTATCTATCTCATTCATCTGCCTTGTCCCCTGTTCCTACTATTGCAAGCCATAGTTCTTGGCTATTCCTGTAACACATACCATGAAAAGATGCTTAAGAGTCTTCATGAGATCCTACAAAACAGTTGTCCTTGCTCCATGTCCTATAATGCTGTGCACACATACTAGTGATTTAGATAATAAGTTCTTCTTATCCAATCCTGAGATCTAGAACTGGGAAAGGCAGAATACTCTGAAGGAAAGTACCGTAAACAGTTGTGAAATTAATCTCTGAAGAGTCACATGTACTTCCTTGTCTTTTCCATGTATAATAGAATGTACATAATATAAAATCATTCTGAAATAAGCTTCTTTTATGTCTGCACTAAGTTTATTTTTTTAATATGGGTTACTAAAAATATTTTTGCAATACTTGTCTGTTGGGCCCTTTTTGTGGCCTACTAAACAGGTTGATGGGAATTGATACATCTGAATTTGCTCTATGCCTTTATTGCCAAGACTTGTTCACATGAAAACATGCCCAGACAACAGATTTTCATATTGATATTATTTTATTTCTCTCAAGGGTTATTTTATTTCTCTCAAGGGTTTTTATTTCTTTGCTTCATTAATTATGTCCCCCGGCCATTTTAACTTGGGATATTACTTTTAATCATTTAACATGCCCCAAATATATGGGGCTCTCTTTCTTTGTAGAATGTTTGCTGAATCTTCTGGGAACAGCTTTTCTTTTCAGTTCAGTGGTTCACATTAGAACATCTCTTCAAACTCTATTGACTGTGGTAGGAATTAGGGCCTATTGCTTTGATGACAAAGTGACTATTTTTTTTTATAATTAATAAATCTGGCCTGTGTCTGAATACCTCACAAAATGTAAGTGTGCTACTTGGCTGTGTCCTTTAGTATACATTTAGATTATTCTATAATGGTAAGACAGCAATGGGAGATGAAGTTCATTCAAAGCAAATATATACATATATATATATACATATATACATGCATATATAATTGTATAAAATTTTATGTAATCTAGATATAATATGTTAAATTATGTATAATATATAATTGTATACAATTTATATATAAATATATATAAATAGCCCAAAATTATATATTATATATATTTGTTTTATATAATATGATATAACATGTAATATTATGTATTATATAATATATTATATTCAAGAGAAATATATTTGTGGATTAATAAATTTATAGTTTCAGCACAAACTGGAACTTGAGAGAGAGGCTCAATTTATTTCTACCTATACCACTATTACAACTTACAGAATATGTAAAAAAACAAAGAACAAACAACAACAACAAAAAAGAAAAACCCTATTGGAAGTACACACATGTAGCTTTAGTTCAGGAAGTACATACATGCAGATTTAACTGCAGAAGAAATACACCATGCAGATTTACCCGAAAATTTCATACATGTAGCTGTAGCTCAGGAAGTACAAACATAGATTTAGCAGTAGGAAAACCAATTTGGAGAGAGATTTTTATGCATCAACATACCCATTTGTTGCACAAAATGTTCTTAATGCCATAGATATCTATAACTGAAATGAATAAATGAAAATGCTGTTTATATTTTACCACTAAGAAAATAAAATGACAGCACTATATGATTGCTAGCTATTTCTTCCATTTTGGAAATGTTTGCCCCATGAGCTCATGAGTACAAAGTTCCTGAGAGTTCTTGGGTGATACATGGCATATGGTTCCATGGGAAATGACAATATTTCAATTCTGGAAGCAATTCAAAGAGTTTTCAGTGTTTTAATTATTATCAAATACTTATTAATGCTCAAGTATTAAAGAATTTTATAAGGCATGGGATAGGAAGTTTGTTTTTGTATCATTTTAAATATTTGTTTACAATAATTGTAATCAAGCTTGAATTTATATATGAACTACATGGTATAGTTTTTAGATTTCTTTTAAATTTCTTTTAAAGAACGATTTATTACTTATTAATGTGTGTGTGTGTGTGTGTGTGTGTGTGTGTGTGTGTCTGCATCAAAGCCAGATGAGAACATTGCAACCCCTGCAACAGGAGTTACAGGTGCTTGCGAGCTGGCTGACATGAATAATACAATTTGAATTTAGTTCCTATGCAAGGGCATAAATTGCACCTAATTGGCAAGTCATCTCTCTACCCATTAGTCTCTTTTATATGGGTAAGAGGGACAGGCCTCTTAGGAAATCTCACCAGGGTTAAAGAAGATAGGGCCTTTGAGGAGCCTTCTTAAGGTTTGGGGGGAAAAACTCATGATGAGGAGGTTTCCTGTGTCCTCCTACACTAAACTGGGATGTGTGTGTTTGTGGGGAGGGGGCATTTCCTGGTTCTGTCTCTCATGAGCTGAAGGTACTCTTAAACTCTAAGCCATATATCCAGCCTGTTTAACACATCCTTATTTTCTGAGTAGGACTTATTGTATCATTATTTTCTTTTGTATAAGTGTGTGTGAGTGTGTTTGTGTGTGTACATGTACACAAATATACCTGGATACCAGAGGTTGGCATCAGATACATTATTCAGTTGCTATCTAACAGTTTTTGAGATCTCTCACTGGCCCAGTGCTTTTGGATTTGGACAGAATCAATGGCCAGAGAGCTCTAGGGATCTACCTGTGTCTACCTCCCCAGTGCTGAGATTACATGCTCATACCACTATGGCTGGCTTTTCCTGCATGGGTTCTGAGACCTACCTCAGGTAGTCATGGTTGTATGGCAAGCACTTTCCCACTGGACCATGTCCCTGGCCCTTGAGTACTTATTATGTAGGTAATTCCTCATTAAGGTCTTCCTTTGCTGATACGGGTCTCTGATATTTTGCATCCATTTCCAGCCTTTCTATTGCTGCTGGTTTGGCACTGCAGGCTGTGTTCAAGTTGACGTCTCACATCTCTGCTTTTGCTGGCACCATTGTCTCTGGCTCAGATCCTCCATTCAGCCTTCTCAGAAATTGTTCTTCCATTGTTTGCTACTGAGTGCAGAGTGAATCTTCCTGAGTGCTGTGATCTTCTGTACTGTGCATCCAAAGGGCAGGAGATTGTACAGATGACCCTCAATACATTGTTGTTGTTGCGCTTACTTTTCTCTCTCCCTGGGACTCAGATAATGGCAGTGGAATGAAGAAGACATATCTGTATCTTTGAATCATTCTCAATACCCAACCCCATACACGGCAAGCAGCACATACACACAAGCATTTCTGATTTGGTTAAATTCGATTAAATCACATAATTTGTGCATGTTGGCATGGGGCAGAATAAAGGAGGTGTTATAGAACTATGGTAATTATTGTGATTGAATTTTCCAATTGTTTCCCAGTCTCATTTACTGATGATAACAGAGGGACACCTAGTAAAATGGGCTAATGCTCAAGAAATGAATTCAATTGCCTTTATAAACCATCATCAGCCCACTGTGAGAGTAATCATGTTCAAATGTCTTCTGTGTTGTGCACAGTGTCAGCGAAATGATTGTTTAATATAATGGAGAGAAGATAATCGCTTTAATTTTTTGCTATTTGCTCTCCTTATGATGTCTTTAAGTGTATCAATTAGAAGACCATTTAATATACAGGAATGTTTTCCATATCCACAACTTCTTTCAAAAAAATTTAATCTTCATGTTTCAACAAAAAGAGAGAATACACTTATACACATATATGCGCATATACAGCATTTTAGGTTAATTATGTTTAACATGGTAGGTTTGGTGGGGCAAAGTGAAAAAGAACTATGTACTCTATTTCAACTTTTTTTTTTTTAATTTTAAGGCTTGTCTTAGTTACTGTTCTATTACTGTGAAAAGAAACAATGACCAAAGCATGTTTTAAAGAAAGTGTTTAATTGGAGGCTGGTTTACAGTTTCAGAGGCTTAGTCCATTATCATTGAGGTGTGGAGCATGGTGGCAGGCAGGTGTGTTGCTGGAAAAGTACCTGAGAATTGCATCCTGATCCCCAAGTAGAGAGAGAAGCAGGAGGGAGACAGAGATTGACCTAACTTGGGTTTTGAAACCTCAAAGCACACCCCAGTGATATGCTTCCTTTAAAAACACTACACCTCCTAATCCTTTGCAAATAGTGCCACATTCTGATGACTAAACATTCAAATATATGAGCTTATGGGGGCCATTCTTTTTTTTTAATAATTTATTTTTTATTTCTTCAAGTTCCATCTCAATCACAATCCCCTACCTACTCCCTCCTCCAGTCCCACCCTTCCACTCTCCTCCCCCTCAACCCCCCCATCCTCTTCCCTTCTTTTTTTTTAGTTTAAGGTATTTCTTCCCCCCCCAACAGCTCTCCCTTTCAGTCCAAAAAATGGTTCTTTTTCTTATAACTATAAATACAATACAAAACAACAGAAATAAATAGGCCACAATTATAAGAGTTATATGGCTTAGCATACATTCCCAATGTCCAGTCCTTATGTATTTGGCACCTGACTTTAACATTCTACTATCTAACCGTCTCCATGAGTTTAAAGTTCTATATCTAACTCAGCTTTCATACTAACTTGCCTCATAATTTTAAAAATATCTTCTTAGATCCAGAACACCCTCTTGATTCCTAAACAACTCAAAATTTAACTATGAGACTCTAGCTATCTATTCTTCAACCACCTCAGAGACCTGAGAGGGATAAATATATCTGATTTTATAGGAAGTGCAGGGCCTGCAGCTTCCAAAACTAAAAAAATGACATACCAGTGGCTGCCTGGACAGTTCCCATTTTCTCTCCATACATTCCAGCATCAATATTCAGCTGTTTGGCCCCGTTTCTCTGACAGACATTGATTGTAGAGCAGGAATTATGAAGGACTTACCTACCCTGTCTTGGCAGAGCTAGGCTGTTGACTTATCTGCTTCCAAGTTTTGTCATTTTTGGACAGAAGTCTGTCTACGGTTGAAGCAAGGGGTTTTTCTTGCCAAGAGAAAGGCTTACCACCAATTCAATCATCTCCCACTGGAGATTCTTCGATGCTCATCTTCTACTTGGAGTAGAATAGGGGGTGCTGTCAGGAGCTGACATGTCTCGATATCAAAAAATCTTAAGTTAAGAAAACATCTTTGAATGCCATATTCTGCAGATCTCTTGAGGTTTTTGAAGATGCCCTATCTATCTCTTATATTTAGATAAGCAAATATTGCTTGTCTCTTAGCAACTTGATTTCTGAGTAGCTTAGAAAATAACTGTGATAGACTGTCATAGTAACTAACAAAATGACACGTTTTCATGACTATTAGTTTCCGTTTCTTAATTATCCTAAACAGTTTATGTAAGTTGGTAGTGAGAGGTCAAAACTTGACATTTAATTTTTAAGTATTACTACAAACAATACCTTTAAGAAGCGTTACCCTTAATTTTGTATCAATATACAAAGATCAATACCAATGTGGCCAAATATAATCTTAATTTTGTATCAATATACAAAGATCAATACCGATGTAACCCAATACAATCTTAATTTTACATTAATATACAAGGGTCAATACCATTGTGGCCAAATATAATCTTAATTTTGTATCAATATATAAAGATCAATACCAATGTAGCCCTATACAATCTTAATTTTGCATTAATATACAATGATCAATACCAATTTAGCCAAATATAATATTAATTTTGTATCAGTATACAAAGGTATAAGGCTATATTCAATAATCTGTCCTTTTTTCTTGATCTTTCCTATACTATGTC
Organism: Lophiomys imhausi; assembly: GCA_907164525.1. Taxonomy (NCBI): domain Eukaryota; kingdom Metazoa; phylum Chordata; class Mammalia; order Rodentia; family Muridae; genus Lophiomys; species Lophiomys imhausi. Next base: position 488,700 of record CAJQZJ010031879.1, read on the forward strand.
TATGTCCCATTTTTCTCAAGTCTGTTCTCTCCTATATAGGAGAGAAAGGAGGATACAGAAAAGAAAAAGAGAGAGGTCCCTGGGTCTAACCTTCAAAACCCATTTAACAAGACCATTTAACAGCTTGTAGTCTTTCCCCCTAAATAACAAAAATTTTTATTATCTATCAAATAACCAAAGTGGGGGGAACACCCTCCCCACCTTCTGGGGATGGGACGTTGTTCTCTTAAAATGACTTCCTGCTGATTTGGGACGTAGTAAACCTGTTTGGGGCCCAAATAAGAATGAAAAAATGGTTAAAAATGTTAATAGAATCATTTGATGTTCAGTCCTTTTGTGCTCAGCTATTTAGATGTCCTAAGAAGTTCATAGACAGAAGCTGATCTTCAGAGCTTTACTGAAGATCTGGCTGGAGTAGTCTGTGGAGCTGAATGATCTTCGCGATTTTGAGTTGTTGTGGTTGTAGACTTTTGAGGAAATTGCTATTGAAGAAATCTGCAAGGCTAGATCATCTGGGCCACTCGTCTTCTTTGGTGTCTGATCTGTTTTCTGCTGAGGTTTCCGTTGTCCAGTTGTCCCTGGATTCCTTAAATGGATGCTTTAAATCTCCTGGAAAGATAAGAACAGAGCCCTGCCCTAATCCTAACTCTGGGACATTTACCTTTTTTTTTTTTTGGGGGGGGGTCAGGTAATATTTTTCCTAGAGCAAATTTGGTTTTTTTTTTGACAATATATAAAGTATTACCTTTCAATCCGGATTAAAGAAGAAATTATTTTGATATTTTGGAGCTAAACAAACCTTTAGTGTATATATTTTGACATCTCAAAGGACAATTTGTTTGAATTGCAGCCTGCCTTTTGTAAGTAGCTTTTAAACTTAAATCTTTCCAAATCCTATGTGCCTGTCTCTGCATTCTAAGTTTTGGGATCAAAGACATGTGGTTCTTGGGGGCCATTCTTATTCAAACCACCTCATTGCACTTCCTGGCCCCAACAGGCATATAGCCATATTATAATGCAAAAGTATATTCAGTCCAACCTCAAAAGTTCCCAGAGTCTATGGCCCTCTTCAACACAGTTTAAAAGTCCAAAGTTTAAAGTTTCTTCTGAGACTCATGGTGATATTTTAACTTTGACCCCAAACTGGTCATCTTCTGTAAGCAGGCAAGGCCTCAGGTGGAGGTATTGGGACACTAACCAAGACAGATCAGAGCCTAGCAGAATCGTCATCAAAGAGACCAGAGAGACTTCACCCACCAATTGACAGAGCATATGAGGAGTCCCACAACCAAACATTATATGGTGTTCAGGGAGTCCTGAAGAGGAGACAGAGGGAAGGATCAGAGGGATTAGAGGGGTCAGGGCCATACTACAAGAACACAGACCACAGAATCATCTGACTGAAACTCATGGAGACTCACAGAGATAAGTGATCCTAAATGGGTCTGACCTAGTCCTCTCCATATATGCTATGTCTGAGTAGCTTGGTGTTCTTGTAGGAATTCTAACAATTGGGCAGGGGGAGGGGCTGTTCCTGACTCTTTTGCCTACTTGTGGGATGCTTTTCCTCCTACTGGGTTGCCTTGTCCAGCATTGATATAAAGGTATGGAACTGATCTTATTGAAGCTTGTTATGCCATGTTTGGTTGATGTCCCTGAGAAGTCTGCTCTTTTCTGAGGGGAGGCAGAGATGAGGTGGATTTGGGGGAGATGAGAGGTGTTGGGGGGTAGAGACTGGGAGACAGGGAGAGAGGGGAAACTGTTGCCAGGATGTAATATATGAGAGAAGAATAAAAAATAAAAATAAATGAAAAAAAGCAGATCACATACTTCCAATATATGAAGGTACAGAATATACATTACCATTCTGAAATGGAGGAAAGGGAGATAGCAAGGAAATACTGGACCAAACCAAGACTGAAATCAAGCAGGGTAAGCTCCAATTTCTGCATCTCCGTGTCTGATGTCAAAGTGCTCTTCAGACTTCCAACTGCTCTTGACTGTAGTACATTTCTTCCACTTGGATTGGTTCCACACCAGTCCACAGCTCTCCTCAGCAGGTGTCTCATGACTCTGGCATCTCCAACATGGTGGGTTACCTAACACAATCTAGGCTTCATCCTCACAGCTTCAAACAGTGCCATCTCCAGAGCTCCATGCAGGGACATTCTGGCACATACCTGGCCTCAGCAGCTTACCTTAGCCATGGAGGGAAATTCTGCAACCCCATTCCTGTATCCTTGACTCTAAAGCCAGAACCATGTGACTGAAGCTGCCAACTTGTGCTGCTTGATGGAACTGGAACTCCTCTTTCATTTACATTTGCACAAGTTTCTGTTGTTGTTGGTTTTGTTCATTATTTAAGCTTTCCTTTAATTCCTTTTCATAAATTGGAAGCTTAGGTAGATGGGATTTTTCCCTGAGGTCACCACTCCCTTTAATCCATTTAGCATCATGCTTTTCTTTGAACATTTTTATTTCCTTGAACATAAGACCTAGCTCCAACAAAACATTCCCTGTGCTCCTTTTCTCCTCAAACTGTACATTGCATTTTTCTTGCCCAGCTTGCTCCTGTTCATTATGTATCTGTATAACAGTGATTCCTAATAACCCCATGAAAGAGTCAATACCAGGCTGTCTTGGAGTCTTCTATGTTCCTCAAACAAAGAGCATGGTCAGCAGTACTCCAGTTCCTGGTACCAAAGTATTTTTAGTCACTGTTCTATGACTGTGAAGAAGTACCAAGACCAAGGCATTTTTTTAAAATAAAAGAAAACATTTAACTTGGAGCTTGTTTACAGTTTCAGATTCTTAGTCCACTATCATGACGGTAGGAAACATGGTGGCAGGCAGGGCTGGTGCCCTGATCCACAATGAGAGAGAGAGAGAGAGAGAGAGAGAGAGAGAGAGAGAGAGAGAGAGAGAGGAGGGGGTGGGGGTCTAGCTTGTGTTTTTGAAACCTCAAAGCCCAGTCCCCAGTGACACACTTCCTCCCGCAAGGCCACACCTCCCAATCCATCTCAAATAGTGCCACTCTCTGATGACTTAGCATTCAAGTATATGGGTCTATGGAGGCCGTTCTTAGTTCTTAGTCAAACCCCCACAAGACATTTCTATGAAATATACATGCTTCAACTTTCAAAACTATTTTAAATGAGTTATGGGGGAAGAATGAACAAATACTACAGTATTATATATCTGACTGATTAAAACCATTTTATTGTTTCAGAATAGAAGTAATAATATTAAGGGGTGAAATGGAGAATTCAGACTAGGAATGTTTGCTATGTAACTAAGTTTATGGTATTAGAAGTTAGGAAAAAATACAAAATTTGTGGGGTGTGGGTATTTAAAACACAATGAGACATACAATTCTAGAATTGTGGTGACATGTAACAGATCAACTATGCATGGTAAAGCCCAGGAAATATAAATGACCCAAAAGCCCATCCTAAGGTATATCAAAGCTCTATTCTTTGTAGAGTGTTGTCAATTGAAATGCTTAACAATTTATTTTATTTTTAAGCATGTGTGTTTGTTTGAGAGAGAGTACGTGTGTGAGAGAGAAACAGAGAGAGAGTATGTGTGAGAGAGAGACACGGACAGAGACAGAAAGAGACAGAGAGAGAGGAGAGAAACAGGGAGAGAGGGAAGGAGAGGGAGAGGGAGAGAGTCACACAGAGAGAGAGAGACAGAGAGAGAGATAGACAGAGAGAGACAGAGAGAGAAACAGAGAGGGACAGGGAGAGAGAGAGAGAGGGAGAGAGAAACAGAGACAGAGAGAGACAGACAGAGAGAGAGATAGAGAGAGGGACAGGGAGAGAGAGGGACAGGGAGAGAGAGAGGGGGG
>CAJQZJ010031879.1:492559-512717 GCA_907164525.1 Lophiomys imhausi
GGAGAGAGAGGGACAGGGAGAGAGAGAGGGGGGGAGAGAGACAGAGAGAGACAGAGAGAGAGAGACAGAGAGAGATAGACAGAGAGACAGAGAAAGAAAGAATGAGCAAAATAAGCAGATAACCTCAGAGGTCAGAAGAGGGAATTAAATTCCCTGGAACTTGAGTTAGAGGAGTTTTGAGCTCCTGATGTGGGTGTTGGAAATTGAACTTGGGTCCTCAGGAAGAGCATCAAGCACTTTTATCCACTGAGCCCTTTCTTCATTCAGCCAGTGAACTGCAGTTCTTTACTTTCCTCCAGTCAGTCTCTTGTCTTAAAGTGTATGTTTGTCTAATAAACCACCCATGTGTGCACTTCTACCTATATGCCTCTAATTCCAGTCACAGAACTTAGAGCCCCTCCTGAGGTACCTACCCATTAAACCCCAAAATCCAGCATCAATACTAGCTAAAATATCTTAAAATGCATTTGTTCCTTTGTCATGCATGCCTAAGATTAAAATGTACTACTTTTTTTCTAAGAACATTTTTAATTTATATATTTAGGTTTAATGCAGAGCTTATGTCTGTCAGAGAAATGGGGCCAAATGACTGAAGATTGATGCTGTAATGTGTGGAGAGAAATTAGGAACTGTCCAGGCAGCCACTGGTATATCATTTCTTAGTTTTGGAAGCTGCGGGCCCTGCATTTCCTATAAAATCAGATATATTTATCCCTCTCAGGTCTCTGAGGTGGTTGAAGAATAGATAGCTAGAGTCTTATAGTTAAATTTTGAGTTGTTTAGGAATCAAGAGGGTGTTCTGGATCAAAGAAGATGTTTTTAAAATTGTGATGCAAGCTAGTATGAAAGCTGAGTTAGATATAGAACTTTAAACTCATGGAGATGGTTAGATAGTAGAATGTTAAAGTCAGGGGCCAAATACATATGGACTGGACATTGGGAATGTATGCTAAGCCATATAACTCTCATAATCATGGCCTATTTATTTCTGTTGTTTTGTATTGTATTTATTGTCATAAGAGAAAGAAACATCTGTTGGACTGAAAGGGGGAGGTGTTGGGGGGAAAAGATGTACCTTAAACTTAAAAAAAAAGGGTAGAGGATGGATGGGGGGTTGAGGGGGAAGAGGGTGGGAGTGTGGGACTGGAGGGGGGAGTAGGGAGGGGATTGTGATTGAGATGTAACTTGAAGAAATAAAAAAATAAATTATAAAAAAATCATATTATTAGTGTCTTATGTAGCAGCACATGTGAGCACTGTATTTACTCAGGTTAAGGAAGTGTGAGGCTGGTTTTGCTACTTGTAATTTTGTGGTAATGAAAAATTAAGCTTTTGTTGGTAAAAAAAAATCAGAAAACATTTCTTTTTGCTTTCTTGCTCCCTGTCTAGTTGCTATTTCCTGCAAATATATCAAAGAAATATAGAGAGGTTTGTGAGGCATTTAAATAAATTGATGATGTGTCTAACTTTGCCAAGGAGACCAAATGGTTATTTTCTCTTGTCTACCACACAAAACTGAAGTCTTATGGTACTCTGTCAATCTGTTCAAATGACAGAATTAGTTACTAATTCCCTTCTTCAGTATGCTGTCTGGGAGAGATGTTTTCCTGAATGAAAATGCATTCCTTACTTAGGAATTTGGTGTAAGTACACATTAAAAAAAACATATACAGCAGGATATAAAAGAATAATCTCCAGGCTCTTTGAAAACATGTCTTAGGAGACTAAAGGAATACAGTTCTCTCTGGTGGAAAAATCAAGTTTAAGTGATTTTCAGGTACATCTCTCTCTCTGTCTCTCTCTCTGTCTCTCTCTCTCTTTCTCTCTCCCTCTCTCCCTCTCCCTCTTTCTCTCTCATACTCCCCTGTCTCCCTAAAGCTTGGTCTTTTTAGAACATACACTAAACCAAATTTTCTTCTTCTGTTATAAATTGGCTGTTTTTTCCCCAACTAAGGCGATGTTCGATGACACAGCTGGAGAGTCTGAGATGCAAAATATGGCATTCGATTATGCCCAGTCAGTAGAATTTATTAAGATGCCACAGTACTGGAAAAATGTGCTAAGAATAGTGAGGAACAAATAAATATTCCTTAGGGACTTTATAATCTAGCTTCCTTGGTTATGAAGGGAATAAGGGTAGCTTAATAGATTTAGGCTTATGATGTAGTAGGTGTGTGTGCACGTGTATTTCTCTCTCTCTCTCTCTGTGTGTGCACGTTGTCTGTCTTTCTGTGTATCTGTGTGCATATGTTTCTGTGTCTCTGTGTGTATGTGTGTGTATATGTGTATGTGTATGGGCACACATGTGCTTGTCTGTCTCTCTCTCTCTCTCTCTGTGAGTGTGTGCATGTGTACATGCACACATACATGGGAACCTGAGGAGGTCAAACATCCAAGTCAAATGTCTTACTCAATTCCTCTCAACCTTCTATTTTGAGGCAAGGCTTCTCACTGAACCTGGGTCACATTGATTTGTTTAGACTAACTAGCCAGTGAGCCCCAGGGATGCTCTAATCTCTACTTTCCCAGCACTGAGATTACAAAACTATGCCACTGCACCTTTTTTAAAAATTGTATTTTGGCAATCAAACTAAGGTCTTCACTCTTCTTGCATGGCAAGTGCTTTACTGACTGAGTCATCCTAGCCCTATTGTAAATTATTTTAATTGAAAGCAAGTGGAATCAAGTTTTCTTTCATCTTATAGCAAAATCTTGTATAACAATGAGCTTGTCTGAAGATACTGTTCCTTTAGAAGACGACCGTGTCCCTGTGTTGCAGAAAGCTCTTATGCACTGTTTTCAGATACTCATTTCAATGCTCTGAGATCTGGTAACTGCCCTATTGGAGGAATTCTCTGATTGGATAATAAAGGTTGCTGATGGCCAATTAGCTGGACAGAGAGAGAATAGGAAGGTGGGACTTCCTGGGAGGAAGAAAGGATCTCTGCAACAAGATAGGAAGCTCTCTTTTCACCAGGAGACAAGGAGGAAGACAGATGTGTCTGAGGTATCAGAAGCTACAGCAAGCCATGCCATTAGTTGGGACTAGGTGGTTGGGTTAACTTAGGTGAGCTAGTTGAGAGTCTGCCCAGCTGAGGCATAAGCATTGAAATTTTAAAAGGTCTTGGCGTATTTATTTTATGGACATAAGTGCCACCAAGGATCTCAGCTCTTTTCACCTGGAGATATAAGTCCACAGGCCTTCCACCAGGCCCTGCAGGTCTTTTACAACATTTTAGCGCTCTAATGTGTGGCAAGACTCCAAGGACAGAACAGGTCTTTTACAACATCCCTGAGGAGGCTAGTTCACGGTGAGGTAATAATAGTGATAATAATGACAGACCTTTTTAAAACACACTGCTGGCTTTATCAAGGTGTCCTGATACCATTATTGACAGTTATGTTGTGGTAAAATATGCCTGGAAGATAACACTCACTGTCCCTACAGTCACTGAGCCCTGGGTGGCATTGCTTTAGAATAAGTCAGATTGTCACTCAGGCTGAGTACCAAGGACAACTATCATTGACTTTTAAAATAATATATACTACATTACTCAAAGGCTGGCTTACTATCTGTTAAATGAGCCATTGGAAATGAGGTTATAATCTTCCAGCAACAAAGCCTATAAAAAGGAACTCTGCTGCCTACTGGGCTCACTAGAGCAACTGCTGAAAGCTCTCTGTAGCTGGCTAACATTGTTACTAATATAGAAAATCCATAACCAGAGAACTACCCATTTCAGAGATGTGGAATGTGACTCTTAGGATTGCGGAAAGGCACTGCATTATTTTTTCTTCCCTACACCACATAATTAGGGCATGGAAAGAAGGGAATTCGAAGACATCATTTTCATAGTAACATGTCACCTCTTCTACATTATATCTGCTGTCATATTAAGCTGTTGAATTTCCAAAGTACAAGTGTGCTTTTCAAAGTGAGCCTTGTGTCTCTGCACTCTGTGAAAGACCTGATTCATCTGGCCTTACTGTCTAAACAATGTGACTCTTATTTGAAATGAGTACCAGTCAAAATCTTATTTAATGGATTAGTGAAAGAACCCGGGAGATGGTAAAGCTGACTCCAAGATTATTCAATGATTTAGATCTTACAGGGACAAATTTTTAAGAAGTCAGAATAAGGTTGATATAATGGGTAGAGAACTATTTTTTTTGTTCTGTGAGGATAATACTACAGCTTTTAGGATTAAAGGTTGTTTCTACAGACAAAGAGAATGAGCCAGTGAATCTAAACCCAAGCTGACAGAGGGGCAGAGGCCCATGCTGATGTCTCTTTATATATGATTTGGATCATATTTTTATGAAATTCATATTCCATCCTTTTTATTCATGGGTGTCCATGATTTAGTGAGATATTTAAAATGATCCTGGGGGAAAAAGGCTGACCTGGCATGTCTAGCTTGAAAAACAAGCAGTGGTGTGCTAATGGTCCAGGCTCAAAACTGCAAGTGTCTTGACTTGTAGCTTTAAAATGTTTTTCCACAAGGCTGTTTTCAACTTGATCTTCTCTGAGTTTTTGCCTATCTCAGATTTAATGTCAGGAACATTCTTAGTAAGATAAGTATTTGTTGAGATGATGAATCTCTCTAGTGATGGTTACATTGAAAATAACTAGTATTAGACGGCAGCAGTATTTACTTGGTCACAGAGAATGGGATAAGGAAGCATAACATAAGCCTTTTAAGTCAACACTACTAACACTTTGTGTATTCATTCAGCTGCATTTTGTTCCCAGTGCTGACTTTGCATTTTGAGTGACATGAGAGAATCTCTGCATGACTTGTTCTCACACACTAATTCTCAACCAACCTGGTCCTAGGTATGTTTCTGAGTCTATAAAGCAATAATGATCACAACATTGCCGTACTCACTTCTATGTATAGAGCTAATCTTCTATTTATGCACCACGATGGCAAACAACCAAGAAAACAGCTTTTAGTATGTCACAGTACTTGTTAAGATTCTGCTTGAGGTTGCTGGGAAACCCAAGGAGCATCCCATAGGCTTTTTTCTAGGGACTGTCTTCCCACACAACCCTGAAGATCACACTAGACTGTTGTCCTTTTAAATGAGGCCATTACTTTTTGATTCTACAAAGAAAATCTCTAGGAATGAAAATTAACATAGTCCTTGTAATGGGGAGTTAAAAAAAACTGCAATAGGATCTAAGCTTGCCTAGCAACTGTTCCAGCATAGTAGCTACTCTTTAAAATGCAAGGAGAGGCAGTGCCCAGATATGAATGGATTCCAAAGGAGAGTTATATTATTTGCAAAGGCCTAATGGCACTTCTGGCAAGCTTTCCTTCTAATCACCACCTCTGGATATGTTGTTAGGAATTTGGCACTATGAATCATACCCTTTGTAATTCATTTGCTTATCAAAATTATCCAGCAACAAACTACAATTAATATGAAAGAGTTTTTACCTTATAATAACAGGATTTGGCTGATCTGGCAGGTAACCTAAAGCCACAGTGTAGGTTAAGCCTAGTGATCAGTGGAGCCTGTGTTCTTTAGTGAAACAGTGCTCCTAGATGTTAGCTATATTAACTTGAGGAATTATACCCATGAAATTGCAGTATAAAATGTTACATTACTTAGGATTAAAATACACAATGACTGGTATTGGTGTCAGGTTATGTGACCAAATCTCTTGAGATGTGGTTGAAATGATATTTACTTTGCTTTCTTTCCTGTACATTGTGGTAAATTGCTAGGTTAATTTTGTTCATTTCAGAGCATAAGAAAAAAATACTTCTCCTTTTGTCTGGTCCTCCTTATCACTAAAGGAGAATGGCAGTTGTTTCAATTGCTTTCTTTGTGGTTAGCATGGCCACACTTTTCACCCATGGCTATACGGATAATAAAAGACACAGCACAATCCTAAGACTCATCTCCAGAGAGTATATGTTGACTAGGTCTGAGGCATTCTCATTAGAAGTAGTTTGTTCTCTAGGAAAGAGATTAATGAATATTATGTACATGTACAGAAAAGTGTGTTATGTATGCAGAGAGACAATCCTTTACTTACTATGGTGTGAAGGGGCCCTCAATAGAAACCATTCTGTTACCCTTTAAACAGACACATCTTCTAGATGAGGCAGGCATGTGTTATGACATTGTCTTGAAATGCTGGCTAGTGGCTTGGCCACAGCTCTCAGGCACTCCAGAGCCTGTTCTGTATATTAAAACAGAATGCTGAGTAGGGCAGGTGTATTAGATGCATTTTTCCCATATAATTTTTCTGAATTTCCATTTTTTTATTTGTAACCTGATTCACACAAATACAATTGTACTTGAACTTCAGGTCAGGCATGTACAATTAAACAACATCATTTAAATAATTCAGATTCACTTAATAAGTGGATTTTGGAAAGTTTTTTTAAAGACTGAAATAACTAGCAGGTGGCATGATCTAAGAATATAAACATTATATACTGAATACTTAAAATGCAGACAGATAAAGATATAGCATTTACTATAGTAAAGCATGTCCCAAATATATATAAGTAACTAAACTTTATCACAATTTATGTACAGAGAGACTACACATGCTACTACAGGCCTCTTGGAAGAATATAAGCACATATAAAGATGAAATAATAAATCACAACTCCATATAATTATCCATTGTGATAAAAAACCACAGTAATAATTAGTGATAGTAATTCCATACCAGTAATTGTTATACCAAAAAAAATTGATCCAAAGTAATGCTTGGCATAGTGATATTGTAACATTCTAATGATTGCCATAGTAACACTGTACTGTAATAGTGATGAGGCACAATGCCATAGTTGTATAGTAATCATTAGCAATACTGACAATATACTATGATAATTATTAGCTATAGTAATATCATGCCATAGTAACAATTAGCCATAGTGATACTGTACCATAGTAATGATTGTAATAATTATACTTCACCACAGTAATGATCACCATAGTGACACTGTACCATAGTAATGATAACTGTAGTGAAAATCCACTGTAGCAATCATTACCAGAGTGAAACCAGGCCATAGTAACGATTACCACAGTGACAATGTACCTTAGTAATGATTATTCATAGTGACACTGTACTATAGTAATGATTACCATAAGGTAACTCTATTATAGTAATGATTTCCATAGTGACACTGAATCACAGTAATAATTGTCATAGTGGCAATGTATCATAGTAATGATTAGCCATAGTGATACCAAATGATAGTATTAATTTCCACAGTGGCACTGTACCTTAGTAATATTAGCAATAATGACACTGTACTATAGTAATTATTAGACATAGTAATATGTGTCATAGTATTATTATACCATAGTTTTGATTGGCCATAATGGCACATAACATGGTAATGATTAGCTATAGTATCACTCTTCCATGGTATTTATTAGACATAGTAACATTGTACTATGGTAATGATTAGCCATTCAAGTACTGAATGATGGAAATGATTAGTCATCTTAACATTGTACTATGATAGTGAGTAGCTGTAGTAACAGTGTACCACATGATTAGCCACAGTTAACATGCCATAGTAATTATCAGCATAGTGATGGTCTTGATTACCCAGTAATATTGTATCATTGTAATAATTTTAGCCAGTTCTTCATGCTGTGGTAATAAGTTCATGTGCTTTTTCTGTTCTGTTTGAAAAGCTGTGTGATACTAATCTTATCCTTGGGAGCAGCTTGTCTCTCTGGTTTTGTGTTTACACAGAGGCCAGATAATATACACATCATTCATTAGTGAAGGTTTTCAGTCAACTGTAGTGTGGTCAGATTTTGGGGAGGTCATAAGTTATATGTGACTTTTCCTATGAGGAAGGTGGGTAGATACCTTTCTCTATGATGTCTAAGGATTACTGATATGTTTATTTAGGACTTAGTATTGAAAATTAGGCCAAAATAGTTTGTATGTTTGCAGTTATGCACTCCTTGATGCTTTAAAAAAAAACACACATGCCAACTATTTAAATTTTGTAAACTAATGTCTCATTTCCAATATTTTTCTAAGCATTAGGTTTATGTAGCATAAAATAGCATTCTTTTTGCTTGCCAAAGGTCCTTGGCCTTTTTTAAAAAGAAAATTTTTATTGATTCTTTGTGAAATTCACATCATGCATTCTGATTCTTCTCATCACTGTGTCACTTCACATCTTTCCTCTGCCCTTGCAACTCCCCTCCCCTGATTAAAATAAGATAGAATTTAAAAAAATCTTTTAATGGAAATTGCAGTGCATCACAGTGCGTCACATAGTATTCCCTTTTGTTCACACATCTTTACTTGCAGATGTTCATTCCAATGAATCATTGGTCTGTTTCAGGCCTCTGACTTCTCCTCTATTATCCATACTTGTTCCTTATGGGTACACCTCTCAGATAGCATGCTGTTGTCCTGTGTCATGGAGATCCTGCGGCCTTGTAGCTATAGGACCTGCTCTTTCATGCACTCCAGCAGATTATAGATGGGGTAGATGTTGTGGTGAGCCCAAGTACTGGATCTGGGCCTGAGAGGAAGTTGAGTTGGTCAGATCGCCAACTCTCCCACATCCATATCACCAGGGCAAGCTCTCCATCATGGCCCTGGCTAGCTCACCCAATGCTCTAGCCAGCAAGTGACAGGGTCAGCTCTCTGACTGTCATGTCCTCAGGGCCAGCTCACCTATGCCTTCACCACCAGGGCCAGCTCTACCATACTACCCAGGTGAGGTACAGGGTCTGCTTTCCCAAGTGCTATAGCCAGTGAAGGGTAGGGTCAGCTCTCCTGTTCTCATGACCTTGGTATCAGCTCACCCACCTTTTACAGTTCACAAAGGGTAAAGGGGGCATCTCTCCCTCATCCAAGCCACACCATCACAGAGTAGGTGCAGGCCCATCTCTCCTGTGCTCACAACCTTGGGGCCAAATCACCTGCGTCCCCCCATCGGGGTCAGCTGAACTGTGCTGCTCAGGTGATGGGCAGGTCCCACTGTATAGAATGCTGCAGTCAGTGAGGGGCAGGGCCAGCTCAGAACAGTGCTTCAGGCAGCAGTCCAGAGCAGAGACATCTGCATGGCCTGTGGTGGTAACACTGGCCTGGAAAGTCAACACAGACCCAGGGTGCCATAGGTCCATGGACCCAGACATGCAACCCCGCCCCCACCTCCAGCAGCAGCCTTGGCCTGGATGCTCCCATGGCTTCGAGTGACAGCACAGGCTGCTCAATCATCTTGTGCCCCCTTCTCAGATATCTACAGGGTCTCCCGTGGCAGCCCAGACCAAGACAGATGCTTAGCCTTTGGTGTAACTCAGGCCATAGACATCAACACAGACCCCAACTGCAGCAGAACCATGGACCCAGACATGGCCCTTGGTGTCAGCCTGTGCAAGGACCTCATCATGGTTTCTCTCTATATGCCTATTCCTCACTGCCTGTGGGTCTCCAAACCCACCATTCTCCACAGTGAATGAACCCCTCAGCTTGGCTTTCTCCTCCATCTCTCTTCACTGTATACTCCATCGTTCCTGTCTCTCCATTATACATTTGTCCATTGTAGTGGCACCTCCACAGCAGGTACTTGGGTGCCTTCCCTAGCTGGTGAGACTTTTGTTGGTGCTTGAATGCCTTTCCCACCCTGAGTCAGTGTGGCTGGACCCTTGGCCTCTTAATATAAAGCAAATATGTATTTTAAAAACCACTACATAAATTATTGTTTATTTATGGAAGAAACACTGAGAAGAATTATCAAGAGCGGTGATGTCTGGATTGAGTTCCTCAAGTATGACAACCCATCAGCTGTTTTTTCCAGTCTATAAGATAAATTCAGAAAGTGACTAATAATATTTAAATGTTTTTAGTAACATCAATATTGATATGATGCATAATTTTGTCACTTAGGCAGTAATTTATTGTTATATTTTCACCACATAAGAAATTCATAATTAGGGTGGCTATAACTAACAAGATAGTATTTTGTTTGTATTTCATAGTAGCTATATGTGAGAATTTGTAATATTCTTACCAAAGAAATGATAAATGTATGAGGTTGTAGGTAGACTGCTCACCCTATTTTGGTCATTATATAAATGTGCATGTATTGAGATAGCATACTGTGTATTGTGAATATACACCATTTATGTGCTAATTTAGAAAAATATATTGAGAGGTGAACAGAAATAAATTGATCCCTTGTGGTACTTTGTAAAGTATAGACACAGATTTCTGCAGAGGATTCTATGGAAAATAAGGCTAGGTCTGAGACAACCAGACTCTAGAATTTTATAAATTTTATTTTTATTGTTTAAATTTTCTAAACAAGTATATAATTTTCATTTTCCCTAAAAAATATTTTACGTACACCAAAAAGATTCCCACATTCTGCCTGCCTAATTTCCTTGGTCTGTTCTCAGTGCAGTAGTCTGAGAAAAGAAATCAATTCTTACATCAATATTCAAAAAGAGTCATGGCTGCCCATGCTTCATGGCCCCCTCTGAAACTTGTTCCAAGTCTGTCAAGAGACTAAAGAGCTACTTCTTGTCTGTCTCACAAGTTCTTTTACAATTTAGAACTTTGGAAGTATCAAGAACACAGCGTTCACTGAGAAAATTAACCAGCATCTTGTGAATAAGGCATTGACACAAAGCACCCAACAGTACCAAATTGAGTCAGACAACTCGTGAAGATGTGGCAATCAATATTGTCTCAGTGTGCAGTGGAAAGAAATGCTGACTGATTTGTGTGGACATCATTCTTAGCCGCAGGGCCAATCATTACATTAAAAACTTTGGCAAATGCAGCAGCTTATTTATATACTTTCTTCTGTAGTTACTTATTATTGTAAAATGTGTGGGGCATTGTACATGCCATGCCACACATGTGTAGATTAGAGGAAAACTTGTGGAGTTGGGTCTCTCCTTCTATGTTTACATGGGTTCCAGGTATCAAACTCATGTCAACAGGCTTGAAGGGCAAACACTTTTACCTGCTGAACCATCTTACCACCCTGTTTTTCTTATTATAAAAGTATTACTTGATCATCATAAAAACAAAATGAAGTTATATGGAGACTTCAGTATTAAAATGAATCCTGCCTGTATTTTTACTATCCAGATTGTATCTAGTCATAATGAATGTTTCTTCTCTGCCATTTGGAATTGTTTCATTATGCAAATTATAGCAACGATATTTCTTCTTCATTGTCAACAAAGCATTTCTCATCACAATTTTGAATTATTTAGTAACGTGGACATGATTCTACAGGTCCACAGTTTCCTGTATAATGTAGCCATATAAGGTAAGTACCTACTGAGAAATGGCACCCCTGTCCCCATATCATTATAATTCAAAGCAGAGATCATTTGAGATAGATCATACCATGCTATAAATTTGGCAATAGGAGTTTTTTAAGAAAGGATTTCAATATAACTCAGAATGACAGAGAAAGAACCGTGAATCATAAAATATCTAAAGGAGATTGTCTAATGAAAAAAGAAGCCTGGCCTTAAGTAAGGAAATGCTGTCAAGTTAGCTAAGCTTGGGGCAAGGCTGTCTGTCTTGTCAAACTTAAATAGCCCTTCCTTGAAATTTAAAAGTTTTGAATTTTTTTAGCATATAATATATCAATAAAAATGGCACATATTTCTGTGATGTGTTCATGGCAGTAATGGTGGTGGTGGACAAGTGGTAAAGTTTTAATGACAATTTAATGCTGCGCCAAAGCAATTTGGTGGCTGAATAAATATGGGGTGTTAAGAACAGGGTAAATGATGATCCCAAATCTTTTCTTAAAAATCTGATCAATTGTAAGTAGCTTTTAAACTTAAATCCTTCCAAATCCTATATGCCTGTCTCTGCATTCTAAATATTGGGATCAAAGACATGTGGTTCCCAACTGATGGGATTAAAGATGTGCTCCACCACCCCTGGATCAAAGTTTTTCTCTATTTAGAGCTTGTTTTGTGTCAGTCTGACCTTGAACTCTGAGATCTGTCTGTTTCTGTCTCTAGTGTGTTGGGATTAAGGGTGTATTCTTCTCAAATGATGGGATTAAGTGTGTGCACCATCACCACCCTGTTCCTTGTAACTCTAGAACTTATAAGACAACTAACTCTATAGTGATCCCCCTGTCTCTGCTGGAGTTAAAGGCATGGGCTAACACCATGCATTTCATGTATTTTACCTTAGCTCCAAGTTTTTCAACTCTTGGAGGTTTATAAAACCAGGTTGAACAGCAGTAACCTTTAATTTATTTACAGTATTTTAAACCTGTTACCTGCTTTTTAATTCCAAACTATGAAAATATGCTTTACATAAAAAAAGAACTTTTAAGCTGCTATCAAGTTTGTGTAATCTATGTGGCCACCTGCAGTCTAACATTCTAATCTGAAAGTAAGGCCATTTTCCTTTCAAGCCAGTAAGGCAAATATACCTTTGGTTAATTACTGAAATTCAAACAAATTGTCCTTTGAAATCTCAAAATATATACACTAAAGGTTTGTTTAGCTCCAAATTATCAAAAATAATTTCTTCTTTAATCCAAATTGAAAGATAATACTTTATTTATTGTCAAAAAAACAAATTTGCTCCAGGAAAAATATTACCTGATGCCCCCCCCCCAAAAAAAAGGTAATTGTCCCAGAGTTAGGATTAGGGCAGGGCTCTGTTCTTAATCTTTCCAGGAGATTTAAAGCATCCATTCAAGGAATCCAGGGACAACTGGACAACAGAAACCTCAGAAGAAAACAGATCAGACACTAAAGAAGACAAGTGGCCCAGACAATCCAGCCTTGCAGACTTCCTCAATAGCTGTTTTCTCAAAAGTCTACTACCACAACAACTCAAAATCGCTAAGATCGTTCAGCTCCACAGACTGCTCCAGCCAGAACTTCAGTAAAGCCCTGAAGATCAGCTTCTGTCTACAAACTTCTTAGGACATCTAAATAGCTGAGCACAAAAGAACTGAACATCAAATGATTCTATTAACATTTTAACCATTTTTCCATTCTTATTTGGTCCCCAAACAGGTTTACTATGTCCTAAATCAGCAGGAAGTCACTTTAAGAGAGCGATGTCCCATTCCCAGAAGGTGGGGAGGGTGTTCCTCCCCCCTTTGATCATTTGATGGATAATAGAAAATCTTGTTATTTACGGGAAGAGACTACAAGCTGTTAAATGGTCTTGTTAAATGGGTTTTGGAGGTTAGACCCAGGGACTTCTCTCTTTTTCTTTTCTGTATCCTTCTTTCTCTCCTACGTAGGAGTGAACAGACTTGAGAAAAAATGGACATAGATATTGTATAGGAAAGATAAAGAAAAAAGGACAGATTATTGAATATGTCCTTATACCTTTGTATATTGATACAAAATTAATATTATATTTGGTTAAATTGGTATTGATCATTGTATATTAATGCAAAATTAAGATTGTATTTGGCCACAATGCTATTGACCCTTGTATATTGATGAAAAATTAAGATTATATTGGGCTACATAGGTATTGATCTTTGTATATTGATACAAAATTAAGATTTTATTTGGTCACATTGGTATTGGTCTTTGTATATTGATACAAAATTAAGGGTAATGCTTTTTAAAGGTATTGTACCTAGTAATGCTTAAAAATGAAATATGAAGTTTTGGTCTTTTGCTACCAACTGTCATAAACTGTTTAGGATAATTAAGAAATGGAAACTAATAGTCATGCAAGCATGTCATTTTGTTAGGTACTATGACAGTCTATCACAGTTATTTTCTAAGCTAATCAGAAATGAAATTGCTAAGAGAAAAGCAACAGTTGCTTGTCTAAATATAAGAGATAGATACAGCGTCTTCAAAAACCTCAAGAGATCTGCAGAATATGGCATTCAAAGATGTTTTCTTAACTTAAGATATTTTGATATCGAGACATGCCAGCTCCTGACAGCACCCCCTATTCTACTCCAAGTAGAAGATGAGCATCGAAGAATCTCCAGTGTGAGATGATTAAATTAGTGGGAAGCCTATCTCTTGGCAAGAAAAACCCCTTGCTTCAACTGTAGACAGAATGCTGTCCAAAAAGGACAAAACTTGGAAGCAGGTAAGTCGACAGCCTAGCTCTGCCAAGACAGGGTGGGCAAGTCCTTCATAATTCCTGCTCTACAATCAATGTCTGTCAGAGAAACGGGGCCAAACGGCTGAAGATTGATGCTGGAATGTATGGAGAGAAAATGGGAACTGTTCAGGCAGCCACTTGTATGTCATTTCTTAGTTTTAGAAGCTGCGGGCCCTGCATTTCCTATATAATCAGATATATTTATCCCTCTCAGGTCTCTGAGGTAGTTGAAGAATAGATAGCTAGAGTCTCATAGTTAAATTTTGAGTTGTTTAGGAATCAAGAAGATGTTCTGGATCTAAGAAGATGTTTTTAAAATTGTGATGCAAGCTAGTATGAAAGTTGAGTTAGATATATAACTTTAAACTCATGGAGATGGTTAGATAGTAGAATGTTAAAGTCAGGTGCCAAATACATATGGACTGGACATTTGGAATGTATGCTAAGCCATATAACTCTCATAATCATGGGCTATTTATTTCTCTTGTTTTCTATTGTATTTATTGTTATAAGAGAAAGAACCATTTGTTGGACTGAAAGTGGAAGCTGTTGGGGGGAAAAAGATATATATTAAACTTTAAAAAAAAAGGATAGAGGATGCGATGTTGAGAGGGAAGAGGGTAGGAGGGAGGGACTGGAGGGAGGAGTAGGGAGGGGATTGTGATTGAGATGTAACTTGAAAGAAATAAAAAATAAATTAAAACAAATCTGATCAATTTGGAAAAGTAGAATCATTAATTTAGCTTTGATAAAGTCAGTCATCTGATTAGCAACTAAATTTTATCTTGCCTCAAACTATGTGCAAATATTTCCCCTGAAGTCTTTCTGGCTCCCTGGCCTGTCTGCTTTTTCCTCTGCCACAGATAATACTTAGCTCTTCCTTAAGACTCCATTCTTATGTCACCCTTTAAATGAAATAACCCTTTGTATGGTCAACTAGATGTGGTGACGGTGTAATATCAATGCTACTGTGGTAGCCGTTTTGACTTTTCTTCTCTGTGCTTGGCTTCTTCTAAAACTTGGATACTAATTGCCTAAAACAATCTTGAAAGTAATGCAATGATTTATTATTATGATTTATTTTTACTGTCCAAAAAACCTGAGCTTAGAATGTTATTGCCTTTGGAAACAGGCATGAAATTAGAAGTGATGGTACCCGTCTATAAATATAGTTCTGTCTGGCTCCAGAGGGCCAATCTCTTAAACTTCTGCAATGATTAATTAAATGAAATTATTGATGAATGACTGTTTGCTCTTTTGCAGTGCTAATCGTCCCCCCCCCCAAGGCAGTTGCATTATTAATTTAATTAATCCTGTGCATCTATCCTTTCTTTCTCTGAATTTCCCTTGTGGCTACTGTTGTACTCTCTGTTTCTTTTTGTTTCATGTTCTCTACTGAATCATATTTAAAAGAAGGGTTGTTTCTTTGTTCCAAATAGTGTATCAAGAACGCCTGGCAGAAGACTCACACAATACAAGTTGGTTTTGTTAAAGGTCACACTTACTTAATTGCATTTCCCCCCATGCTCACTCCCATTGCTCATTACCTAAGCATTTATTGACTCATGCTCAACCATTTTTTTTTTTATAACGAGAATGATATTCTTGTGATTGGGGAATTAACTCTTGCTGAAGCTGGAGCATCATTTGGACCAACCTTCTACCCAAAGGAAAACCCCTGCATAGCTTCCCTGACAAATGGATTTTCTAATTAATTGTGGTAGTGATGGGAAAAGTTGACAGGGTGCAGTCCACTCTTATTGAATGGATGTGTGTGTTCAGATGCTATGCTTATTAGGTGACATATCCCTCCGCATAACTTTCCAACCATTGGTTCTAGCTGTAGCTTCCTAAACACTAAGTCTAAATTTCAAATAATCACTTTAAACATGTCACACACTCAAACACTTTTAGATACCAGTGACCTATCTTCCAAGATTCCTTTGAACTAAATCTACTCAGTTTCCTGGCTGATGTTCTCCCCACAGTAGCAAGAAGAAATGCACAATGTTGTCTGTCACCAATCAGACAGTAACTCAGTCAGTTCACAAAACTCACTGGGCTAATTGAGTCTTAATTATTACTTTTTATATGTTTATGACCAGGAATCACAACAATTTCAGTCACTAAATTGCAAGCCCTGCAAGGTAAGTCTAGTAGATTTGACTCCTGGACACTTTTCTTTCTTTGATAGACAAGTTCTGTCTTCCCATTCTCAGCTTTTCCTTTCTTCCTTCTTCCCTCTCTACTTCCTTCTAAGGAGGAATTTTAATCCAACAACATGACTTCTCTGACAAGAGATTACATCCAAAGACCTCCTAGGTCTATGTGATCCTGCTGGAATGGCACACATCTAATCTCTCTGGCTGGAAGGTATACACACTCTTAGTACACACCTCTAATCCCAAACAAAGAAGGTAAAGCTAATTTATAGAAGGAAGCAGCCATGTTTGAAAGTGATCTCTAATTGAAGGGCAGACAAAGTGATGCATCAGAGATAGATTTAACAGAATGAGTCAGAGATCCTATACACCCAACTCTTACCAGAACAGTATAGGAAAGAGAACACAGAGAAGAAGGTTCAGTTGAGTTGAGGTCTGTCAGTTGGCAGTCAATGGTGAGTCAGTTGAGAGGCTGTCCAGTAGCAGTTCAGTTCATGGCAGTTCAGATCAGTTCAGTTAGTGTAGGCTGAGTGGAGTTGATGTTAGCATTTAGCTTGCACAGATGGGAGGGTATCCTAAGACTCGTGAGCCCAGGAACCACACAGCTCTGAGGGGGAGAGGGTATCCCCAGTGAAAATGTTATACCTCTGAGGAAGGTATCCTGGGATTCGTGAGCCCAGGAACCACTCAGTTCTTTTAGGTGAGACAATGTCCCAGTGGAAGGACATTCCGAGGCATGGGAGCTCAGGAACCACACAATTCTGAGAGGAGGCTTCCTTAGAAGAGACATTGCAGCTCATAGGGGAGAGTTCCTCAACTCCAGCTGAGCTGTGGAGCCTGAGCCTGAGCCCTGCTCCTTCTCCATCCACTGCAGCCCACAGGGGAGGGTTTCCACAACCCCAGCTGAGCTGTGGAACATTGGAGCTGGATCCCCTCTCCTTCTTCACTTCTCCTCCTCTTCCTGCTCCTCCTCCTTTTCTTCTTCTCTTCCTTCATTGCTTCTTAGCTTCTTTGCTTCTTCCAATGAAAGAGTCTCAGCAGGCAACAAATCTCAGAAGAGAGATTTATTGAAGGGTCTGGGGTGAGGAGGGATGAATCCAGGCTGTGGCTGTATCTGCTCCTGAAAGAGGGCAGCAGGGAACTGAGCAAAGTGCAGGGTTTATATAGGGTTTCTTGGGGGTGGAGCTTTCTAGGGCAGGGATTTTCAGAGTAAGGATTGGTGGGTCTTTTGTTCAGACTTTTCACCTTGAATTAGCATAATCTTGGATGAATCCTACTGAAGACCTGTAGATGACCTTTCTGACAGTTATAGAAGCTGGAAATGTTATGACAGAGAGGTCTGAGGGAGGGGCTGGGCTGCTGGAGTTCCTCAGGCAGCAGTCTGGCCACTTTCCCACCTTAAGGGTTTACAAAGTTTACAAAATTGCCAAGATTACAAAGGGAGTCTGTAGCAGGGAAGTCTTTCCCTGCAGCATGAGTAGCTTACAGAGACTGGAGAGAGGGTGCTGCCTCTGTGGACAGCTCCCTTGACTGCCATAGGCTGAGGCAGGAAAGATGTCATCACTGTGGACAGGTCCCGAGTAGGCAGGGAGCTATTCTGACTTGAGCACCAGGGGCTACAATTTTCACTGCTCCAGTGGCACAGGCTGGATCAGGAAAGGGGATGCTGACAGCTCTGGCTACTGCAGTGTGCTGCTCAGGGACTGTGCTGACATGTCAAGGTGGTGGGTAGTGGTTCACTTTGATGGATGCTGCTGCAGCCACTTTGAGCAGCTGCATTTGGAACTACAATTGAGTTCAGTAAGTTCAGTTCAGCGCGGTTGTTGGGAGTCAGTAGAGCCAGTTCAGTGTAGTGGAGTTGAGTTCTTTCATGACTTCGTGCAGAGGCATTTGAAGCCAGAGAATAAAAAAGGAGTCAGAAAATTAGAACAAATTGCCAGAATTAGTTTGAGGCAAAGGAGAGCAATTCAGTGAGAAGAGGACCCAGACTGATTCAGTCAGCTTGGAAGAGGAGTTTGAGCCAGAACACCTGAGCTGAACCAGACAGCTAGAATCAGAAAGAACTAGAAAAGGTGAGCTTATTCAGCACTATGTTTCTGACATGATAATTACATCTGGTGAATAAAACTTACTTTTACACCCTCTCACCCTCCCTCCATCCCTCCCTCCCTCCCTCCTTCCCTATAATCCTTTCTTTTATTCATTCCTTTTAAAAAACACGATTGAAAACTTCCAACTTTTCTCAGATGTAAAGCCTACAAAGAATATTTTCTTCCACATTTAAACAGTTTTAAGTTCTTTTATGCCTTCTCCACTAATTATTGACATTAGCATAAGTTGATCTCCTAAGTTAGCTAACTTTGAAGTAGAGATACAAAGTTATAAAGCTATAAAGTTCAGTTAGCTGAGCCTTATACCATGAACACAGTAAGTTCCCATCACTATCTATAGTTATATTCTAGAAAACTACCTTAGACATTAAGTTAGAAGATTCTGAAAGTCACTTTTAGGAGACATCCAGATTCTACCCACACTTTATCATCTAAAGTGCCATTTATACCAGGCTGGCTCATATGCCAACAATTCCCTTTTAAACTAAGCCAGACTCTTATTCACTGACAGCTTAATCCTCCAGGAGCCCTTCTCTTGAGTAACCCTTAAATGGGATTTTAAGACTTTGCCCAGTTTTTCAAAATGTAGAATCTACTTTACTTAAAATTTAATATTTATGTGTTGTATCACATTTTGAAATATGAATGCCAGGATGCACTATCCTAATATGGGTTCATATTTTTATTACCCTAGACAGGTGTTCACAAACTTATTTTGTTGTTACCTTCACCTCAATGTTGTCCATTATAGTTCTAAAATGGGTCATTGATCTCCCATACATTGCTCTGGGGCTGTGCACTGCAGTACAGTTCCACAGCCCAAGCTTTGACATAATCAAGTTAAGTAGGAAATGGACAGACTATAACATATTCTATGTTTAGATGCTAGAGATAACTGTATGCAGCACACACTCAGATGAGAAGGACCTCTGAGTAACTGTAAGGCTCATGCCATTCACCTAATGCTGGCTTCAACAAAGACCAACACCTTCTCCTCATTGTGTCAATAATTTCCCATCAAGAAAAATTGTAACTCAAGCTTTCTCCTTTGTCAAATTTCCATATAGGTAACAAAAGGGTTGAAAATCCTAAAGAATGTGGGAGTCAAGTCCATAAAGAAGTCTGGCTGTAAGAAGTTTGTATTTAATTTATATTCAAGGAATTTGAAGGCCACAGATAGGGTATTTTAAATAAAATTAATGACTGTGACATTTCTAATAGCAGAAAAAGATAGCATCATGGTTAAAAACAAACACTCCCGAGCAATTCTTCTTGACTTGATTTGTCAGAATAAATGATGTGCTGGACACAATGAACCGTAAGGGGTGTTTTTATCTTTTAATGAAAGTCAAACATCATATTTTGTGAAGTCTCATGAAGCTTTCCAAAAGCAGATTGTTTTCTAGAAATAAATATCTAGAGTATCTCCAGGTATTATATTGTTGAATAATCAAGGAGGCTTTTCTTAGAATGCTGTTTAAACCAAGTTAGCATTATCAACAGTCACCTGACCACTACCATCTACACACCCTGATCTCATACAGTGATATAACCATCTCCTCAGTTCACACACATGTTGATCATAGGATATTTATGGACAGGTGTCATGGGATTCATGACTGTAAAGACAGGTTATGAGCCCAGAGCATGTGGGTTATTATTATTGTTGTTGTTGGGAAATGATATTATTACTACATTTATCTAGGAAAAAAGCAAATAAGAATGATCAATGCTTAAGCAAAAATAAATAAATAAATAAATAAATAAATAAATAAATAAATAAATAAATAAATAAA
>CAJQZJ010031879.1:528253-549428 GCA_907164525.1 Lophiomys imhausi
TGATAACAAACGGGGAAGGGGGGTATGTGTCCTGAATAAGACTTAAAGATTCCTTTGTGTTTCATCTTTCTGGGCAGAAAAATATGGTAAAATATTCTATCTTAAAAGGAAAACTAAATCATATCCCTCAATATAGGAGTAAGTGAGAAAAGAATAATTGTAGAGGGATAAAAATTAAGTGAACAGGGATGTTGAGGTATTGTCTACAGGTATGTTTGTTTAAATTGTCATTGCTATTACTGACGCCTGAGAAAAATCACCCGAATTTGTAGGAATTTATCCTGGTTCGGTCCTTGGCCACATGTCCCCATTACTGTGGATCTGCAGTGAGTCAGAACTCTGTGGCAAGGAGACACAGTAGGACAGAGATGCTGACCTCATGATGGCAGACAACATGGTAACAGGGAAGAAGTCAGGGCTTCACGATCCACCTCTCCGAATCAGCTCCCACCATTCCTGCAGCTCCTGGTCTCATCTACGTTTTACCAATTCGTTACATTGAATTACATTGAATCCTTTTTTTTTTTTTTTTTTTAGGAACATGCCCAAAGTGAGTTCATAAACCCTACAGGTGTCTCTCAACCCAACAAAGTTGGCTGTATTTTCAACCACAAGGGACTTATTGGACACTAGATTATTCAAAAATTATAAAATACAAACTGTAAATTGTTTTACAGTTGCTTTTCCCCCTGCATTTATTATTATTATTATTATTATTATTATTATTATTATTATTTATTTTTTAGAGACAGGGTTTCTCTGTTTATCCCTGACTGTCCTGGCCTTACTTTATAGACCAGGCTAGCCTTGAACTTACAGAGAACCACCTGCCTTTGCTTCCTGAGTACTAGGATTAAAGGCGTGCATCACCATGCCTAGCTTTTCCTGTATAATTTAACCATAAAGATTCAGAAGTCTAGCAGGGTGGTGAATTTGAGTCACTCATGTGATGGATGTACACAGGAATGAAGATCCTACATTTATCCCTTTGCTTGGAGTTTTCTTATATTTGTGTCAGATATCCTGGGGTCCCCAGTAATACCTGTAGCACAATGAAAAAAAACATGCAATGTTTATGCTCCCATGTAATGGATTATAGTAACCCTAATAGTTTTTGTTATTAGGTGTAGAATAACTAAAAATGCCAAGTAAATTATTTCTTGATTCAGAGACACTTTTCTTGAATTTTTTCTATGACATGGAATGTTTGCACAGAGAAAATGTTGCTTAGAGAATTGAAATGATCTTCCATAATGCCCATTCTCCTCAAAAATCTCTGAATATATTCATGCAAGAAGTGTGTCCAGGGACAAAATTAGGAAACAATATGCAAAATTATATAGAATACTCAAGATACTAAAAGTGGGTGATACTATGTATAAAGAAAGTAAAATGCATTAGGTGATAAGATTTTGTATATCTTGGGGCTGGAGATGTGGCTCAGTGATTAAGACCTCCTACTCCTCCTTCTCCTTCAATAAGACCTAGGTTTGATTCCCAACACACATCTGATGGCTCACAATTTTAAGTTTCAGGGGGTCTGATGTCCTTTTCTCTCCTCCAAGGGCATCAGGCACAATTATTGTGTGCATGAGTACATGCTGGCAAAACACTCATACAAATAAATAAATAATTACATCTAAAACAAAAGAAAAACAAGTTTGTATACCCAGTGAAATGAAGCCTTAGGCTTGATCTGAAATGTGTATAATAAAGAAGAGAAACATGGGTCAAAGATGGGAGTCAATAAAACACATCCCTCCTTCAGAGTCAGATCTCCAGTTCCCTGCTTCCAAATCACCTTCTTGATTATATTCTTTAGATCTTTGTCAATACCTGTCATGCTGTCTCAAGAGGCCTTGTTTTCACAATGTAAATTATGTACTTCTATATAGAATTGCCTATATGTGTGTGTATGTTTGTATGTGTTCGTGTGTGTGTATAATCTGTAAAAGTATTTGTATATATGCATATATGTATGTGTGTGTCTGTGTTTGGAGGTGTGTGTGTGTGCATGTGTGTATGTGAGTGTGCATGTATGTATGTGAGTGTGTGTATGCATATATGTGTGTATGTGTGTGTGTTTGGGGGATGGTTTGCATGTGGTGTGTGTGTCTTTGTGTTGGGGTGTATGTGTGTGTGTTTGTCAGCTGCTGTAGAGTATTTGCAGACTCTGATCTATTCATACTTTATGTTTGGAGCCCAGCGAGGTCTCTGAAGCATCAGCTTGTGACTTGTTGAGTACCATGGAAAGTATTTGTGGAGTTTAATTAAACTGAGCTGCCGTGATATGGTAGACAACCGGAAAGAATTGCCTCATATGGTAATAAAGTGAACTTTACCTTTCAGCACATCCTTTTATATTTTCTGCCTTTTAGTATTTTGTGAAAAAACATTTTAAGGATAATTGATTTTGAGAAGTAATTTTCACTAATATAAGACACTGGAGCCCTTTGGGATGCATTGCTAGGTTTATCTTTGTTTATGAACTGATTCATTTCAGCTCTGAAATTATCCTTCAGGTTTAGAGAAATGGAGGAAATTGTATTAGTGCAAGGCTGCCTAAGAAAGAAAAATGGGTTAAGCTCTCAATTTCACTAAATATTAAAGGGAAAGCTATAAAAATGAACAAAACAGTAAAAAAATTGAGAACAGGAAGGTTGAGAATGGCAGGGGGTAGAAAAAGAGAACATACTTAGAACTGTATTAACAGGCTTTCTAGGCTAAACTACACTGTAAACACTTGAAGTGGAAGCAAGCAAGGAACTGGCAGCTGATTTTTAGAGCCAACAAATAAACAACAATAATGACAACAATGTACAAAACTTGGGTATTGGAAACACCAGATGAGTATGAAATCTCGAAAATCCCACACTCCACCCAGGGATCACTCAGGGAACTGTACCACCCTGTGCCAGATAACTGTGCCATCAGTGTCAGCAAGGCTCCACTTAAAATTGTGCAGGACAAGCAAGAGTGCCACCATGCTGGAAAGAAATGTGGGGTACTAGGTTAGGTCGTGAAATTGTGGCAATCGAGTTTACGTTTTCCATTTTGGAGATGAGAATATCTTTTCTGATATATGGGTCAGCCCTAGAGATTTGCTGACATTAATAATGGACCCAACAGAGCAGCCATGCACACACACACACATCTGCTCATCTCCTGGTAAGTCTAGTAACAGGGGTCCACCCAGGTGAAGATGATAAACCTCCTCCAAGAGCTTCACTGGCCGCGT
Organism: Lophiomys imhausi; assembly: GCA_907164525.1. Taxonomy (NCBI): domain Eukaryota; kingdom Metazoa; phylum Chordata; class Mammalia; order Rodentia; family Muridae; genus Lophiomys; species Lophiomys imhausi. Next base: position 531,492 of record CAJQZJ010031879.1, read on the forward strand.
TCAATGGAAATTGTTAATGCAGAAAGTCCTTGCTATGTGAGACACTCCTTCTCTGTCGGCACACATACAATTCTCCCCTACAAGTCTATTCCTAAACTCCACATGGAAGGTCCAGGCATCAATTTCCTCTAAGGTCCTTGGTATTTAGGCCAAGAGGGTTGACCGTGGCTGGTGAGATATAATAAGAAATTTCTAGATGGGCTTTCTAAAATGTGGCCTCATAAAATGGATACACTCACCAAAAACTACCATGAATCTTTCAACATACTCATTTGGTTTTTTCTCTTTTGCTGTAACACAGACATGATACAGTTGTGATACAAATGTGAGATGTTTCTGATAGGCCCATGGTGGTTTGGTTTGGGAAAGTTTAGAAACTAGAGATGGTGAATTGCTGGGAGGTGGACCTGAGGTTGTTTTTTTTTTTTTTTGTTTTGTTTTGTTTTTTTGAGACAGGGTTTTTCTGTGTAACAGCTCTGGCTATCCTGGACTCACTTTGTAGACCAAGCTGGCCTCAAACTCACAGAGATCTGCCTGCCTCTGCCTCCTGAGAGCTGGGATTAAAGGTGTGTGCCACTACACCCCTCTGGACCTGAGGTTTTAAGTCCCATCCCTACCTACTTCCTATTCCCTTTCCATGCTTTCTGAATGCAGATGCGATGTGACCAGCGGGCCCCTGCTCTACACCTTTCCTACCATGATGGAATGGTCCCCTTGGACTAGAAGCCAGAACGAACTCCTTCTCCTTGAAGTTTCCTCTTACCAGCTACCTGGTCACAGCAATGAGAGAAAGTAACTAATGCAGACACAGTGGGGTGTGGGAGAGGTCTTAGGTATCTCCAGCAGCAAGCTATGAAGCACGGGGATCAGAAATCTGTTTTGCATGGCATCTCTGAGCATCAGCGCTATCCTTGAACTGTTTTTTGGTGAATAAGTTTAACCTCTGTGAGTTTTTTACACGTCTGCTAGACAGCAGTTTGAATATAGTCCAGAACAATAGAGGCTCCCGGAGTCCTCCCACAGGGCTGGGGGAAGTAAATCTTGTGAGTGTAAGTTAAAGTTCTCAGAAAGATATGAAGGGATGTCATGAAGTAAGGGACAGATGTCATGAATGGGAAAAGTAGAAATTCAAAGTTCTGTCATAACTTAAAGTTTAAATGCAGAGATTAAAAGTTTAATGGAAGATAATGGTGAGGAGCTCTTCATTGACAGATAAAAATAAGAATGCAAGTTATAAAACATTAGAATATTAGCCCAAGGTCAATTTAGTAATTAGGAAGGTTTTCCTGCCAAATGGAGGAGGACTTATAAAAGCCACGAAACAGTTGTTTTTGTGTCTCAGGAACTCATCATAGGTGAGTGTATGAGAATGGCTGGTAGCTTTATTCTGCCAACCTCTGTGGCATCTAACAGGTGTCCTCTTCTCTCTCTCAAGGGGATATTTTGTTAAATTTTTACATATTCAAAAATGCTTTACAATCACAAGTATAAAGACCTGCAAGCTCTCAGGTGTATTTCTTCATTTCACAATCACTTCTTTCATTCCACACAACATGCTGAGAGGTTTATAAGCACTTGTAGTTTAGCGGTGAATACCATTTCTCTAAAGTCTGCTGAAGTTTACTGATTGACTGAAGACTGTCCGCCTGATCTGCCAGCCAGAATGATTACAGTATTGTTCCGTGGATGGGGAAAGGCCCCTTAATGTCACATTAGACAACTTGAAAGACAGCATTCATAGCTTGAACTTTAACTTGCTAACAGTATGGCATTGGCCAGGCTTTGAAATTCCCATTACTCTAGTTTTCTCGTTCTTAGCTCAAAAGATCAATATCTTTCTAGGTCTAAAATTCTACGTGAGGACAGGAGAGGTGAATCAGTGGTTAAGGCACTTGGTGCTCTTGCAGAGGACCCAGTTCAGCTTCCAGCATCCACAGGTTGCTTACAAATGATCAAAACTCCAGCTCTAAGGGATTTAGCTCCCTCTTCTGGCCTCTATGGGCATCTGCACTAGTTTATGTACAACCCTCCACATAGATGCATAACTAAAATTAAATAGTATGCATCCACATAGATGCATAACTAAAATTAAAAGAAAACTTTAGAAATAAAATTCTACTTGAAGCTGTTACCGTTCTAACAATTTTTTGTTCTTCTTATCTACTTCTCATGACTTGATACCTACATGAATCAAAACTTCACTTTCCATCTGCGAATAAGTCCATATATCATGTGTAAGCTTGTAACTTTTTTTGAGATAAAGTTATCTTGTTTCAGCTTCCAGGAATGTAGGAAAATGTTATATGGGATTAAAAGAGCAAAGCAAGATGTGAGTGTAGCCACCAAAAGCCAATGCAGGAGAGATACAGGGGTGCCTTCAAGCTTCAGACAGATCTGGGCAGCCCCAGACAGAAACTATCTGGGTGGGAAAAGGACTGTTGTTAGGAGACTCTCCTTAACTGGCCAATGGAGAATTGAAAAGGTACTTGGCTCTTGATGGTACTGAAATATTTTACAGCTGTGGTTGAATTACACATGTACACAGTGAAGAGACATACAGGAACATTAGACACATTTTTATCTTGATCAAATATGAATGCTTGTCTAGAAATGAAATGAGACACACATAGCAGCACATGCCTTTAATCTCAACATTTTTTTAAGCTGAGGCAGGAGGATGACCAGTTTGAGACCAACCTACTATATGTACTGAGAACTTGTCTCATAAAACAAGGGGCTAGGCATGTAGTTCAGTGAATAAATGCTTCCCAGTACATGTAAGGTTCTGGTTGCAACATCTCAGTACTGAAACAACAAAAATGTCAAAGAAAATAGTATACATTATCTTGTCTTTATTAAATTGTAGCGGAGGCTCACTGTAACCCAGTGATGAAATCAAAGAATTTAGTTAACAGATTCTGTATCATCACCAGATACTGAAATGTGATTTCTTGTTTCATCATATCTCACTGTCCCTTCCCAGCATGCTTGGAGGTAGTGAGGGATATCCCAATATCTTAACAAACAAGATTAAGTACAGCAACAACAACAACAATAATAATATTGTTATGATAGCATGATATAATAATAACAGTAAATAAGACTCTTAAAGATGGTTTGATAAAATATGTACCATGTAAAATACTCAATAAATATGTAAAAAAAGCTTATTTGAAATACAGTAAACATCCTGTTTACCAGAAATGAAAACACTATCCTTCTAAGAAGGATAGAGTAGAATTGTGTGGTATTTGTCTTAGAGGGAAAGAGTAAACATTGTTAAAATTTTGTGTAATTTGTTTATTTAATGTAACTTATTCATTATTATTTTAATTATCTATTTATTTTCTTGCTTATTTATTTATTTAATTTGAGACAAGGTTTATTTGTCTCTCCCAGCTGTCCTGGAACTCACTTTGTAGACCAAGCTGGCCTTGAACTAAGAGATCTGCCTGCCTCTGCCTTCCCAAGTCTGAGATTAAAGGCCATGGACACCAGCACCTGACTAATGTAATTTAGGTTAAAATGCATTTTAGGAGAGCTTTATGTCCTTTGTTCTCCCTTCTCTTTTTCCTTTTCTTACTTTCTAATTTTTATTTTTTTGTAATTTCATACATGATTAAAATGAAATGTAATCATGTCTGCCCCCTTTAACTCTCCAGCCCCTCTTATCTGTTGCTCAGCGCATTTCCCTCCCAGCTTCATGTATGTCATTTATAACCCACCGACTTCATTAGTGCCACCCATGTGTGTATGGGTGTGGAGCCACGCACCAGAGCGTGGGAAAATTACCATGGGAAACTGTCCTCCAAAAAGACTAAGTTCTCTCCCCCAGCAACAGTCCATGGTGAATAGTTCCTCAGTGAATCTCCTCGTCAGGGAAGGGGACTTAGCAAAGTAGCAACAGCATATTCTACCCAAGAGCTCTGACCTTCCCAGGACCAGGATCACATTACCAGGCATGAAACTCCCCCCTGTAAAATGGGCCTCAAACCAAGGCATGCCACTGTTGCACATTTTGTCTAGCAGGTAGTAGATATTGCAGCATGCAGGGTACAGCACTGTGCAAGACTGTTGGTTTCTAACCCACCCTTCCCCCCCCCCCAACAAAACAGTCAGAATTGTACCTTTGTTACTATGGGCACCGGTCTTCATGGAGGAAGTTCCTCAGTTGGTGTGAGATTTTTGTCTCTGTCTATTGTAGCCAAAATGTGTGGCGTCCTCAGGATTCCAAGGGCAGTGGCAGTAGCCCGGACTGTTTTGGAGACTCCTGGGGCCTTCCTGACCAATCATAGGGAGGGGTCTCATGCTTTGTAGTGTGATTTTTACTTGAAATTCATGTCTTCTAGGAGACTCATTGTCACAGCAATGAGAGAACTAATATAGATTTAGTTTACCTTTATTATGTGCAAAAAAAAAAATTTAAGGAAAAAGATAAAACTGCGCCAGAAAGAAACAAATTATAAGGCATTTATATTTTAACTTCGTTAATGTAACATAATTTTTTGTCAGAGGACAGGATTAAATCTAATAACAAATCTGGGTAAATCTAAATAAAATTTATAGTTGGATTAAATACTTGAGTTGAAATATCAAAGTTTTTCTTATTTAATATAGCATCTTTCAGACAACATTTCTTTGTGATTACTGTAACTTTTACCATATTTTATTGTCGGGTTTGTTTGGGGAATGAGGTAAAATGGCGAAATTTAGAACATGGGTTTTCCAAAAAACTAAGGGTATCACTAGGGAAGTCATTAAATTCTATGGTTCCTGGGCTGATGAGTGCTCAGTGGCTTTGCACTTGCTTGATCTGGGCTTGACCTTCAGGCCTGAAGAGACTATTCTCTAGCAGACCTTCGGAATGAAAATATATGAGGGTGGAAGCCAGAATCTTGGCTTTACACAAATCTTTATGATGGTTTGTTGTTCTCTAAATTTTAAGAAGTACAATTCAGGAAAGACTCCCTAGTCGCTTTGATTAGACTCCTAGAAGAACTGAACAATGATACAACCCTAAAGTGTTTCATGCTAGTGCAAGATGACTGTGTTGTTACATTTACTTTTTAAAGTCAGAAATATGATTCATCAGTGAAAGGAGAAAAGAACCTTCTGATTTTTATTTTAGTTCATATTTTACATAATTGTCATTCTTCCTTTTCCTCACTCCAACTTCTCCCATGTCTATCAAATTTACAACCTCTTAAAATTGTATTATTGTTACATATAGTTATATGGATATACATATATTATATATACTATATGAGTATTTTCAAGTAACCATAGACTAATATGTTTTCCTATGGCTTTTCTAAACACCATTATTATCATATACCTCTTTGTCTACTTTCCCCACCCTCCTCTCTCTCTCTAGTTAAAATGTCCCCATATTTTCCATTTCCCACTTTGTAGAACCTGTGTCCTACTATCCTTCTCTCTAGATGTCTCCCTCCATGGTCCCTTTTTATTTTCCCAGATCCTGTTCTTGCTCCAGGTTGTGTACTCACGTACTCAGATTCAGAGCTAGGATCCACAAGTGAAAGAAAACATTCAGTGTTTGTTTTTCTGGGTCTGGGATAACTCTGTGCAATATTTTATGATTCCATCAGTTAACCTGTGAATTTCATTTTTCTTCACAGCTAAACAGTATTGTATGGTGTATATGTCCCATATTTTCAATATCCATTCATCTCTTGAATGCCTTTAGGTTGTTTCCATTTTCTAGCAGTTGTGAATGGGATGGTAATGAACATGGCTGAGTAATATTTGTAGAGTCCTTTGGGCCTATAACAAATAGTGATACAACTAAGATCTAATTTTAGCTCTCTTAGGATGTGACACACTGATTTCTGGGTAGCCACACTAGTTTGAAATCCCACCAACACTGTTTTCTCTTTTGTGATCACTTTAAAATGATTCTGACACAAACCACTGAGTTATGAATGGATACAAAACTGTGTGAGAAAACATTTAAGGGTGATAATCATTTTCATGTCGGTATGGTGATGATCACATCTGGAAAATCCTATGGAAATGTTCAGTTTGCCGCCTATTTTTTTATGTTAGTTATGTCTCTGTACCATTGTTTGAAAGACACGAAGATAGAACAGGCGATATATTGAATCACACAGAAATATAAACATGTCCAAATATTATTAAATTTATATAGTTTAGGGTTTAAGATCTTGCTATGATTGACCCTACAAGTCCAGACTCAGATTTTTATTATTTCTTTTTTGTCATAGCATTTGTTTCAAGAGTAGGAGAAAGTATTAAACATATAGTATGTATATAACATATTATAAAATACTAATCAAATTTCAAATATATTTAAACATGTTTAGTATTTTAAGTTGGTCCCCATGGACTGTGTTAAAGCACATGAATGGAGTGACACTCTTCTTTCATACCTATTAAATCCAATAGGCATTGGGCTCAAACATCCCAACAGAATATCCACTGAAGGATCTTTTGACCTTGATTCTAATAATAGTCGGATTATATATCAGTTGGAGACAAAATTCAATTATGATACAAGGAGCATTAATCTTCAAGTGAGTGCAAATGATTTATAGAATTTTTTTAGATTGTCATACTTTGATTTTTGTTGCTGTGATAAATACTGTGACCTAAAGTGGTGTTGAGAAGGAAGGGGTTTGTTTAGCACGCTCTCCAAGGTTGTAGTCTATCCTGGAGTGGAACTCAAACAGAACCTTGAAGCAGAATTCCTGGAGGGATGCTGCTTGCTGGCTCACTTCCAGGTTCATCATGAATTTACCTTTTTCTATAGCCAAGGGCACCTGCCCAGGGAATGATGCTGCCTTATCAATCAAGACAATCAGGAAAATCCCCCATACATAGCCAATCTGATCCAGGCAATTTCTTCAATGAAGATTCCCTTCTTGGGTGATCTAGGCTATACCAAGTAGGCAGTTTGGACTGGGAGGGGTGGAAACAGGACACTATAATGGAGATGTAACCTGAAGTAATTTTAAAAAAGCTAACTAGGACATATACTAATGGAATTCATAACAAAGATGGTTCTAAGAAGTTGTACAATAGTGTATCTGATCACAGGACACCAGCAAACTAAAGTTTAAATATATAATATTTTTCCCATCTTTACATGATCATAGACATGATGATAGAAGGGAATTCACTATAAATCTTTACTGAGGCTGTGTGTATTCTTATTTGTAGCCCAGAAGGGCCAGTGCTTTTTTTCAGAAAACACTGTATCTGTTGTGTAAAAGTAATGTTCTTAAGATGGATTATATAGGTTTGGAGTTAGTTTGCCCATTAATTTTGGTTTTTATATGTGAGACAGTATTTAATGTTTTTGAAAGTTTTACTTAGATACAAACCTAAACCTAAGATATGATGCTTGCCTTCCCCAGGAGCCTATGCAATTCAGAAGAAAATGCTATAAGAGAAACCTGAAAAAGGTTAACCAGGAGTGAATTTTAAATCTGCATGGTTATAAACTTCAGTTAACACTACAAATCTTTAGCTATACCCTCAGGCATAAATGAAACACAAATTAAAAAATATATAAGTGTAACACTATTCAGGAAATTTATGGTTTCCTGATGCAATAAAAAATACACCAGTAGTAACCAAGTATATGCAATAGAGTTTTAATATTTATACACTTTTTGGTATTAGTTTGACACATTGGTAATTTGTGGGTTTAAAAGTATATTACTATGACCAAATTTACATGTAATGCCATGTCCCTTTTACCTGTACAGCTCAATGACTTTTGACAAATATATGTACCATGGTAATTATTGACAAAGACCCAGAACTCTCTCCCTCTGTAATATATTACTATTATTTCCCACTTGGCTCCTTGACTAGCTAAAACAGGGTCTTTTCTAAAAATGTAGAATACATTGACTTGAAGTCACAAGTGCAGTTCTAGGTAAAATCAGGTTGTGTCTTTCTTAGTGTATTTCATGCAGAAACACAAGCTCCAATGATAGATATTAATCTCTTAACAGTGGTATTTCTTCGTAATGTTGTATTAGTCATGCTTATGACCTTGAGTGACATTGAAGATGGGAGAAAATTATGAAAGGTAAGTCTTAAATCATCATCAAGTGTGAAACAAATCCTTGAAGATCTAAGTTCCTCAGATCATGAGCCAATCTGTACTGTGTGGTTTTGAGTCTGTTTTTTGGCCTCTGTTGTGGTAGGCTACCTGCTAAGATTTCTGTGACTCCTCAGGTGCTACTTACATTTAACTTAGACCCCAAGGTAGAGAAAATAGAAAATAAAATCAAAGCCTGCTCAAACCCCATCTCCAGCCTCAGAATAAAGCGAAGTTCCTGAACCTTGTGCATTTGATATACTCGTTATGATATGCATCCCAAACTATTTTAGATAACACATAATACAATGATAGTAGCTTTGTGGACTGAACATAATCACATCCCATTTGCTCTTATCTTTATCCTCAATTGTATGTGAATTATAGACAGTAATGTTAAGGGAGATATTAGTGACCCTGAGTGTTGGCAAAATAAATATCCCTTCTAAGTGGATTTACAAGTTCATCTCTATTAAGAAATGTCATATCTCAACTGTGATAATCTGAATTTGCCAATATATCAATATTTTAGAGGATTATAAAGTTGCGATAAATATGTCACTGTTAATAAACTGTGGACAGGCAAACAAATACTTGAAACATTCTCTTATTCATCTATCTATTGAAACAATGCTAAAGCTGTTTTTCAAAAATATATAAAAATCTGCTTTTGTGGACAAGTTAATTGATTTAGAGAAAAGTACTTTCTGTGAACTAATATCTCCCCCACAACTAATTTTACTTGTTAGAAACTGAACTATGGAGAGAAAGGTTATGCTAGTCAGCAAGTAGTAAATTCTCAGCACAGTACTGGCAAGAGCCCCTGTACACCATGTGTTAATATTGTTTTCCTGAAAACCCATGCTAAGCAAACTTTCAAACATCACTACAGTTAAACAGTCAGCAGACTGCATTACAGTAGCCTTGAAGTGAACAATGTTGTCAGTGGCTTTGATATAATTACATAATTACTACATGGAAACTGCTAATGTTCTCAGGCTCCTTTTGTTTCCTTCTAAGCACATCAGTATCATCTACCTGAAAATCAAGCAAGCTTTGTCTTTGAGTATCACAGTGACATGCCTGCACGTGATTGTCCAGCCGATCATTAGATCTAATTCATGTCAGAAGTTTTATATTAGAAATTTACTGTAAGCCATATCCAGTTTGAAACAGATCTGCATGTAAGTTTCTTAAGTAAAACGAGGCAGAATTTCCTTACAAGACAATGTACTATACTTCCAAGGAAGAAAATATTTCTAGTTAAAACAATGTCATGGTATGGTCTGTCTTGGCTTCTAGCCCTATATGAAGCCAATGGTTTTATAAGGTGAGGTCAACCGAGCACGGTAGGGGAGTCGAAGCTGATTTGTACTGTACTCTATGATTAGCAGAAATTCTTAGGAATTCCTTATACATACATCAAACTGAGATTCAGTTACCTGGTGAGCATTGCTCATAGTTCAAGTACTTGCCAAAATATTTCTAGCTTTTCCTGCTCTTCAGACTGGCCCACGCTTGCCTTTTCCTGCTGTGCCTTTGCCTTACTTAATTGCAAATGTTCACTGCCAAACCAGCCTTCCTTACTCTTCTGAAAACTTTATTTGATAGCATGTAGAATGTTGTCCTTTCCTTACTTTCAATCAGGATGTCCTTCTTTCTCCGTCAGTCTAGCAGCTGACCATCTCTGGCTTCTGTGACAAAACTGTGAATTCTGGATGGACAGGTGCTACAACTATTGGAATATAGGGTCCTTCTGCTCAGAGCTGTGCTTCCTCTTGTGACTCAAAAGGTGCCAGTGACAGGCCATTAATCTTGAAAATGAAAACGAATGCCCTTTATTGATTTGCCTTGTAGCATCAAAGCATACTGCCAGATAGCTGCAGTGGGCACTGCCATTGTTGCTTTCATTTCCTCCACATAGGCAGATGGCAGCAGACGGTAGATGATACAGCATGTTTGGGGGCATGAGAAAGGCTTCACGAAGTCTCTTAAGAGTGAAACAATATATAGAAGTGGTTCTGAAAACCTGACCTCCATGCATTGAATTGGCAGGACTTTGAATCCTGATCTGGGACTGTATTACGTAATGACACAATAAAGGAGTGTTTCCAGTGTGAAAACATGATGCTTATCATCTCCCTTCAGTACTGCTGTGAAGAATGCTGGCTTGCTGATTGTTGAAGTCTTTAGGGCATTTGCTTCAGATTTTGTACTGCGGTCATGGTCTTCCCTAGTGACCTCCAGTCTGTGAGTAGAATGAGAATCTACAGACAGGCAGTCTTTGCTTTGGGGCTCTTCACTAGGTTGGCATGGTCCAGGAGATCTGAGAGCAGCTCCAGCCCCAATCTTGCTTTCTTTTGCTTTCCCTGTGTAGGAATGAAATTCCAACAAAGCACTGGCCTTCCTGATTACAGTGGCTACTTCTCAGAGATCCCAAGTAAAGAGGTCGAGAGAGGTGGTTTCTGTCTGACTTCCTTCTGGGATCCTGGATGCGAAGGTTTTACAATATATCCTCAAATTCGAATGAGGCTGTTCTTGCAGTGTGGAGGTTGTTTCTTGAAAGGTCTAGGGTGACTGTAACAATGGCCCACCCATATGTATGTGCCCACCAGAGTCCACTGGCTTTCTGTCTCTACCAGATCTGTGAGAGAGTGCAGAATAGGAAGGGCAAGTTGGAAATAAGTGTAGCCCTGTAAGTGATCAGCAAACAAAGAAAAAATATCGGTGGAGGCTCAATGATCATGTTAGGCTAAGTATCCTATCATTCCCAGGAAATTATTATTTTTTGTTCGATATTTACAATACTTTGATTTAAAGTGTTCTTCCACATAATTTCACTAAGTATTATAGTTAACATAATATAATATATAAAATATATTATATTGATCTGTTTCTCTTTTTTTAGCCACTATAACTTATCAGTTTCAATATTCATACCTATCATCATCTAGATTTTGTTATAGTTAAAATTATATTTTATAATTTCTTGTTTCACTATTCATCCCTATCATTTTCTAGACTTTATTATGATTAAAAATTATATTTTGTAATTAGTTTTATAGGTCTTATTACTGAATTGGCAACCTAAACAGAGACACATGTATCCACAGAAGTATATATACATCATTTCTGCTTTGAAGTCTACTTTAAGCGCTCTCCATTGGTATTCTAATTCTTGTAGTCTTGAAATCCATCAATGCTTGACAGGTAAGACAGTAATAAAATTTGTTTCAAAGGCTTAGAAAAATATTCAAAGCTAGAAATGTTAATGGACTCAACATAAAATAATTGCCCCTGCAAATGAGACATTAAATCATAATTTAATTAATTAGAAAGGAAGTAATGTTCTATGCGTTGTATTTTATAAGCAAAATTTAATTTTGTACCATAAGTAAAAATTTTTAAAAATAGAGGGTTCTAAGGCACCATGTTTATAAGACATTCTCTTGTTAAGTAGTGCATTCATTACCTCTTTTCTTACATAATTACAGCATTAAGGTTTAACATTAAAGGCCATTTTGGTATTATATAAAAAGGGCCATAATCCATTTCTCGAGTACATCAAAGAGAAGGTGACAGAATTTTGTGTGGTGGAAATTGTGCTACAAAGGCTACAGCTACTCTGCAAACTTCTTTTGGGGACAGAAGATTTAGATTTCTTCTTTCAACAAAGCAGGAGTACAAGGGAGACAGGAAAACTCAGTGGAAAGAAATGACACAACCCCGACTGTAGCACTTTCCTCCGGCCTACCCTTAGGTGCCACTTGGCACTTGTGATTGGAGAGAATTAAAACCATGCTATGAAGTCTATTTGGAGAGTCACAGTCATAGCCTACTGAGATGCATAATAGGGGACACACCTGGAGCATTCCTCATTTCTAACACAGAATTAAAATGCTGAAGGTTTTGATGATTGTAGTTATTTTTATTATTTTTCTTGTGATGGAAGATAGTAATAAACTTTATTCAAAGCCACTTGAACCTCATTAATTCGTGAGACTCATTACGATTTTTTGTCTTAAATGAAACTGTAGAAATTGTTTCTGCTTAAGGTGACTGGATATTTGCTGGTGTCAGATTCTATTATAGTTTTTGGGGTGGGGTGTGTGCATGTGTGTGAACACTTGTGTCGATTCATGTTGGTGAAAATATAGTGTGTGTGGATATGCTTACAATTGTGTGGGAGTACTTGTATGCATGTATAAATGGATGTACACGTGTTTGTGGAGGCCAAGCTTGATGTTGGTTGTCTTGACACTTTATTATTTTTTATTTGGAAATATTTTTATATTCTATATTCTGATCATGGTTTTCCCTCCTTTGTCTCCTCCCAGACCCTCCCCACCTCCACACCAATCCAAATTTACACTTTCCTTCTTTAGAAAACAAACAGGCCAGTAACACAAACAAACAAATAAACAAAAAACAAACCATAACTAAGGCAAACAGAAAAAACAAACAAACAAAGAAAAATGACAAGAAACACACACACACTTGCATGCACTCACAAAACCCAGAAAAACACAAAATACTGTAGTAGATAAACAGAAGAAAAGTAAGGTTAAAAATGTCCAAACAAAGTATGATGAGACAAAATGTCTCCCCAAATATCATTGAGTTTCTTTTGTATTGGCCATCTAATGGTGTGCAATTCTGAGCAATAGGGCCTACTCTGAAGTGTGGTTTGTATTGTACACCCAGTGAGATTCCATTGGAGAAAACTAACTTTTCCTTTGTGAGCTGTTGTCAATTAGAGGTAGCTTCTGGCTTAGGGACTGGGGATTGTGTCTGCTTCCCCATCTCAGCACAGGGACATCTGTCCTGAACCAGTACAGGCCCTATGCATGCTGCCACAGTCTCTGTGATTTCAAAGTTCCAGCAGTCATTTTTGTCTGGAGGACCCTGTTTCCCTGATGCCTTCCATCCCTCTGGCTCTTACAATCTTTCTGCATCCTCTTCTGCCTAGCACCCTGATTCCTGAAGGGAACGATTTGATGAAGACATCCTAGTGAGTATTCCAAGGTCTCACTCTCTGCACCAATTGTGGGTCTCAGTATTCCCATCTACTGCAGGAGAAATCTTGGATGATGTTTGAGTGAGATACTGATCTATGAGTATGGTAATGCCACTAGTAGTAATTTTATTGCTATGTTCCTTTATCAGAACTACAGTATTATGTTTTTACCTATCTCCCTGGCCTATTTAGTCTTAGGTTCGTGGATATTTGAAAATATCAAACATAGGTTCCGTCTCATGGAGTATGCTTTACATCCAATCAGAGAGTGGTTGGTTACTCCACAAACTTTGTGCCAATATTGCACTAGCACATCTTGGAGGCAGGTTATTATTGAGGTAACATAGCTTGTTACTGAGTATTGGAGTGTGAATTAGACTTGGGGACATTAGAAAATGATTGTAGGAGAAGCAGGCGCGTTATAACTTTATTGCATGTAAAGGTTGTGACACAGAGTACAGTGAGCACCAATTTTCCTCCTAGACAGAGAAGATCAAGTCATGAAATGTCAGGTAATACATAGGCAGGGTCCACATTATACCTTCATATGTGGTATTCTGTGTTTCCAGACAGGGCCTGTTTTGGTAGTAAATTCCAGAATTAAAGAGTTTTGACTTACGAATTTCCAGCCAGGTCTGATAGAGTAAGCCTCTGCAACATTTGTTTTCTCTTTTCAATAGGCCTCTCTGTCTTTATTAAAGATCACCTTTAGGCTGAAAGAACTGAGAAAAATGTGTAGAAATTGTTTGAGTAGCCATCTGTAAATATGTGTACCCTCATCCATCATCAAAATCTCCCAGCAGGATGGTGCTTTTGATCAAACTGATGAACCTATATTAAGATCATTGACATCTTTATCATACATTTATCATAGTTTACAGGCTTATGTTTGATGCTGTTCATTCTGTGGCATCTAAAATTATTCAGTGGATGTATGCACCAAAATGTAACCCAACACGAGTGTTTCACTGCCCTAAATTCCTTTTGAATGTCACTGATGATTTCACATGATCTTCATCCAGGGGTAAAAATGGTTTACAACTCAGAATTTCCTACATCTAGGAATCTACCTGAGAAAACTGAAAATACATGTTCACACAATGTCATCAATGCTGATGCTCAAGGCAGAAATAATGAGATGCCAGTTTATTCCAGTTAGAGTGACAATTTTCAGAAAGACAGGTGTTAGTGGTGTAAATAAGGATGTGGGAGAAGACCACGTTGTGCACTCTTTGTGTGGATGTAAATCAGTAAAATCATCACAGAAGATGATACAGAGATCCCCCAGACTCTTAAAACCATTGCACGCCCCAGCAACCTTGTTCCTGGATATCTATTCACCAGAAGTGATGTCAGCAGGTTAAGTTGATATTGCACTCCATGTTTAGCTTAGTGTCAGAGAAATAAAAGACCCCAGTACTCATCAAAGGATGACGTGATGAAGGGAGTACTGTAGACTTACAAACAGAATACTGTCCAGTCATCTTTAAGAAGAATATTGAGATAATAGTAATATATGTGTCTATTACAAAGAAAGGTCATTGTGTGATAAATTCATCCATCTAAGACACATATCTCATTCATATTCTAAATGTTATATTTTAATATAAAAGTATTATAAGCTATAACTTCTATAAAATTACATTAACTTCATAATATAAGACTGATTTCAGTATGAGCCACTATGTATCACTTGGAAAATTTTTATCTGTATTTAAGAAGTGGTATGCTACTATTTTAATTTTACCAACTCTGAGAAAATTATACAACAGTAATCATCACATAAACAGGAAAATTGTGGCCTCAGAATTCAAGAAATTATATTTAGTAATTAACTTGTTAAATATTTTCTGAGATCATCACCCATATTTTAAATATATTACCTCTGGTTTGAGAATGACATATTCAGCTAAGACAGATAACTTGGTCAATAGGATTCTGATTATAGAATTTATGTAAATGTTAGTTCTTGATAGCAGGTAGCATTGCTGTGAATTGTATGAGTCAGTTTCCCATCACTGGGGCCAGGGAGTTCTCCTGTCCCTTTTTATTCCGTTTTCTATTGGTGTACCTTTTTCTTTTGAATTGAATGTACAAATTTCCTTAACAGGAAAATTAGCATTTTCAAATTCACATGGGAGCCATGTTTTTCACTCATATGTCTCCTATAGTCCACAGTTTAAGTCAGTTCTTCCCGTCCTATTGAGTTATGTGCTATGGAGAAGTGCTTTGAGTTCAATTAATGGATTGTATGAATTAAACCCTGTCTTTATCTCCACAGAGGATGCTACTCATAGAAGGTGGGTTTGTCATGTGAGTAGAGATAGGGTGCCTCTGTGTGTGGTGAGTGATGGGAGACTGAGCTGGGAGGTGATGGTGGCAGGGTGTGGAGAAGAGGTGCCTACAGGTAACACAGTCCCGAGCTCTGTAATTGTGTTCAGCTAAGTGAAAGGTAGTAGGTGAATTATGAAAATCAAAGATTATTTACATTGAGCCATCTGGATAAGAGGTCAAACTCAGAGTCATCACACAGAACATTAAAATGTTAATGTTTCCACAGCTGTGTTTGTTTTACTTCCCAGCATTTTAAGATGGTTTGTGATGTGTAGTAACCTAGAGGTCCATTCCTTACATTCAATTTCTAATACAGCCCAGAAAATTGGCAATCAGACCCCCCAAATACAAAATGAGGTATTTAGTGAATTAGCAAAGGAAATTTTTTTCTCTTATGAATTATTCCTTATTTCATTAGTTTGTCTATGTAATGGTCTGTGCAGCTCGGGTGGGTTTGTCCCCAGGATACCCAATGCTTTCCTGATGAAGGCTGATTTCTTTCTGAACGAGTGCTAGTAGAAGGTATATTTCATTTTCAAAGACTTCTCCTCAATGCTATACTAGAACCATTTCAGAATGAATTCGGGATTGCTGTTTCAAAAACCAGATGTTTTCTATTCTATTTTGATTTCTAATTTGCTCAATGTTTCTGCAAAAACAAAACAAAAAAAAGTTCCCTTAGCAATAGTAAATAATGTCCACATCAATTATATGCTTAAAGGGAGTCAGTCCTTCTCCTGCACTGGTGAACTCTTTCTGAAGTTGAAGTAGTTTTGTCCTTTTGTTTTTTCCATGCTATTGGAAGTCTAGTATTTGATAAACAGGGCCCCCAGGGCTTGATGACCAACATACACATATGTGATCATTTGAAAAGTTACACATGAAACGTCTGTTGAGGTGTCTAAGATGGTCAAACTCAGAGTTAGGGAGGAGAGTTGCAAGGAAGGTGGGTTGGAGCACTAAGGAGTAGCTTATAAGCAAAGAAGTATTTATGATGCACAAGTTTGAGAGCCTGCTAGGGATCATGAGGTCAATGCCAGTGTATCCTAGAGGTAAACGTTTGTTCAGTGGTTAGAGCTCACACTGAGTTCTCAAAGTGTGGAGAACTAGTAGTCCTAGAGTGACAATGCCATTCCCCATTCCTACCACCGATGTACGAGTGCTCCGTTTTCTCTGGATTTCCTGTATTTAATCTAAATCTGCAATGATGGGCCAAAAAGCTCAAGATAGATGCTCCAACATATTAAGAGAAATTGGGGACTGTCCAGGCAGCCAGTTGTCTGTCATTTCTTAGTTTTGGAAGCTGCTGGCTCTGCACTTCCTATTTATTCAGATATATTTATCCTTCTCAGGTCTCTGACGTGGATGAACACTAGATGGCTATAGTCTCATAGTTAAGTTTTAAGTTGTTTAGGAATTAAAAAGATTGTTCTAGGTCTAAGAAGATGTTTTTAAGTAGGTATTGCAGGTTAGGATGGAAACTGAGTTAGGTATAGAATTTTAAACTCATCGAAGTAGATAGAAAATAGAATATTATTATCAGTTGCCAAATAGATAGGGACTGGACATTGAGAATGTATATTATACATTATAATTTTCATAATTGTTGCCTAATTGTTCTTATTGTTTTGTATTGTATTTATTGTTATAAAAAAGCCTTTTTATTGGACTAAAAAGGGGATTTGTTGTGGGGGAAAAGATACACTTCCAAAACTAAGAAATGACATACCAGTGGCTGCCTGGACAGTTCCCAATTTCTTTCCATACATTACAGCATCAATCTTCAGCCATCAAAGAATCTCCAATTGAAGATGGTTGAATTAGTGGCAAGCTTGTCATTTGGCAAGAAAAATCCCTTTCTTCAAATGTAGACAGACTGCTGCCTAAAATGGACAAAACTTGGAAGCAGATAAATTGACAGCCTAGCTCTGCCAAGACAGGGTAGATAAGCCCTTCATAATTCCTGCTTTACAATTAATGTCTGTCAGAGAAATGGTTTTAACTTTTTAACTATAAACTGCATAGATTATTGTTCTATGAGATCAACTTCTGTTGAATTTTGTGTTTTATGATATATAACTTGGTGTATATGAGGCTATGTGTGCTTTACTTGCAAGGGCACGCCACAACTGGTTTCTAGATTTTATCTGTGAGAAAGAGTGTGATGGGGGCTGGGCAGATGGATCAACAGGTAAAGTGCTTCTTGTCTAATCATCAGGTCCAGAGTTCAGATCCCCAATAACCATGACAATGCTTGACAGATGTGCATTTTGTCTATGATGCCAGCACTTAGAAAGCAGGCAGAGACAGAGAAACTAGAAAGTTGCTTAGCTAGACTAGCTTAATGGGTGATCTCTAGGTGAAATGAGAGACAGTTAAATATATATATATTTATGATAGAAAGCAATCAAGAAAGGCTTGGCTCTCTTTATGCAAGTACACACATGGTTTGTGTATCTCTGCATGCATGCATGTGCAGATGCACACACACACA
>CAJQZJ010031879.1:563452-615512 GCA_907164525.1 Lophiomys imhausi
TCTTTCTTTCTTTCTTTCTTTCTTTCTTTCTTTCTTTCTTTCTTTCTATTATCAAGCACCACCAGAAACTCTGGGGGAAGTCTTATGTCTCCCAGCATAAACATAGCCACATTTTTTTCAGACATTGGGTTTGGAAGAAGTGTGTCAAACAGTAAGGTGAGTTGGTGACAAGAACATAGAAGACCCTACTTGGCCTGGCAGCTGATTCCCACACCAGCCTTTGGAAGCTAATGTCACCATTCTTCCATACCTCATATCCATCACACTGAGACCCTGTCACCCTAGTTCATTTTTGTCTATGTCCCCTTTTCTTTTAAAAATATGACTTTTATGTTGTAAAGCTAAAGTGAACTCTTTCCATCTTCTATGCTCTAACCCAGAAGGAGAGTAAGAAGAAGTAGGACCCACCACATCAACCGGGCTTTTTCTGATTTTAGGCCAGGCCTATAGCTATTCCTTTGAAAGCAATGGTGAACACAAAGCAAAGCTTTCCTTTTGATGTTTCAGTGAGTTTGCCCCACCCCCTTCACAAGCTACAACAACTACTTAACTGTTTTGTTCACCTGATTGTTTTATTTGATTTTTAAAAAAGCCGTCATTTTTATTAGAGATGTAGGACAGTAATACATGAGTCGAGAAGAGATGAGACATTACGTCTCCCAGCATAAAACTATTTTAACACTTCAAATGTGGATTTTATAGGGGCCCAAGGGAATCAAGAGGCTCTGCAACTTGTTGATCATGTTGATGTGTTCTAGACTACCACCAAGTGTGTCATATAGTCAGTCAGGTGAGAGGTGAGCTGCCTGATCTTACACAGTATTGGGCAGTGATATTCTGTCTTTGCCATCTACTGACAGGTCAGGACTCCTTTAGGGAAAATCTGCAGAGTGATTTCTTATAGGAATTCCAAATATGAGGGAATAGGGACTCTTTCATTCAAACAAAATATAAACTACTAATTTCAACAGAATCCTACACAATGGTTTAATATGACCACCAGGCCTCCAGTCATAAGGTCACATAATGCTGTTTATCTAGAGTGAAAAAGAAGCAGGTATTTTATATAAGCCAATGTGTTTATATATACGGGCCATGACTATTATTCTTGACATTGATTGCCCATAAGGCTAAAACTTTAACAGTGCTTTGAGAAGCTTATAAGAAAGGAGAAAATGGTGTAAAATAGATTTCGTTTCAATTCTGAGTTAAGTGCATTTATTGAATGTCAGAGCTGTGGTAAATAGGGACTTCAGAAGAGTGTTTAATCAGGAACTATGTATTGATTGTCTTCTCTGGTAAGGGACAGGGCAGTTTTGGAGCTGCAGAGTTAAAACTGACAGCTGCTTTTTGCAGGTTGCTTGTCCTATACAGAGTAGTTGAGTGTATGCTCAACCTTTCGTAGGCTTAGACTTTAATCGTTTGCAACAGTCTTAATGTAATTTAAACTGAAATTATTGAGTTGAAATTCAGTCAGTTATGTTATGCAATGAATAGAGACAAGTGCATGTAATTTTCTTTAGATAAACTTTAATCTCAAAATACAAAAATAAAATTTCAATATTTCTCTCAATACTGGACTTCCTTACTGGCTGTTGGACATACTTAATATGAAAGACATAAACTTCCTGGTCCCTGAAACAGCCGCCTGACTCTCTTCTGTATTTTACTCTGTTCCCTGGACACTTGAGTCCATCCTTGTCCTGACATCTTTGCTTATTATTTCTCCAGTTCTTAAGATGCTAATGCCATGAAAGATTATATCTGTTTTTCAAAGGTATTTTTGTGAATGATTTTCTGGTTCTTCCCATAATTCCTGGCACTAAAATCCTATAATGCGTTCCATGAATTCTCTCTTGGGTGCTCACTCTATAAGGAGAAAGACTTCTACATGGTTTATGGGGTTTTTCTTGTTTTGTTTTTTCATTACTTCTAAATTTTTATTGCAATATATATTTATAGTTAGTGTTCTTTTTAATTGGATATCCTTTTAAAATCACAATGGATAAGTCTTTTGTAGGTATAAGTAGGTATTTTGAAAAATCACAGCTTCCCTTCCCTTCCCTCCTCACAGTCTCTCCTTCCCTCTTAACCCTTACCCCCCTCCACCCCTCCTCCCCTTTCTCCTCAGAAAGGGGGAGCCCTCCATGGATGTCAACCAGCCTTGTCATGCCAAGTTGAAGTAAGATTAGGTGGATCTTCTTCTACTGAGGCTAGACAAGACAGCCCAGTTAGAGGAAAGTGATTTGAAGGCAGGTGATGTAGTCAGAGACAGCCCCTGCTCCCCGCTTTAGGAGTCCCCACATGAAGATCCAGCTACATAAATGTTACATATGTGTAGGGGGCCGAGGTCCATCCCATTCATGTTCTCTGGTTGGCAGTCAGTCTCTATGAGCCCCTATGTGCCCAGGTTGGTTGATTTTGTAGGTTTTCTTGTGGAGTCCTTGACTCCTCTGGGTCCTTCAATCCTCTCTCCCCCTCTTCCACAGGATTATCCAAGCTCTACTTAGTGGTCTCTGCATCAGTTTCCATCGTTGCTGGGTAGAGCCTCTCTGATGACGTTTACGGTAGGCTTCTGTGTAGAAGATGGCTAATTAAATTATTAACCTGTATTTATATTATATTTAATTGGCTGGCAGTGTTAATATTTAACCCACCATTATAAATGAACACACACTGACACCTGATGGATTTCAACAAGCCTTGGCCTGGATTGAGCAATCTTGGCCCATCTAAGCTAGCTCTTAATTCTATTCCCTAAATATGACCCCATATATACATACTTCCCCTTGGACTGTTATTCTCTGTGCTATGCTGATGTTCCAGGCCACGTGGAATGAGGTTCTTTTCTATAATCCATTGCATGTGTCCTCCTTCCTGCTCTTGGTTTCTTCCTCTTCTTCTCTTGGAGGCTTCTTCTGCCCATGAACCTCTCTGCTTCAGAAGTCTGAGCACCTTAGTTCCTTCTACCTCTGTCTTTGCCCAGTCTCAGGCCTCAGCATTTACTTAACCAATCAGAGACAATGGTTAACAAGAAAAGTAGCATAGCTTCACTTGGCGTACAGCAAGCAGGCTTCTGGGAACAGGTTAATTAATATTTAGAATTCATGACATCACCCCATAAGTTCTGTTTGCAAATATAGCAGAATATCATTAATGGTGGACTCTCTCTCATAGCATGGGTCTCAAACTGGGTCAGTCATTGGTTGACCCTTCCCTCAAAAACTTTTCCATCCTTTATACCCATACATTTTGTAGGCAGGACAATTTGTGGGCCTAAGATTTTGTGGCTGGTTTGGTGTCCCAGTGCCTCCATTGCAAGTATTTCCTGGATAGCTGGATTCAGGCTGTATGTCTCCCATTTCTAGGAGTCCTAGTTAGGGTCACCCTCATAGATTCCTGGGAGTTTCCATTGTCCTGGGTATCTAGCTCATCCCAGAGATTCCCCCACCCCCACATCAAGTGGTCTCTACCAGTACTCTGTCCCTCAGTCCTCCTGGACCACATCCCTCCTGTTTCCATCGCCCTCCCCAACCCAGTCCTCTCCTTCTATCCACCCTGATGGCTAATCTACTTCTCCTTCTCAGTGAGCTTCCTGTGTTTACCCTTGGGCCCTCTTTGTTACTTTGCTTCGTTGGGTCTATGGTTTGTAACATGGTTATTCTGTACTTTATGACTAATATCCAACTTATAAGTGAGTCCATACCATGTTTGTACTTCTAGGTCTGAGTTACTTCACTCAGAATGATCTTTTCTACTTCCATCAATTTGTCTGAAAATTCCATGATGTCATTGTTTTCAATAGCTGGGTAGTATTCCATTGTGTAAATGTACCACATTTTCTTTATCCATTCTTCAGTTGAGGGACATCTAGGTTCTTTCCAGTTTCTGGCTATTATGAACAAAGCTACTATGAATATAGTGGAGCAAGTGTCCTTGTGGTATGGTGGTTTTATGTTTTAAACAGCTAACCCTGTGAACTGGTCCCTCCATCCTCCTCTAACCTCATCTCCCAGGTTCCCATCCCTTCCCCCTTCTCCCACCCAGTCCCCTCCTTCCATCTACCCTCAATGTTTAATCTATTTCCCTTAGTGTGCTGGTCCTTCACTGAGCATGGACTCAAATTTCTCTGATAGCTATGCATTTGAGAATACCTCTGTTTTTTGTTGGTTTCTAGTTAAGAGTTTTGGAGTCATATTTCATGCAATTAAAAGATGATGTGTACAGTCAATGCTCTTGTATCTGAAGAGGATTCCTGTAAAGAATTCAGGACTCTGTCAGTCATGACATCAGTGTGGTCTGCATCCCAGTCTGGAAGTTCTCACTGGAGTCTTGTTCGTCCAAGTCTCCGAGCCTTTCTTAGGAGAGTCTGTCAAGACATTCTTATATGGACAGGGAAGGGAGGTTGAGGGTAATCTTCCTCAGTTTACCCTAACTCAGATCCTGAGAACTTACCCATTCTTACTTAGCTCATTTTCCTCCTCACATCCTTGCCTTCCAGCCTTATCCCTGTGCAATCACCACAGCCTCCTACACCTTCCCCATGAATGGTCACTGTGGGGCCACCTCCTATATATTTCCAGTGTGTGTTGACTTACCTGGTTCTCTATGTATATACCACTCAGTGGAGAAAAATGGGACACAGGGAGAAGGCAAAACTGTCTCTGCCTCTCCATCTTGCTTAGCACTGTGGCATCAAATGAATGATACTTGTTTAGGGGCTTAGCTTGTTGATCCAGTACTGGAATGTTTGCTGCCTCAGAATTCCCAGAATCACCATACTCCAGGTACTTTCATAGAATTTCTCCCCAAGTCTTACCATATTTGTTTGGTAAGTTGCTGCTGCATGTTACTTCTTTGACCAAGAAGCTATGGGTTTATGATTGGAAACATTCAAATCCTGGCTTGCAGGTTAATAGAGTGAGAACAAAGTGGGAGATGGTTAGATAGCAGAATGTTAAAGTCAGGTGCCAAATACATATGAACTGGACATTGGGAATGTATGCTAAGCCATATAACTCTCATAATTGTGGCCTATTTATTTCTGTTGTTTTGTATTTATTTATAATTATAAGAGAAAGAACCATTTGTTGGACTGAAAGGGAGAGCTGTTGGGGGGAAAAAGAAATACCTTAAACTGAAAAAAAAAAAAGGGTAGAGGATGGAGGGTTGAGGGGGGAAGAGGGTGGAAGGATGGGATGGGAGGGGGGAGTAGGGAGGGGATTGTGATTGAGATGTAACTTGAAGAAATAAAAAATAAATTAATAATAAAAAGAATAATGACCTGATAGGGTGAAGATAATCAAATTAGATCAAATCACCATCAAAGATCCCATCTTGGTTAATAACATTCAGTGTTACAGGACTCATAACTAGAGTGATCTCAGGAGAGTGCTAGAAAAAGTGAAACCCAGTGGGGGAAAAACCAATGTAAATAAACAACATAAAAATATCACTAAACAGGCAGAACGTGCAGCAAAGGGAGGGGGACAACAACCCACCTACAAAACCCTCAACACAAAATTTGTCCTGCCTACAAGATGTGGAGAGATAAAGATGGAGCAGAGATTGAGGCAATGGCCAATCAATGACTGACCCAACTTGAGACTTAGCCCACAAGAGAGAGACAACCCCTGACACTATTAATGATAGTCTGCTATGCTTGCAGACAGGAGCCTAGCATAACTGTCATCTGAGAGGCTTCGTTGAGCAGACAATGGAAACAGATGCAGAGACCACAGCCAAACATTAATTGGAACTCAGGAAGTCTTGTGGAGTTAGAGGAAGGATTGAGGGAGCTGGAACGGTCAAAGGCATTACAAGAAGACCTACAGAGCCAACTAACCTGGGACCATGGAGGCTCACAGAGACTGAACCACCAACCAAAGAGCATGCATGAACTGAACCTAGGCCTCCTACATATATGAAGCTGATGGGCTGCTTAGTCTTCAAGTGGATCTCCTAATAATTGGGGTAGGTAGGGGCTGTTTCTGATTTGGGTACCTGTTACCTGCCTTTGGATCTCTCTCCCCTAGTAAGGCTGCCTTCACTGGCCTCAGTGGAAGAGGAGGAATTTAGTCCTGATGTAACTTGATGTGCCAGGGCAGGTTGATACCTTGGATTGGGATGATGTGGGAAGTGTATAGGTGGCTGGGACTAGCAGGAAAGGAAGTAATAGGGCTGCGGTTAGTAAAATGAACAAAAAAATAAATTAATGAAAAACTGGAAGTAAATGGCAATATAAAAGAAAAAAAGTCACTAAACATCACCTCAACTTTCAAACAATTACTGATTAGTTGTAATAGAATTAAGGTATTTTGAAGTTTGTTCAAGGAAGGGAACTCCAGAGAGAAGGACAAAAGAAACTGGAAAAAAAAATGTTCCAAATGTGTCATTTGGGACTGGAGAGATGACACAACTGTAAAAGGCTTAAGACTCACAACCAATAAATGGCCACCTAAAAATACCCCTAAACTAACTGTTTTTGAATTTTGAGCTAATATTCACATAGCACAAAATCCACCATTACAATAAATTTAAGAGTGTAATTCAGACACAAACAGGTGTCACACACCCTCCTCACTCTTTTATGGAAGGTCAAATCCCATGTCTGAAGAGGAGAGAGTGGAAGAGTCAGCAACAGAGACTGAGAATGACAGAGAAAGGGGGCACATAAGGGATAGACGAGGGAACCCCAGTACCTGAAGAAGAGAAGGCATTTCTAGTTTCCTAGTAATGTAACTACTCTACCAATCTATGAGATATATCAAAGTGTATAGAAAGACATAAAAATGTCATTTTTTCTCCCTCTCAACTCTAATTTATCCACCCCTTATATTCTTGAATCTGTGGCCCTCCTCTGGAGTATGAGAGAGTGATCAACTTATCAGAGGCTGTGTTCTCCCTTTCCCAGCAATTATCAGTTTTCAGTAGTTGGTGAGGGGTGGGACTTTGTTCCCATGTTCCTTCTCCTTACTGGAATTTGGTCTGGCTTGAGCTTGCCTGAAACTTGTACAAGCTGTCATAACCAATGTGCTGTCCTATGTGTAGCTGTGCTGGTGTGAGTATGCTGTTTCCTTAGAGTTATGTGGTTCTTAAATTCTTCACACACCTTCTTCAATGATCCTTGATTAGAAAATTAGTGATTAAAAGGAAAACATTACAACAGACATTGAGGAAATAAAAAAATAATGAAGAGAGAGTTTAAAAATCTGAGTCACACCAAATTGGAATATCTAAAAGAAATGGGTGAATTTCTAGATATATATGGTCTACCAAAGCTAACTCAAGAAGAAATAAACAATTAAATCAGCTCATATATCTAATGAGATAGAAACAGAAATTAAAAGTCTCTAATCTAAAAGCAATCCTGGGGTCAGATGGATTCAGTACAGAATTCTACCAAACCTTTAAAGAACATCTAATACCTTATTTTTCTGCAAAATAGATAAAGGAAGAACCATTTCCAAATTCTTTTTATGAAGCCAGTATTACCCTCATACCTAAACCATATACCAAATAAATAAAGGAGAAAATTATAGGCCAATATCGCTGATTAATATGGACACAAAATCTTAAAGAAATACATCAAGCTTTTCGTAGGATGGCCATTTTTATTATGAGAATTTTATATCTTTTTTCCTGTGGAAACTTTTGTGTAAATATAATCTCACTATACTTTATGGCACAGACTTAATTTCAAATATGGCATATGCTGCTGTTCTATAAGTGATATTAAAACAAGTTTAATAATTTTGGAGAAATAGTTGCCTATCCAAGATTTAAGTCTTAATAATCTATAAGTACAATAATTTGTTCTTATGTATTGTCTACTTAATTCAGTTTTTGTTACCATTTTTGATCCTTGAAAGCTTATGAAACATATGAGTTAATATTCACTCATCTCAATTCCTTACATTTGAAATTTACATATTCAATGTGACATGCCTTAGTATTTATACCAGCAGGGGTTCTGACATGAGGGACATCAATTCATGTATTATACATAGTACTTTGGCAGTTAATGTTGGTCTGCTATGTCACTGAAACTGATGAATATTCAAAATGAAAGTTAATTATCATAAACAGGTATGTTCTCAAATAAGGATTATCGAGCAAAAGACATGTTTCATGAGAATTAATAATTAGATTACTGCTTGTGTATATGGTTGCACTTCTCTAGAAATTTAGAAATGTAGAACAATTGGTACAAGCATACTTAAACTAACTGTGTAGTTTATAGTTATTAGGGCAATTCAATTCTACTTTGAATGTGTTTATTTTTCCTAAGAATCTGAACTGTATAGACTGCCAGAGACTTGATAGATATGGACAGGTAATGACATCCACAGGTATTTCATGTTAAGGTCTAGTAGGAGATTTGAGGATAAATCTGCACAGATTCAGATGAGCTGCTTACACATCAGCCTGAATTCAGCAGAGTTTGGAGTTATGCATGACATGCAGCAAGCTCGAATGTTTAAACAAGCAATCCTTTGATAACACAGCCAAGTAATTTTCTTTGCTCTCTTCGATCAACAACAAAATTGAGAGGCTGATGTTGTAGGGCAGAGGGGGTTTAATCAGCTTTTCTTTAGTTTCCTAATTACATTATTTATTTGTGTGTGTGTGCGTGTGTGTGTGTGTGTGCGCACGCGCACGTGTGCATACACACATATAGCCATATAGAAGTCAGAGGACAGTTGGCCCTCTCCTTCCACTTTGTGCATCTTGTGGGTAGAATGTAGGTTATCAGGCTTGGCCGTAATGGTGAGAATCCCCAGAACAGTATCATCATCCTTTTATTTGTTTGTATATCTTTTTATTTGTTTGTTTGTTTTATTAGTTCTTTGAGAATTTCATATGATGAGTTTTGCTCATATTCATTTTCCCTTTTAATTGAAGTGTTCTGAGCACCTTTATGATTTTTAAATAGTTTGTCCTTTCGTCCTTTAAATTCTTATAGAAATTTATGTAATTTCATAAATATCAAAATATATAGTGACAAACAATTGATCATTGTTTTGTTTGATCATTAATTCATGTAAAAGAGAAACACCTTGATAATACAGTAATTATGATTAGAGGGTTCATTTGTTTCTCATTGTTTCTCGAAGAGTCATGCTATGGAAGTATGATTTGCCACTGGCAGAAGTTAGGGTGCTCCTGACCGGAGGCTGTTGGGACTTGATCTGAGTTGACCAAAGAAGTGAACTTGAGCTGTTATAAGTTAAGAGTATGAAAAGGAAAGGTGAAATATGTGTAACCTATTTTAAAAAGCATCATGCTAGAAGGTAACAGCAATTCATTAGGTACAGCCAATGAAACCCAGTAATCATTCTCCTGACTGAAGCTGTTTATAAAATTATTTGTTTGCATGTCAAAGAAGTGTACTCTTTGCCCCAGAGGCAAAATGTAACTTCAAACTATGTCTTCATTTGCTATAGTAAGTGATATAACCACTATATACAATGGAGGAATTTATGGAAGTTATGTGTTTATTCTAAGTCTAATTATTACCATGTAAATATGTATCCTTTGGATACAATTAAAACAGGCAAAAGTTCATTAAACTGTCAAACCTTTATGCAATCATTAGAGACCAGCAATGAACAAACAAACCACACCAACAACACAGCACCAACATTCATGGACTGACTTTTCAAACAATAGAAATCAAGTCTACCTGGAGAAGTCAAGTGCACTGAAATTAACCCTGGACCTTAGTGTCAGAGGTGCACATTCATATCATAGTTTCAAAATTACTTGATGTGTTAGTTACTCATTACAGGATACAAGAAGGAAACAGTAGAGTAACAGGAAGCAGACAGGAATCATACACCGTCAATGACCCACTCTGAGTGACTGCCTTCTATCACTTGACCCCATTTCCTCCTGTTTCCAGAGCTGAGCAAGTGTCTAAGCCATGAGCCAATGAGTAACAGTTCATAGTCAGCCCATAACATTGTGTCCTTGTCCCTCTAAGTTTTCTAATTTTCATTTAAAATCTAACTTAAAGGAGTCAACAGGAATCATCCCACAACCAGGATTGTATGTCATCTTAAACTTTACCAAATTAATTAATCCACCACCTTTAAGCTCAGCCTCTTACAGTGTTTCTGGAAAAAGAGAAAATATAGGTAGATTTCCTTTTTTTTTTTTTTTTTTTTTTGGTTTTCCTAGACAGAATTTCTCTGTGTAGCCCTGGCTATCCTGTAACTGGCCTCAAACTCACAGAAATCTGTCTGCCTCTGCCTTCCAAGTGCTGGGACTGAAGGCATGCATGCACCACATTCAGCATTTACAGATAGCTGTGAACTGCCATGTGTGGGGTGGGACTTGAACCAGGGTCCTTTAGAAGAGCAGCCTGTGCTCTTAACTGCTGAGCCATCTCTCCTGCCCCTAGATAGATTTCTTGACAGAATATAATATGAACGGCTTGAGTCCAGTTCCCAGCAGAGCCATGATTTCACTTGGAACTCTGAGTTCAGTCTTTAGTGAGTTCCTCTTGGCATTCTGGTGTTCTTTGATCTCATTATCATTGCAAGTTAAGCTCTGCTGAAGCATTTTAGGCTTTTTATGACTCTTCCTTCAGATTCATCCATGTTTCTCCCC
Source organism: Lophiomys imhausi (assembly GCA_907164525.1). Taxonomy (NCBI): domain Eukaryota; kingdom Metazoa; phylum Chordata; class Mammalia; order Rodentia; family Muridae; genus Lophiomys; species Lophiomys imhausi. The sequence continues at coordinate 574,067 of CAJQZJ010031879.1, forward strand.
CAAGTCAATTGTTAAGGTCCACATACATGTAGAGGCTTAGTTACAGAGAGGATCCCATCCCTTGTGGACTAACTTACTATTGTGTTTACTTTTTATCCCTGTGATTCAAGTATCTGAGAGAACAAAACTTTAAAAAGGTAAATTTTATATGGGTGATGGTTTTAGAGGGTTCAGTCCCTAATCAATACCTGTCAGCTATTTAAGCCAAACATTATGGTGGCATTAGCATATGGAAGAGAAGAGTGTTTCATATTATGAAAGATAAGGAGAGGAGAGTATAGGAAGTGGCCAGGAACACAACCTCCTAGAACCTGATCTACCAGATCATTTCTTACATGTAGATCCTCATCTCTCAAAGCTTCTAGAACCTTCCAAAAATCCCTCTGAGATCTAAGTGTCTAAACGTTGAGTTTTTAAAAGGACTTCTGTGTTCAAACTATTGCACTAGTGTTGGATAGGTAAGCAAATTTCAAAGTTACTTTTTTTTTTTTTACTAATTAAAAAGAATATTACATATGTCATGAAATGACTGGAATATTACATGAAGAAACATTATACACTGTACCAAATGAATAACTTGAAGAAGTGTTATGCTAGACACAAACATCTTTCTAAATTTGAGTTCAAAATTCTTTCCCAAACATTGTCTTGTTTGGTGATTTCTGTCCCTAGCAGCCTGCAAAATCACCTGACTCATCAAAAGTAGTCATGAACTCCAAACTCAATGTAAAATCATTCATTTTTCCATTTAAATAGTTCTCATGGAAGGATAAAATGTCTTTTCTATTCAGTAACTCTCAGCTGCCTGAGAAAGTTTATTGCAAAGCAACATGGGTGAAGAGGAAACAAAACAAAAGAGAAAAACTTGAATGTTTGGAGTCCCACTAGTAGTTTCTAGGTTATCAGCAATACCATGGCAATAATTAGAATTTATCCCTACTCTGGTGTGGCACTTGGGGATGGAGACAGAGTTGGCTTATTGGACAGGCACTATACCACATATCAATATCTCTGTATATTAATAAATCAGTATACTGTGTCTAGCATAACACTTCAAGTGACTCATTTTGTACAGTGTATATTGTTTCTTCATGTAATATTCTAGTCACTTCATGACATATGTAATATTCTTCTTAATAAGTAAAACAAAATAGTAACTTTGAGAGTTGCTTCCCTATTAAAGACTAGTGCAATATACACTAAATACCCATTTTAAAGAGTAAGAAAGGGTCTCACCTGTCAACAACCAAGGCAGTCACTTCTTGCAACCCTCACTGGCCCATGCCAGGGAACAAGCCTGCCTTCCTTACACCATTCCTTTGTCTACTAGTCAACACCAGAGACAAATTCTCCCTGGAAACCTGATGGAATGACATCTAGGAAGTCAGGCAGGCAATTCTGACACCCCTTCCCATCTGCCAATTCCAATTCTCCATTCTTATCCCCAGCTTGGTAGCAGACCACCTGCTATGCTCTCTTCTTCCTTTCTGCTCATATTCCTAAGAGACTAAACAGATCTTCTACAGCTTTCCTTCCTCACCCCATCCCGTTGTCTTACCTGCCAACACTAGAGGCAGTCTGGCCCTGGAAACCCACCAGGGATGATACCCAGGGAATTCAGTAGGTGATTTTTCTCCCCATCCTCCAATTTCAATTCTCCAGTTTCATCCCATCCTCTATAGCAGACCCAACTTTCCTCCCTCCTGTGGACCACCAGATTGTTCAAAGACCTCATCATGAGACCAGATATACTGAATTTGATAAGAGAGAAAGTAGAGAACAGTCTCAAACTCACTGGTATAGGAAAGGACGTTCTCAATACAGCACTATTAGTACAGGCTCTAAGAACATTAATAAATGGGTCCTCATGAAACTGAAAAGCTTCTGTATGGCAAAGGACACTGTAATTCAGACAAAGCATGAAGATATAGAAAGGGAAAATACTAACTACACATCCAATAGAGGACAAATATCTAAAATATATGAAGAATTAAACATCTGGGCATCAGTAAAATAAATAACCCAATTAAAATGGGGAACATACCTAAACAGTATTCTCAAAAGAGAAAACGTAAGTGGCTGAGAAGCACCTAATGAAATGATAAACATCCTTAGTCATGTGGATCAAAGCTACCTTGAGATTTCATCTTATACCAGTTAGAATGGCCAACATCAATAAAATAAGTGGCAACTCCTGCTGGTGAGAATGTGCAGTAAGGGAAACATTTATCCATTGCTGATAGGATTGCAAACTTGTATAGCCACTGTGGAAGTCAGTTTGGAGTTCTTCTGGAAGCTGTGAATAAATCTACCTCAAGATCTGTCTATAACACTCTTGGGCATATGACCAAAGGATTGGATATGGAAACAAAATCCTGCATTAGGTTACTCAGACCTCCCCAAACAAATATGGCATGTATTTGCTTATAGGCAGATGTGAACTGTTAAGTCTTTGACAAGCCTCCATCAAATGAGGAAGAGGAGGGAAGAGGGGGTAAGGGAGGGAATGTAATGAGGGACAGCTAAATCCAAGGGCTATTTGAGATGGTATATGGAGTCTTACTACAGCAGAAGCTCACATACACACACACACACATACACATACACACATACACACACATACACACACATACACATACACACATACACACACATACACATACACACATACACACATACACCCACATACACACATACACACACATATACACATACACACACATACACATACATACACACACATCACACACACATACACACACATACATACACACACATCACACACACGAAGGCCATCTAAGTTGAATCACCAGATAATGGAGGAAACTGGGTCCCAACTGGACATCTCTCATCACCAAATGAAAGTACTAGTTTTGGGAATGGTTTCATCTAATTGAGTTGTTGGCCAAAGGGGCTCTCTGGGACTCCCCCCCCCCCCAAACAACAGAGGTTATTGCCAAGGCGATTGGTTGCTCTCCACAGACTAATGGTAAGGTCCTATTGCTGAAGTCAATACTTACATCACTCACCAAACATGGAGAAATGGAGCTGTTGCCTACTTAGAACCTTCACCAACTCATGGTACTATCTGCATGCTACCAAAGGAGAAAGTTAAACACCTACCCAGGTACAAACACCTTCAGTCCACCATGGTGACCTGAATGTAAGATGTGCTGGGCAATAGTAACACAAAGCTTGTGGGGCTAACTAACCAATACCTGATTGTATTTAAGGCCCTCTCCAGGAGATGGGACCTATATGTGACACCGCTCCACTGGTTAAGAACCCGAGACTAGGTAAACTAGAGATCTAGGGGAAAACCAACCACTACTGTTCTACTAAAGGCATGCAACAATAAAATGACTCCTAATGACATCCTGCTATACTTGTAGTTCAGACCAATGCCTTGCTCAGCCATTATCAGAGAAGCTTTCTCCTGACATATGAATACTGCAGGAGAAACACAGAGACCCATAGCTGGACAAAGTACAGGGAATGAGAGACCTTGAAACACTCGGTTCCAAATGGGATGTCTTCATCAATTTTCTCCCCTCAGTGCTCAGGGAACCTTTCAGAAGAGGAGACAGACAGAGTGTGAGAGCCAGAGGAAGTTGGGGACACTGAGGAAACAAGGCCTTTTAAACACAGCAATACTGATGCACTCACAGTGCATTTGAACTCACAGGGACTGTGGTGTCATGGAAAGGGCCTGCCCATGTCTGGCCCTGATGGGATCCCGGTGCTGAGAGTGGAATTGAATACAAGCCCCCATCTCTAACCCAGAAGCCATGTCCAGTTGATAACCACTCACAAGCAAAAATTGTTTAACAGAATATCTCACTAGTTACATAAATCATTCTTAAGGCTAGGCCCCATGCCCAGGAGGGCATGACCAACACAACATAAAACTATCTCAGTGGTATTCTGGGGGAAATTCTTTTTGCATCATAATGCTTTCTTTTTCTCAACCTTCAGGTCTTTTGTGTATATACTATGGTTTCCAATTTTGTGCTTTTAGGGTGTTACTGTGAGTGCCAATGTGTGTGTTTATATGTATATATGTTTTTATTGGGCTTTTTCTTTAGATCTTTGCATTTTTGTTTGTTTCACTCTATTCAGGTTTGCTTGTTTTTATTTTATTATTATCATTATTTTCCTTTTTAGACGCCTGTTTATTTTCTAATGACAGAACAAGAAAGAATATGGATTTAGACGGATGGGGAGGGAGGGAGAATCAGTGAGGAGCTGGGGGAGGGGGAATCAAAATCAGAATATATTGAGTGAAAAAAATTGATTTTCGACAAAAAAGTTAGAAAGTTCATTAATCAATAAAATCATCTCCCAAATTCAACAATTTGTTCAAAGAAACAGTGTAGTTGTAACTGAAACCAAAGGTACACAAACCAGAAAGAGAGTAGAGCTCCTTGAGGAAAATACTGATGCTTTCATGATGTGGAAGAGGACTCAGTTACTCCACTGACCTTCATAATGATGACCGCAAGCTCTAGGGTAGAAAAACCAAAACCGACAAAATAAGACAAAATCCTTTTCATTAATGGCTTGTTGATATTCAATTAATTTCAACTCCTATTTTTATTTTATCTATAAAGCATGAGGGAATCAATAAGCTGGATCAATAAGAACAAACCATTTCACAGTAATCCTGAACTGTGTGTGTTCATTTGCGTGCTAATAATGCAGACTCTGAGTTCAAATTTGTCTAAATTTTAAAGGAAAATCTAGCTCAGTTAATTAGATTGATACTAAATTCCTTTGTGAAAAAGTGAATTTTTGCTGGAATATTGTAGATTCTTACTAAAAGTAATTTCACCCTATTCAATTTTAAGCTCCTGCTTTTTAATCATGATGTGATTATAGCTACTTTTGATTTTGTAATTCAATTGTAGCATAAAACTTTTACGTAGTGTTGCTTAATTCTTCATAACATAAGACACAAAAATTCATATTTCTAAAGCTTTCCCTTAACTTTTAAAAAAATTTATTTTATCTAAGTGTAAAGCCCTTAATTAAAACTGAAGTTATGCATTTTTATGTACAGACATCCAAGCACGGGATATTTGTAGCAAGTTCAGAATTCCTTTTAACAAGCTGAATGATGCTTGCCTTGGCTGGCATGCTAACACCTTCATGGAAACCATCTCTTCGTCTGGTCCTAAGTGCTCTTTGCTGGGGCTCAGCAAGATGCAGCTTTCAAAGTAAATGTTTTCGTAAATAACAACCTTGGGGACACAGATGTGTACATTGATTGACTGATCTGTGCCTGCTTTCATGTTTCAACCCTGGCAGCAGGGCCAGTGAGGCTCAAAGTGCTGGTATTGACCCCTTCAGAGAACACAAGCTTGCCAATCTCTGATTACTATGATGAGAGAATAAAAAAAAAAAATGTGGCTTTTTCCTGCCAGGTTTATGTCTTGATAAAAATAGAATAGAACATTTTGAGTTGATTCAGTTTTGAGAGCTTAAAAGATTCTCCCTTCTCTGGTGGGTGATAGAGCCCCAAATCTTCCATGTACTCAGTTGGCAAGTACTTTCCCACTGAGTTGTAGTCTCTGGCCTCAATATTTAAAACTTTTAAGTTACTGCCCTGGAGTTGACAATCCTACCCAGAGCCCTGCACACACTGGGAAATTGAAAGTTTGGTTTCAGTCTCTGTATGGCACTGTCCCTGATAGTTCACATAGCCTGAGTCAAAGTATCTTTGTTCCTTTTGCTCTGAGCTCACTTCTGTAACCAGAGATGCTGTGAGCTCACTTCTGTAACCAGGGATTCTGTGAGCTCTCTTCTGTAACCAGGGATACTCTGAGTGAACTTTTGTAGCTTCTGTCATAGCTTCTGACCTTATCGAAAGGGATTTACCTTTGATATTTGTATTTTTACATTACTAACAAATATTTGCTTGTTAGACTAATGGAAGATTATCACTTTCCCTCTCAAACAAACAAATTGGGAGAAAAGTACTTTACTCTATTAATATAAATTCTGAGATTTATATTATGATGATAAATAATTTACCTATTTTATTATCACTAAGTATATCATATATTTTGTCAGACTGAGGTTGAATCCAGACTCTTTCAACTTATCTTTAATATCTAAATGTAATAATTTTTCAGTTTCTAGGCCCTTCTCTCATATTGGGTATCAGTGCAGATTAGTTCATCTTTAGACCTGAGGGAATAATAATATCAGTCATAGGTATGATAGGGATGAAATTTTCTTAAGAGATACAGATATTTAAAGTAAAATTTCCTTCCTTACTTCAGGTGAGGATTTTTGTTAGTTTTTCATTATAATTTTAGCTTATTTTACTGTAAAAAACAAGTAAGTCACATACCATCTAGGACTTCATTTAGAGGACAATAGAAACACAAATGAGGCAAGGCACTATGTAAGAAATGTCAGGATTGAGGAGAAGGCATCTAGAAGGTAAAAGCTTGGCATTCTTTCTTGTTTTAAGATATTTTGCCTGGTGTGGTGGAGCACGTCTTTAATCCCAGCACTTAGGAGGCAGAGGCAGGCGGATCTCTGTGAGTTCAAGGCCAGCATGGTCTACAAAGTGAGTCCAGGACATGCCTTGAAAGGATCTGATGAATGCATTAAATTCCCTGGGGCTGGAGTGGGTTTGTGGTTGTGAGCTCTGAGAACTGAACACACAGCTTCTGTAGTAGCAATATATGCTCTTAACCTCTGAGTCACCTTTCCAGTCCTCCAGTATCTTTCTTTAGAATGTCTGAAAGAGAGGTTGAGTAGTGATCGTTTTGGATGATGGCAATGTAGATATGTTTACCTTCCTTATTTCACAGTACAAATAAAAAATTTCTGTATGTATCTAGTAGTCTCATCTGTACTGCGTTAGGAAGGCAAAGTGCCCATGCTGTAGAGCACACACAGTGCACAGTGCCTGGGTGAGTAAATGTTTAAACCGTTTATTCTCTCAGATCAGTGACTTCATCTTTTCCTGTAAGTGATGCCACCATGACTACTTCCTCAAGGGACCATCAGAGAGTTGGTTCATGTCAAACATCCCTTGTTTTATTATTCGCATTTAACTAAATGACACATAACTAAGCTCACATAATTAATGAGATGTCCTGGATTTTTCTTTATGAACCACAAAACACAATGCATTAGATCTGAAGATTACACATGAAATTTCTAATGTTTTCTGAAGGGACATGAAGAAAAAGAAAAGATTAGGTAATTTCCCATTAAAGTGTACCTTACCTTCCAGAGTGAATCTTTTTTTTCTCTCTCTTTAAAATAATTTATTTATTTTACATCCCAATCTCCCCTCCCTCTCCACCTCCCATTCCCACCCTCCTACCCACTTCCCCCATACCGGTACCCTTCCCCTGCCCAGTGCCTCTTCCTCTGAGGCAAGACAAGGCAGTCCTTCTAGGAAAATCGGGTCCAGACAACAGAGACTATGTCTGAGATAGTCCTTGCTCCAATTGTCAGGGGATCCACTTGAGGACCAAGTAGCCCATCAGCTTCATATATGTAGGGGGCCTAGGACCAGTCCGTGTGTGTTCTTTGGTTAGTGGATCAGTTTCTATGAGCCCCCCTCTGTCTGAGTTAATTGTCTGTGTTTGTCTTCTTGTAGTGTCCTTGACTCCTCCAGCTCCCTCAAACTTCCCCCTAACTCTTTCACAAGACTCTCTGATCTTCACCTAATGTTTGTGGGTCTCAGCATCTGTTTCCATTATCTGCTGGATAAAGCCTCTCAGATGGCAGTTATGTTAGGTTCCTGTCCAGTTCCCCCTCTCCATCCACTTCTGATGTCTACATTGAAGGCAAATGGATGGAACCAGAAAAGATCATCCTGAGTGAGGTAACACAGACCCAGAAAGACACACATGGTGTGTACTCACTCATAAGCGGATATTAGCCAGTAAGTACGTGGTAACCATGCTGCAACCCAGAGACCCAAAGAAACTGAGTAACATGGAGGGCCCAAGGGATGGTTGAGAGTGAATCTTTATGTAGACTTATGAAGGATCACATGGTTTTTGTTTGATTGAAAGCTTGTTACTTCCCAGGAAAAGAGAAAGGTTTTATTTTTTAACCCACAAAACAAAGGCTGTTCCTGTCACAAACACAAGTCAAAAGGTGGAAACAAGAGCCTGGCTTCATAGGTCTGAGTGTCAGGGAAAATCCATTCTCTACCTAGAAGGTGAGATCCTTCAAGAGCGGTGTTACTGGACCCAACCTTTACCGTGCTTGACTAGCCTTGGCAATGGCAATCCATTTTCTAACATGTTATCTTGAAAATTATTGTTTTTTCTGAAAGGAATCCAGGAATTCCTGATGAGGTGAACATGGTTTTTTTGCATGGTTGCATGTTGCCACATCTGAGGAGTGAGAGGCTGCACATGTCCTCAGGGAGTGTTTATGGTAGCCATGTTCATTAAAGTCATCTGTGGCCTCTCCTTCCTCCTTACTTCCCTGTCTATTTGCCTTTATAAAAACAAACAAACAAAAAACTAGTTTTGACCTTTACACCATAATGTTAAATGGAAGTAGCCAGACTCAGAAATCCATTTGTATACCTCCGCTTATTTAAAATGTCCAGACTTTTTCTTGTTCAAGTTGACTCACCTTGTTCTGAATTCAGATAAAATGTTCTGAATTAATACACAGACAAGCACACTGCTGAGTGTTTCTATGACTCTGTGTGTGTGCCAAAGAACTGAACGGTACACCTAAGAATAAGGTTTTAGGGAGTATATTCCACTTGCTTATTTGCTATCAAATGAAGAGCATGATTTTAATCTCTTCTGTGCTAGACATAATTAGCACTGTAACAATTTAAATATGAGTGATTATGTTGTGTAAAAGAAAACAATGGTGTTACAGGAATAATTTAATGCAGTACAGGGTGGCATGGGAATGTGGGATGTTCTTGCTATATAGCAGGCTTTTGAATATGTTTTATCCTTTCAAAGTGAGCTTCTAGAAATTTGGGGAGACCTTTATTTTAGTAAACAAAAGGCCATTTGTATTTCTAAGCTAAATGACAGTCTAATTGTGGTTATTCTCTGTGTTAACAGAGCACCTAATGTGAATTTTAAAGTAAATTTTCTGTTGTAGACAGAAGTTCTGGAGGCCTGGGAACTGTACTTTGTCCTGTTCAAAAAGAGACTCTTTAAAAAAAAAACACATATAGATCAAAAATTGCTCAAAAGATATCTTAGGTAGTATGCATTTTACAAATGAATAATGAGAGTGTGCAAGTTAGTTTTAGTTTTCCTCCTGTGAACCACATAGTGAGTTTTTGTGAGCCAGTGCCATCTGTAATGGTGACATCATTTTAGTCACTTCCCCCATTAAAACAAAAACACAGGCCAAGCAATTAACTCGGGCACAAGGGGACTCAAAGAGACTGAACCACCAAGCAAAGAACTTGCAAGGACTGGTGGACTGCTTGGTCCTCAAGTAGCTCCCTTAACAATTGGAATGGGGTCTATTCTGGACTTAGATGATGTTGCCCCCCTCTGAAGCTCATTTTCCTAGCAGAGGTGCCTTATCTTGCCTCAATGGAAGAGGAGTCACTTAGTCCTGATTTTATTTGAAGTCCCAGAGTGGGTTGGTACTAGATGGGGTGAGGGGAGCATATGGGAGAAGTAGGTGGTAGGGTGGGACTGGGAGGAGAGGAGGGGGGGTAATGATTGCAATGTGAAATTTTAAGTTCTTTTTTTTTGAGTTAGATATAGAACTTTATTTTTTTAAATACTTTATTTTTTTTCTCTTCAAGTTACATCTCAGTCACAAACCCTTCCCTATTCCCCCTTCCTATCCTGCCCTTCCACCCTCTTCCCCTCAGAAGTTTCCCCTTTCAGTCCAACAGATGGTTCCTTCTCTTATAACAGTAAATACTATACAAAACAACAGATATAAATATGCCACATTTATGAGAGTTAAATGGCCCAGTATACCTTCCCAATGTCCAGTTTATACATATTTGGACCCTGACTTTAACATTCTACTATCTCACCATCTCCATGACTTTAAAGGTCTATATGTGACTCAACATTCATACTAACTTACAACACACTTTTAAGAGTATCTCCTTAGATCTATAACACCCTCTTGATTCCTAAACAACTCAAAATTTAACTATCAGACTCTAGCTGTCTATTCTTCAACCACCTCAGAGACCTGAGAGGGATAAATATATCTGCTTATATAGGAAGTGCAGGGTCTACAGCTTCCAAAACTAAGAAATGACATACCAATGACTGCCTGGACAGTTCCCATTTTCTCTCCATACATTCCTGTATCAGTCTTCAGCCTTTGGGTCCTGTTTCTCTGACAGACATTTGTTGTAGAGCAGAGATTATGAAGGACTTACCTACCCTGTCTTGGCAGAGTTAGGCTGTTGACTTCCCTGCTACCAAGTTTTGTCCTTTTTGGACAGCAGTCTGTCTGCAGTTGGAGCAAGGGGTTTTTTCATGCCAAGAGATAGGCTTGCCACTAATTCAGCCATCTCACACTGGAGATTCTTCAGTGCTTATCTTCTACTTGGAGTAGAATAGGGGGTGCTGTCAGGAGCTGATATGTCTCGATATCAAAAAAAAAAGAAAATTTTAACTTAAGATAACATCTTTGAATGCCATATTCTGCAGATCTCTTGGGGTTTTTGAAGATGCCCTATCCATCTCTTGTATTTAGATAAGCAAATGTTGCTTGTCTCTTAACAACTTGATTACTGGGTAGTTTAGAGAATATCTGTGATAGACTGTCATAGTAGCTAACAAAGTGACATGTCTGCATGACTAGGAGTTTGTTTTACTTAACTATCCTAGACAGTTTTAGATGGTTGGTATCAAGAGGCCAGAGCTTCACATTTTATTTTTAAGTATCTCTAGGTATGATACCATTAGGAAGCATTACCTTTTATTTTTTATCAATATACAAAGATCTATCCAATTGTGGTTAAATATACTCTTAATTATGTATCAATATACAAAGATCAATACCGATGTAATCCAATACAATCTTATTTTTGCACAATAAACAATGGTCAATACCACTTTAGCCAAATATACTACTAATTTTGTATCAATATACAAAGGTATAAGGGCATATTCAATAATCTGCCCCTTCTTCTTGGACCTTCCTGTGCTATGTCTATGTCTCATTTTTCTCAAGCCTATGCACTCCTATATAGGAGAGGAAGAAGGATACAGAAAAGGAAAAGTAGGAAGTCCCTGGGGCTAACCTCCAAAACCCATTAAACAGGACCATTTATCAGCTTGTAATCTTTTCCCCTAAATATCAGAGTTTTCAGTTATCCTTCAAATAACCAAAAAGAAGGGCGAGAAACACCCTCCCCACCCTTTCGGCATGGGACGTCGCTCTCTTAAAGTGACTTCCTGCTGATTTGGGTAGTAGTAGACCTGTTTGGGGCCCGAACCCAAATGGAAAAAATGGTTAAAAATGTTAGTACACTCCTTTTATGTTCAGTCCTTCTGTTCTCAGCTGTTTAGATGACCTAAGGAGTTTGTAGGCAGAAGCTGATCTTGCTGGCTTCACTGAGGTTCTGGCCGGGGCATTGTGTAGAGCTGAAAGGTACCAGTGACATTGGATTGCCGTGGTTGCAGGCCCCAGATGGAGACAGCTATTGAGGAAGTCTGCCAGGCTGAATCAACTGGGTCACTCATCCTCCTTGGTGCCTGATTCTGCTCTCTGCTGAGGTTTCCGCTGTCCAGCCGTCCCTGGGCTCCCCGAATGGATGCTTTGATTCTCCTGGAAAGATAAGAACAGAGCCCTGCCCCAATCCCAACCCTGGGACAATTACCCTCTTTTTTTTGGGGGGGGGGGCTAGGTAATACTTCTCCTGAAGCAAATTTGGCCTTCCGACAACATACAAAGCGTTATCTTTCAATCCGGGTTAAAGAAGAAATCATTCTGTCACCTTGGAGCTAAACCAGCTCCAGTGTATATATTTTGAGATACCAAAGGACAATCTGTCTGTTTTGAGAAGGCCTTTTGTAAGTAGCCTCCAAACCTAGGTCCCTCCAAATCCCATGTGTGTGTCTCTGAACTCTAATTATTGGGATCAGAGACCTGTGGTTCCTATCTGAAGGGATCAAAGATATGTTCCATCACTCCTGGATCGAAGTCTTTCTCTATTTAGAGTTTGCCCTGCATCAGGCTGACCCTGAGCTCCGGGATCTGCCTCTTTCTGTCCCCAGTGTGCTGGGACCAAGGGTGTACTCTTCTTGAATGGTGGGACCAAGAGTATGCACCCTCACCACCCCGCTCCGTATGACTCCAGAATACATAAGACCACCAACTCTACGGTGCTCCCCCCATCTCCGCTGAAGTCAAAGGCATGGGCCAACACCACAATTCTCTTGTATTTTACCTTAGCTCCACGTCTTCTCGACACCTGGAGGTCTGCAAAACCAGGCCGAACAGTTGTATCCTCTATTCCATTCACAGTGTTTCAGCCCTGCCACCTGCCCTTTTTTTTTTTTTTTTTTTTTTAGTTAATAAATTTATTTCTTTGTTGCTTCAGGTTACATCCTTATCATATTGTCCTCTTTTCCCGCTTCCCAGCCCCACCCTCCCATGCTCTACCCCCTGACCCTTCCGTCTTGTTCCTCTGGGGTGGAGTGTCCCTGCCTAACAGTCTCTCACCACAGATCAGGAGTCATATGAGGGCCAAGAGCCTCTTCATTCACCGGGGACCTACGAGGCAGTACTGCCAGTGAAAGGTGTGTCATTGCTACTGGGGGAATACTAAAAAAAGACCAACAAACACACAAACCCACAAAAACAAAGAATATCAAAAAAAAAGAGAGGAAAAAGAGAAGGGAAAAGGAAAAAGAAAAAAGAAAAAAGGAGAAGGAAAAAAAAAGATAAAAAAAAGTTTATGTCTATGTTCCTTTTGGTGTATTGGTTGTAGTACAGATATCCTGTACGATATAGCTAAAATCCTACTATAAGTGAATAGATGCCATGTGCATCCTTCTGAGACTGGGTTAGCTCACTCAGGATGAGCTCCTCTAGATCCATCCATTTGGTTGCAAATTGCATGATTTCATTGTTTCTGATAGCTGAGTAATATTCCATTGTATAGATGTACCACAGTTTTTTAATCCATTCTTCAGTTGAGGGACATCTGCGTTGTTTCCAATTTCTAGCTATTACAAATAAGGCTGCTATGAACATAGATGAGGAGACTTCCCTATGTCTCCGTGAGAGGTCCTTTGGGTGTATACCCAGAAGTGGTATGGCTGGGTCCTGAGGCAAGGTTATTCCTAGATTTCTAAGATATCGCCAGACAGACCTCCATAGTGGTTGCACAAGCCTGCACTCCCACCAGCAATGGAGTAGGGTTCCCCTTTCTCCACACCCTCGCCAGCATGCGCTATCATTTGAGCACTTTATCTTAGCCATTCTAACAGGTGTTAGGTGGAATCTCAGGGTCGTCTTGAGTTGTATTTCTCTGATGATTAAGGATGTTGAACATTTCTTCAGGTGTCTCTCAGCCCTTAGGGATTCCTCCTTTGTGAATTCTCTATTTAGCTCCATCTCCCATTTTTTGATTGGATTATTTGGTTTCTTGGCATTTAGTTTCTTGATAATATCCCTCTATCAGATGTGGGGTTGGTGAAGATTTTCTCCCAGTCTGTTGGTTGCCGTTTTGTTCGAATGACAGTGTCCTTTGCCTTCCAGAAGCTTTTCAGTTTCATGAGGTCCCATTTATTGATTGTTGATCTCAGGTCCTGAGCTGTTGGTGTTCTATTCAGGAAGTTGTCACCTGTGCCAATGAGTTCGAGGGTTTCTCCTATTTTTTCTACTAGTATATTTAGTGTGGCTGGCTTTATGTTAAGGTCTTTGATCCACTTGGATTTAAGTTTGGTACAAGGTGATAGGTATGGGTCTAATTTCATTCTTTTGCAAGTGGACATCCAGTTGTACCAGCACCATTTGTTGAAGATGCTGTCCTTCTTCCATTGTGTGGTTTTGGCTTCTTAGTCAAAGATTAGTTGGACATAGGTGTGTGGGTCCATGTTTGGGTATTTAATTCGATTTCATTGATCCACTGGTCTGTTTCTATACCAGTACCATGCTGTTTTTATTACTGTTGCTCTGTAGTACAGCTTGAAATCTGGGATGGTGATACCTCCAGATGTTTTTTCATTGTACAGGATTGATTTAGCTATTCTGGGCTTTTTGTTGTTCCATATGAAGTTGAGAATAGCTTTTTCCAGGTCTATAAAGAATTGTGTTGGTATTTTGATAGGAATTGCATTAAATCTATATATTGCTTTTGGTAGGATAGCCATTTTTATTATGTTGATCTTACCTATCCATGAGCATGGGAGATCTTTCCATCTTCTAAAGGCCTCTTCCATTTCTTTCTTCAGGGGCTTGAAGTTCTTGTTGTATAGGTCCTTTACATGCTTGGTTAGAGTTACCCCCAGGTATTTTATGTTGTTTGTGGCTATTGTGAAGGAGGTTGTTTCCCTTATTTCTTTCTCGGTATATTTTGATACTCACATCCGTAGTTCCTGTTCTCATCCCTTGATTCTCCACTTCCTCTTTTAACTCTGACTGTGTTTTCTTTATTGTTTCTATTTCTATTTTCATGTCTTGTATGGTTTTGTTCGTTTTGTACATTTCCTTCTCCAGCTTGCTTGTTTTTGTATGAAAATCTTTCATTGCTTTGTCCTTTTCCTGTTCAAGCTCTGTCACCTTGGCTTGGAGCTCTTTAATGGTGTTGTTCCTTGTTTTGACTTGTAAAATTGTAGCTTCTTTGAATTCCTTCATAGATTTAAGTTCTTCTTGAAGGGACTCTATCACTTTCCATAATGCAGAATTGTCAACGTTTTCATGTGTTTCTGTTGGTGTGAGGTCATCTGAATTGGATGAGCTAGGATAATTCTGCTTTGTTGGCATCATATTTCCTTGGTTTCTATTTTTTCTTGGACATTTGGCCATTGGATGCATTTAGCTGTCTGTTCTTGTCGTTTTCTGTGCTTGGATCCACAGTGGATACTTTGGTGCAGGGGACTAGTTACTTGGCTATCTGTCGTTGCTTACAGGGGAATTTCAGGGTCATTGTGGTTTTAATCGCCTGAAGCACTGTGAGCTGGTGCAGCCTATTCCCAGGTTGTGAGTAATGGACCTGGATTGTTTCACTGCTCCCAATTCAGACTTCTCTATGTTGCACTCTGAGTTATCAGCCTGTAATGGTTCTGATGGTATGGACCTGTTTGCCCAGGCACAGATTCTGTGGGCTTTGTTTGTCTGGCTCCACGCCTAATATATCTGGATTTTCCAGAATACAGCTATGGTCCCCTGATTTCTGGTTTCTCACTAGGCTTCTCGCCACAGTCTGCCCAGCCACAGGTCTCCCTCCCTAGCTGCTCGGCCGTGGGTGCACCGAGCCCCGGATCCTCCGGCCACCTGAGTGGGCCTCTCGCCCCAGCAGCTCAGCCATGGGTGCGCGGATCCCTGGCCCCGCCCACACCGGGCTCCCTCCCCAGTTGTCCTGCCATGGGTTCGCGGGGATTTGGCCCTGCTGCGCCGGGCTCCCTCCCCAGCTGCTCTGCCGTGAGTGTGCAGGGATTCGGCCCCTCCCACCCCCTGAGCCTACTTCCCACCCTGATTACTTTGCCCGCCGTGGCTTCCCGCTCTCTCGGAACCTCCGCATCTCCAGCGGCTGCGGACCACCCACCGAGCGCCCTGTTTCTTCCTTGCTAAAACTTCCACTATCCCACAAAGTTTCTTAAGTGGCTATAAGTTCTTCCTGAGGTGTGGGGAGCCCAGTAGGCTAGTGATCGATCGCCAAGTGGCCTCTGATTCTGCCTGCTCTGAGTTGGGGTCGATCTTACCAGGTGCCTCTCCAAATGGGAGTTCCCGAATCCCAGGTTTAGTGGCTTCCGTGTCTGCGAGAGATGGGGGGAGAGCCTTACCCTGGGACTTTTAACAGTTCCTTGGGAGCTGTGAATGTTCCTGGGGGGGTCTAGCCCCTCCGGTTTTTGCATAGTGCCCAATAACTCTGTGTTTTTTATGGCTCTTTTTTCCCCGCGTTCAAAATGCATCAGTGTAGGTTGCCGCCATCTTGCCCCCCCTTAAGTTCTTAAATAATAAAATTTTTAAAATTACAGGCAAAGTTTTGATATAAATAAATAGATGTAATTGTTGTAACTAATATGTATTTGCAGAATAGACTGGAGTTTAGCATTGTTGTTTCTAAGACTTGAGAAGGTAATGAACAGCCTTGGAGATCACACAGTTAGTTGTCAGTTGGTCTTGATGCCAGAAGAATGGCAAGAAGATTTCAGTCTACATGAGTGTGTACATTGAGACCCATGGATGCATGTGCCCAGTTAGCTATGAATGTGGCCCACATGTAAATCATCGTGGTGGGAGTTTGAATGAGAACTATACTCCATAGGCTCAGGTAGTTGAAAATTTCCTCTTGGAATACTTGTCAAAAGTCATTTGGTCTTGGCTTTCCTGAATGAAGAGGCAACATGACTGGCATGTACCCTGTTGTTGTTACTTCCAGGTTCGACATCTTCCTGCCATCATAGAATGACCCCCTTGGACTGCTACCCAGCAAAAAAACCAAACCAAAACAAACAAACAAACAAACAAATAAAAAACCCAAAACAAAACAAACAGGCCCCAAATCCTTCATGGCTTAAAAAATCATTTGCTTACACTGGTCTCTATTTTATTCCGTTTATCTATATTTCTGTACTTAATGGTGGTACCAACTCTTGATTACTATAGATTTAGGGAAAATGAATATGCCCTCCATGTCTATTTTTTAATATTGCTGTGTATATTTTGCAGTACTCTTGATATATGATTTTAGGATGGGCTTTTCAAGTCTACAAAAACAATGCATTGGTATTTTGAGAGGTACCATATTCAATTTCTAAAAGCTTTGGGTAGAATTGGAATTTTGGAATTTTAATAGTATTGAATATAGCAATCTCTAGACATATATTTCTATTTATATATAAGTTCTTTCAGCATTATTTTACAGATTAGCCTGTATAAGTTATTGAAATTCTTAGTTATCTCCTAAGTAGGTTTTTAATTTATTTTATTGATTTATGGATTGATTGATTTGTGCTTATGTATGTATCTGCACATAGATGCCATTGTGTGTATATGGAGTCAGTGGACAGCTAGCAGGAGGTGGCTGTCTCCTTTTACCCTGTTGGTCCTGGGGATTGAACCCAGGTCTTCAGGCATATGAACAAGTGCCTTTATCTACTGAGCCATCTCACTGGCCCAGTTCCAAAGTATTTTATTATTGTCAGTGCTGTTGTCTATGGCATTTTTTTTTGTTTCCTATCATGCATTGTTTGTGTATAGAAATGCACCCGATTCTAGTATGTTGACTTAGTATCCTATGTTTATGTTTTGCTTGCTTATACATCTATTGTTCATGTTCATGTGTATGTACCTACACATATTTATGTACACCATTTGAGTGGAGGTAACCGTGAAGACCAGATTTGGAGGGATATCAGATCCTCTGGGACTGCAGTAATGGGCACTTTTGAGTTTCTATATAGGTGCTGGGAACTGAACCCAGGTCTTCTGCAAAAGTAGTCAGTGATCTTAGTTCTTGAGCTCTCTCTCTGGCCCAAGGCTCTGGTAGTTTATATTGGATATTTAGGATTTCCTACATGTAAGATCAGATCATAGGTAGGCATAATCTTACTTTCTTCTTTCTAATTTGTATATATGTTATTTTTCCTTGCCTCAGTAGTTTGACTGAATCCCAGCTCTGAGATGAGTGGAAATGGTAAAAATGTCATCTTTTTCTTGTTTCTGATTTTTGTGAAAATACTCTCAATTTTTTAACTTTGAGTATGATATTAACTGAAGGCATTTCATGCACAAATTGTATCGTTTTAGGGGTAAATTGGCCTTGTCTCAGCAAGCAGTCCTTTTGTTACCCTGATGAATGGCCTTAGCCCTATTCTGTTGGAGACTTTTGCATCAATATTTCCTCATAATGAATGATATTCTCTAGTCTTCTTGTGGCTATGCTGGACACATATACCAAGTGAGAAAAGAGGATTGATGCTAACTCTTTCCACATTTGACATAATTCATTAGGCTTTGAATTTTTCTTTAAACGTTGCCTTCTGATGCAATTTCTCATAAATTTCAGGCTTACTTAGATTTTTCTAATAGTTTTAGCAGTTTATTCTTTGTGTATTTTACTTTTTAGAAGTATATTACATTTGTGCCACTCAAATTCTTACTGTCCGTTTGTTCATAGTATTCTCTCACAACCCTAATTATTATAAATTCAATAATAATGGCCTGAGTTTATTAACTTGAGTTGGTTCTCCTTTTCCTGGTCTGTCTAACCACTGGGTCTTTTCTCACCATCTGAGGCTGGATATCCAGTAATGAATACTTTCTTCTGGGCTCCCTCTCTCTTTAGCTTGAATTAGTTTATATTTTGTCCATGTCTTTCTATCCTTATAATTTTCATGTATATCCTGGGTGTTTGTGTGTTCTGATTTTATTATCAGGAGACCAACCCAAATGGATTAGAACCTTAATAATCTCATTTTAACTAAGCCACTTTTTTTTAAGGACCCTGCCTTCAACTCAGTCACATACTAAAGTTATGGAGTCTAAGGCTTCAACACATGAATTTTGAGCATGCACCTCCAGCCCATAACACATCTGAATGCGGACTGACTATCCGATACTCCTTTACAATAACTGTGCGAGGAACACAGAACACAAAGCAGACTTTTACTACTTTGCTTGTACTGTACTAAATTATTTCAAACTCTTTTGGATCCTGTGTGGACTCTGTATAAAATATCATTCTTCTCCTTTACTGCTGGAGGTTAATTCTTTTTTTTTTTTTTTTTGGTTTAATCATCACTCTGTAATATGTTCTGTATGTATCTGAACAATGATAATGCTTTTCCTCACTCCATTAAATATCTTTTCTTTTTTTATTAATTTATTTTTTATTTCTTCAAGTTACATCTCTATCACAATCCCCTCCCTACTCCCTCCTCCAGTCCCTCCCTTCCACCCTCCTCCCCCTCAACCCCCCATCCTCTTCCCTTCTTTTTTTTAGTTTAAGGTATTTCTTTTTCCCCCCAACAGCTCTCCCTTTCAGTCCAACAAATGGTTCTTTTTCTTATAACTATAAATACAATACAAAACAACAGAAATAAATAGGCCACAATTATAAGAGTTATATGGATTAGCATACATTCCCAATGTCCAGTCCATATGTATTTGGCACCTGGCTTTAACATTGTGCTATCTGACCATCTCCATGAGTTTAAAGTTCTATATCTGACTCAGCTTTCATACTAACTTGAATCACAATTTTAAAAATATCTTCTTAGATTCAGAACACCCTCTTGATTCCTAAACAACTCAAAATTTAACTCTGAGACTCTAGCTATCTATTCTTCAACAACCTCAGAGACCTGAGAAGGATAAATATATCTGATTATATAGGAAGTGCAGGGTCTGCAGCTTCCAAAACTAAGAAATGACATACCAGTGTCTGCCTGGACAGTTCCCATTTTTTCTCCATACATTACAGCATCAATCTTCAGCTATTTGGACCCATTTCTCTGACAGACATTGATTGTAGAGCAGGAATTATGAAGGACTTACCTACCCTGTCTTGGCAGAGCTAGGCTGTCGACTTATCTGCTTCCAGGTATTGTCCTTTTTGGACAGCATTCTGTCTACAGTTGAAGCAAGGGGTTTTTCTTGTTAAGAGAAAGGCTTACCACCAATTCAATCATCTCCCACTGGAGATTCTTTGATGCTCATCTTCTACTTGGAGTAGAGTAGGGGGTGCTGTCAGGAGCTGACATGTCTCGATATCAAAAAATCTTAAGTTCAGAAAACATCTTTGAATGCCATATTCTTCAGATCTCTTGAGGTTTTTGAAGATGCCCTATCTAACTCTTATATTTAGATAAGCAAATATTGTTTGTCTATTAGCCACTTGATTTACAAGTAGCTTAGAAAATAACTCTGATAGACTGTCATAGTAACTAACAAATGACACATTTGCATGACTATTAGTTTCCATTTCTTAATTATCCTAAACAGTTTATGATGGTTAATAGTAAGAGGCCAAAACATTACATTTCATTTTTAAGCATTACTAGGAACAATACCTTTAAGAAGCATTACCCTTAATTTTGTAACAATATACAAAGATCAATACCAATGTGGCCAAATATAATCTTAATTTTGTATCAATATACAAAGATCAATACCGATGTAGCCCAATACAATCTTAATTTTACATCAATATACAAGGGTCAATACCATTGTAGCCAAATACAATCTTAATTTTGTATCAATATACAAAGATAAATACCGATGAAGCCCAATACAGTCTTAATTTTGCATTAATATACAATGATCAATACCAATTTAGCCAAATATAATATTAATTTTGTATCAATATACAAAGGTATAAGGCCATATTCAATAATCTGTCCTTTTTTTGATCGTTCCTATAATATGTCTATGCCCCATTTTTCTCAAGTCTGTTCACTCCTACATAGGAGAGAAAGAAGGATACAGTAAAGAAAAAGAGAGAAGTCCCTGGGTCTAACCTCCAAAACCCATTTAACAAGACCATTTAACAGCTTGTAGTCTTTTCCCCTAAATAACAAAATTTTCTATTATCTATCAAATAACCAAATGGGGTAGGGAACACCCTCCCCACCTTCTGGGGATGGGATGTTGTTCTCTTAAAATGACTTCCTGCTGATTTGGGACGTAGTAAACCTGTTTGGGGCCCAAATAAGAATGGAAAAATGGCTAAAAATGTTAATAGAATCATTTGATGTTCAGTCCTTTTGTGCTCAGCTATTTAGATTTCCTAAAAAGTTCATAGACAGAAGCTGATCTTCAGAGCTTTACTGAAGTTCTGGCTGGAGCATCTGTGGAGCTGAATGATTTTAGCGATTTTGAGTTGTTGTGGTTGTAGACTTGAGGAAACTGCTATTGAGGAAGTCTGCAAGGCTGGAACATCCGGGCCACTCATCTTCTTTGGTGTCTGATCTGTTTTCTGCTGAGGTTTCCGTTGTCCATTTGTCCCTGGATTCCTTGAATGGATGCTTTAAATCTCCTGGAAAGATAAGAACAGAGCCCTGCCCTAATCCTAACTCTGGGACAATTACCTTTTTTTTTCTGGGGTGGGGGGGAGTCAGGTAATATTTTTCCTGGAGCAAATTTGGTTTTTCGACAATATATAGAGTATTACCTTTCAATCCGGATTAAAGAAGAAATTATTTTGATATTTTGGAGCTAAACAAATCTTTAGTGTATATATTTTGAGATCTCAAAGGACAATTTGTTTGAATTGCAGCCTGCCTTTTGTAAGTAGCTTTTAAACTTAAATCCTTCCAAATCCTATGTGCCTGTCTCTGCATTCTAAGTTTTGGGATCAAAGACATGTGGTTCCCAACTGATGGGATTAAAGATGTGCTCCTCCACCCCTGGATCAAAATTTTTCTCTGTTTCGAGCTTGTTTTGTATCGGGCTGAACTTGAGCTCTGAGATCTGCCTGTTTCTGTCTCTAGTGTGTTGGGATTAAGGGTATATTCTTCTCCAATGATGGGACTAAGGGTGTGCACCATCACCACCCTGTTTCTTGTAACTCTAGAATTTATAAGACAACTAACTCTATAGTGATCCTACTGTCTCTGCTGGAGGTAAAGGCATGGGCTAACACCATGCATTATTTTACCTTAGCTCTAAGATTTTTCAACTCTTGGAGGTTTGTAAAACCAGGTTGAATAGCTGTCACCTTTAATTTATTTACAGTGTTTTAAACCTGTTACCTGCTTTTTAATGCCAAACCATGGAAATATCCTATACTTCTACAAAAAAAAAAAAAAAGAACTTTAAAGCTGCTATCAAGTTTGTGTAATCTCTGTGGCCACCTGAAGTCTAACATACTAATCTGAAATTAAGGCCATTTTCCGTTCATGCCAGTAAGGCAATTATACCTTTGGTAAATTATAGTTTGAAAATTTTATATTGTATTTTTATTATATTTTTCAGCTTATTAACTCTTTTCTTAAAAAAGTATTATTTACTTCTAGAACATAGTTTCCTCCCTCCTCCCTTCCTCTCTCCTTCCCTCCGTCCTTCCCTCCCTCCCTCCCTCCTTGTTCCTCTACTTGGTACTCTCCTTCTCCTCAGATGAGATTGGGCCCTCACATATGATACATCCTCAGAGCTTGCATCATGTGAGGGCCAAGAGCTTCCACTTGTACTGGAGCTTGATAAGGCACACCATCTAGGGTGTGGTGTTCTACTAACCTGGAGCAGATTCCATGACTCACTGGTGGGTAGAATTTTTCCTAGAATAGATATGCTAGGTTCCTATCTATTTGGGTGTGTGGGTTGCAGGATAGTTATCCTCTGATGTATGGTTAATATCCATTTATAAGGGAATACATACCATGTTTATCTTTCTGGGACTGCGTCAGCTCACTTAGGATGAGCTTTTCTAGTTTCATCCATTTGGTTTCGAATTGCATGATTTCCTCATTTCTGATAGCTGTGTAGTATTCCATTGTGTAAATGTACCACGGTTTTTTTTTTTTTTTTTTTTATCTATTCTTCAGTTCAAGGACATCTGGGTTGTTTCCAGTTTCTGGCTATTACAAATAAAGCTGCTATGAACATTGTTGAGGCAATGTCCTTTTGGTTTCGTTTCGAATCTTTTGGATATATGCCCAAGAGGGGTATGGCTGGGCCTTGAGTTAGATTTATTCCCAATTTTCTAAGATATCTCCAGATTGATTTCCAAAGTGGTTTCACAAGTTTGCAGTACCACCAGCAATGGGGGAGTGTTCCCCTTTCTCCACATCTTCGCCAGCATGTGCTATCATTTGAGTTTTTGATCTTAGCCATTCTGACAGGTGTGAGATGGAATCTCAGAGTTGTTTTAAGTTGTATTTCCCTGATGACCAAATATGTTGAACATTTCCTCAAATACCTCTCAGCCTTTAGAGATTCCTCTTCTGTGAATTCTCGGTTTAGCTCTTTATCCCATTTATTGATGAGGTTATTTGATTTTTTGGTGTATAATTTCTTCAGTTCTTTATATATTTTGGATACTAGCCCTCTGTCAGATGTTGGGTTGGTGAAGATCCTTTCCCAGTCTGTAGGCTGCCATTTTGTTCTAAGGACAGTTTCCTTTGCCTTACAGAAGCTTTTCAATTTTATAAGGTCCCATTTCTTGATTTTTTGTTTTAGTGCCTGAGCTATTGGTGTTCTATTCAGGAAGTTGCTACCAGTGCCAATGAGTTCAAGGCTTTTCCCCCACTTTCTCTTCTATTAATGTTAGTGTGTCTGGATTTATGTTGAGGTCCTTGATCCACTTAGACTTAAGTTTTGTACAGGGTGATAAGTATGGATCTATTTGCCTTCTTCTACATGTTGACATCCAGTTAGACGAGCACCATTTATTGAAGATGCTTTCCTTTTTCCATTGTATATTTTTGGCTTCTTTATCAAAAATTAAGTGACCATAGGTGTGTGGGTTTATTTCTCTGTCTTCAGTTCGATTCCATTGGTCAACTGGTCTGTTTCTATACCAGTACCATGCTGTTTTTATTGCTATTGCCCTGTAGTACAGCTTGAAATCTGGGATCGTGATACCTCCAGATGTTCTGTTATTGTACATGATTGATTTAGATATTCTGGGTCTTTTGTTATTCCATATGAAGTTGAGAATTGTTTTTTCCAGATCTGTAAAAAATTGAGTTGGTATTTGGATAGGAATCGCATTGAATCTGTATATTGCTTTTGGTAAGATTGTCATTTTCATTTTGTTGATCCTACCTATCCATGAACAAGGGAGATCTTTCCATCTTCTGATATCTTCTTCAATTTCTTTCTTCAGGGACTTGAAGTTCTTATCATACAGGGTTTCACTTGCTTGGTTAGAGTTACCCCCAGGTATTTTATATTATTTGTGGCTATTGTGAAGGGTGTTGATTCCCTTATTTCTTTCTCAGCCCATTTATCTTTTGTGTAAAGAAGGGCTACTGATTTTTTTTGAATTGATTTTGTATCCGGCCACCTTGCTGAAGGAGTTTATCAGCTGTAGAAGTTCTCTGGTTTAATTTTTGGGGTCACTGATATATACTATTATATCGTCTGCAAATAGGGATTTTTGACTTCTTCCTTTCCAATTTGTATCCCCTTGATCTCTTTTAGTTGTCTTATTGCACTAGCTAAAGCTTCAAGTACTATGTTGAAGAGATATGGAGAGAGTGGGCAGCCATGCCTTGTCCCTGATTTTAGAGGAAATTTTTTAAGTTTCTCTCCATTTAGTTTGATGTTGGCTATTGGCTTGCTGTAAATTGCCTTTATTATGTTTAAATATGGTCCTTGTGTGCCTAATCTCTCTAAGACTTTTATCATGAAAGGGTGCTATATTTTGTCAAAAGCTTTTTCAGCATCCAATGAGATGATCATGTGGTTCTTTTCTTTCAGCTTGTTTATGTGGTGGATTACATTGATGGATATTCTAATGTTGAAACATCCCTGCATCCCTGGGATGAAGCCTACTTGATCATGGTGTATGATACTTTTGACATGATCTTGGATCGGGTTTGCAAGTATTTTATTAAGTATCTTTGCATCCATGTTCATAAGGGAAATTGGTCTGAAATTTTCTTTCTCCATTGGGTCTTTGTGAGGTTTAGGTATCAGGGTAACTGTGGCCTCATAGAATATGTTTGGTAGTATTCCTTCTGTTTCTATGTTGTGGAAGAGTTTGAAGAATATTGGTGTTAGCTCTTCTTCGAATGTCTGGTAGAATTCTGTGCTGAAACCATCTGGGCCTGGGCTTTTTTTTGGTTGGAAGACTTCTAATGAATTCTTCTATTTCCTTAAGGGTTATAGGACTGTTTAATTTGTTTACCTGTTCTTGATTTAACCTTGGTAGGTGGAATCTATCAAGAAAATCGTCCATTTCATTTAGATTTTCCAATTTTGTGGAGTACTAGTATTTGAAGTAGGACCTAACAATTCTTTGGATTTCCTCAATGTCTGTTGTTATTTCCCCCTTTTCATTTCTGATTTTGTTGATTTGGGTATTTTCCCTCTGCCTTTTAGTTAGTTTAGCTAAGGGCTTGTCTATTTTGTTGATTTTCTCAAAGAACCAGCTCTTGGTTTTGTCGATTCTTTGTATTGTTCTTTTTGTTTCTAAGTTGTTGATTTCAGCCCTGAGTGTGATAATTTCCTCTCCTCTGCTCCTCTTGGGAGTGTTTGCTTCTTTTTGTTCTAGCTCTTTCAGGTGTGCTTTTAGGTGGCTAGTATAGGAACTCTCCAGTTTCTTTTTGAAGGCACTTAGTGCTATAAACTTTCCTCTTAGCACTGCTTTCAATGTGTCCCTTAAGTTTGGTTATGTTGTGTCTTCATTTTCATTGAGTTCTAAGAAGACTTTAATTTCTTTTTTTATTTCTTCCCTGACCCAGAGGTCATTGAGAAGAGAGTTGTTCAGTTTCCATGTTTTTGCAGGCACTATGTTGTTTTTGTTACTGTTGAAGCCTAGCTTTATTTCATGATGGTCTGATAAGTTACAAGGAGTGATTTCAATTTTCCTGTGTCTGTTGAGGCTTGCTTTGAGACCGACTATATGGTCGATTTTGGAGAAGGTCCAGGCTCTTCCGGCTTTTAGAGTCTCTGAAGAAAAGTCAGGTGTGATTCTGATAGGTTTGCCATTATATGTTATTTGACCCTTTTCCTTAGCAGCTTTTAATATTCTTTCTGTGTTCTGTACATTTAATGTTTTGATTATTATGTGGCAGGAAGATTTTCTTTTCTGGTCTAATCTATTTGGAGTTCTGTAAGCTTCTTTCTTATACAGTTATAGGCATCTCTTTTTTTAGATTTGGGAAATTCTCTTCAATGATTTTGTTGAAGATATTTTCTGGTCCATGGAGGTGGGACTCTTCTCTTTCTTCTATTCATATTATTCTGAGATTTTGTCTTTTCATTGTGTTCTTGATTTCTTGAAGGTTTTGTGTCAGGACTTTTTTAGATTTGACATTTTCTTTGACAGATGTATCAATTTCTTCAATTTTATTCTCTGAGCCTGAAATTCTTTCTTCCATCTCTTGTATTCTGTTGGTGATGCTAGTATCTGTAGTTCCGATTCTTTTCTTAAGGTTTTCCAGTTCTATGGATGTCTCGAATTGGATTTTCTTCATTGCTTCAACTTCCCTTTTCAGGTCTTCCTTTCCTTTAAGCACTTTATTTATTTCCATCACCTCCTTTGCAGTACTTTGTTGTTGCTCTCTGAGGTATTTTATTTCCTCCCTTAGGCCTTCTATTATTAATATAAGCGTAGGATTAATGTCATTTTCCTTTGCTTCAATTGTGTTCAGCTGTCCAGTGTTGTCTGTAGCATTATTGCTAGGGTCTGGAGACATCCTATTGTTTTGGGTTTTTATTTTTTACCATGTTCTTGCGCTGACCTTTTGTCTTCAGATGGACCCAGGTGTTATCTGTTTGTTTTTTTTTTTTGTTACCTGACCTTGGTGCTCAGGAAAACTCCCTGCCCTGTGGGTTGGCTGATCCTGAGATCCTGGTGTTTACCTCCAGATGGCGGGCAGGTTCCTGTAATAGACTGACTGGTTCTCGGAGAGGAGGGTGGCTGCCACTCTCCTCAACTGCTTGTGACCCAATTGGATCAATATGGAGGGGATTGAAGTGGGGAGAGGGCTAGCCTCTGAGAAACTGGGAGCTGACAGGTCTCCACAGAAAGGCAGGTAGAGCTGTGGTTGGGTCTGTGTTCTCCTCTCACTGACCCAGTCGTTCTGGCTCCCCACCTAGGCTGACTATGCAGGCAGGGAGCTCCACCCACAACAGATGACGGCCTCAGTGTGCCTGTCGATGACTGCCTCAGATGCTTGGGTGCTAGGGTGAGTGACCCACCCACCCCAGTATTTGTGGAGAACACACAGTGGCCGGCTCTGTTTGCAGGCAGTCTTGGCTCCTAATTGCTTTGCTGTGACTGGGTTAGGTCTCTGCGTCTCCGCTACAGTGCACACTGTGCAGCCATGTTGGAAACTCCGGAAAAAATAATCTCACTTACCTTTGCTCTTGTGGTGCGGCTGTTTTTCCCTCTTGGGTGTACAGGTCCGAGTGCAGGCTGTATATCAGGCAGAGAGGTGGGGCCGCTGGTCTGTGGCTAGAGCCGTGGGCTGGATCCGCTCTTGGGCTAGATCTCTAGCCAGAGCTCCACTCCAGACCGGTGAAGGAGCTGGCTGATCTCAGGGTGGTGTTCCTGGGAATTGCGTGGGCTGTTTTACCTGGTGACCAGTCTCAATGTTTGCTGTGGGAATTCAGACACCGTCTGTGTTTCACCGTCAGCTAGGGACCTCACATTCACTCCACAGTGACTAATCTTACTCACCTACTACTCAGATGCACTGCTGTATGGTCGGCGCCATCTTGGATCCTCTGGAGGTTAATTCTTACAAGCTATTTTCCTCCACATTAATGGCAGTCTGGGAATTCAGCTGTTCATGCCTGTTAACAATTACACGTGTGTTGAATGTTCATGGGAATCCTTCTGTTTTGCCTCTGAAGTTTCTCTGAAAACAATTCTATTTATATTTTGATTTTGGGACCTATACAGGGTAGTCAAAAGTCAACTCTTTTGTAATGTTTGCTCCAAATCTTGCATCCTCTCAACTGTGTTTGAGTTGAGCTATGGGAACTGTCAGAGCTCGACCACCACAAGTGGAGATTGTTGAATGCAGGTTTATTAAATGCCTCTGTTAATTTTTCAACAATAGATGTTTGGGTTATACTTCCTTGATATTTGAAGATAATATCTACCTTTAGCTTTTAGCAAATTTGAAAATAGATAATGAACTCTTTCACACTCATTACATATGTAAATATCAGAACTGAGATAGTGAAAAGGATTCTGTTGGCTAGATATCTGGTTAGTAAATACTATCAGACAGCAAGGGTGACAGGCAGTTCTTGCAACATAGAAAGATATTATCAGGGCATACTTCTCCGTGTGTCCAATTGCACATTGAATATGAGCACAGAAGGCCGGTATGACATAATTTTTTAAATATTATTTAATAGAAGTTGAAAAACACCATACAAACTATTCATTCTGTGAACTTAAATCCAAATTAATGTGTATGACATACAACTATTTTACATATTTCAAGGTCTCTTGGTTTATGCTTTTCATTTGCTTACAAATCAGAGACTAATGATGATAAATCAAGTAGATTCACCCCAATGTGGCCCTTTCATATGCCCATCTGCTGACCTGTACACAGTTCGTAAAGAAACATGATGCAGGTTTCAATCCATATCAGAGATAGGAAGCAGCAATGCCTTATGTCATGCTCTGCGGGCAACTGGAAGTCCAGTACTATGATGCCTGAATGTGGGATACCCTTGTGCCATCTCATGGTACACTGAAGAAGAGCGAACATGGATGTGACTATGAGGAGTATAGCATAAAACTTATTTCAAAGGAGACCCATTATGATATCATAAAAACAATTTTGCTTTTAAAAAAATTAGACTGCTTGACTATATTGTATGTAAGCTGATGTGTGGCGCATACTAGATCTATTCAGTAATGTAATCAACCTTCTAAAAATAGACAAGATGCTTGAAAGTAAAGGTTATTATAAGGTTTGAGTGTGGAAGTTAAATAGCACGAAATGTCAATTGGATTTTGAGATTTGTCTAAAAAGTCATCAAGCAACAGGAGCTCACCTGCTTTGCCATTTGTGCTTATATTGATTAATTGCAAGATTAATAAATTGTGAGCTTTTAATATCTAGAAGGGAAAACAGTGTTAACCTCACATAAGCTGACTTTTTACAAAGTTATTTCTATGTATGTAGTCTCAGTGAAATTACAAAGAAGTAGTAACCATCTGGCCTACATCTAGTACAGCACGTTCAGTGGTGAGCAGACAAGTTTAACATCCAGATGCCGAGGAGCAGAGGGGGATGTCCAGTGCCCTTCCCAAACAATGGAATGATTACGTAAAAATGAGTAAAAGAACTAAGGCATTGTTTTCTAGCATCTTCCTTCCAGAACCTTGCCCTATGAATAACATTAAATGTCCATGATACATTGTTTGTAATGTAGCAATCATCTCCCTCCTTAATGTGCACACTGGACATGCCTCTGACTTCTTGTCTTCATGAAGAGTTTATCTATCATTGTGAATAAGGACAAAGAAAATGAATATATGTAGGGTCCATGGCACAAACAGAAAGTCAAACAAAGTCCTATGGATGTTAGGAGTGTTGTTAAGGATTAGACACTTTGTTACAACACCTTCTAGGATATTAGACAGGGTGAATATATGCAGTTGGTGTTGGAGGCTTGGATTTTGAAGATGAGGGGGCTGTAGCAGGCGTCAGGGACATCAATTGCTGCATCAGCTAACCCGTGACAGTATATGGTGTGGAGAAAGGAAGAGAGCATATTTCACAGGGAGCAAATGGATACAAATTCACTTTCATAGCAAACCTACTCTTCACATTCTGTCTGCCAGAGGTCAATTCAGTAAGCCAATCATGAGATTAGAATCCTACTGATACCATCTCATCTTAAAGGTCAGCTTAACATCAATGCACTGAGCTTACACTTCCAACACATGAACTCTGGGGAACACTCAGAGCATAGTGAATAAGCTGAAGGAAGTAGAAGGAGAGAGTGCTCACATCCTTACTTTCTTATTTATATCTTGTGTCATTAGATACAGAAAAACTCCTTATGACACAGAGGTTCTGAGAGACAGTCATGCCTTTGACGACAAATTGGTGCTAAAGGACATATGAAATAATGGAAAAGATACATATTTCCTCATATTTAAAGACAAACAAAACAGATATGTTGAATTAAGTTCATTCATATGTTAAGTTAAGATTTTCAAGAGGCCAACTGAAGATATCACTCAGGAGTGCGATCAAGTTTACAAATGTCATTTGCTGAAATACCCACCATATACTTAAAATAAGGGAACAAACTAAGTAGCCATTTATTTGTCTTGGGAAAAAATTAAATAGCCATCCATTTCATGTATAACTATTTCACAATTTCCATATGACCTTATTTTTTCTTCCTTTAGAATAATCATCAAATTATAAAGGAAAATTCCACCTTTGCCTGGGCAATTTGTTTCCATTCTATTCTGTCTGTGATTCTTCCAAACATCATTAGATAGGATATTCTTCTCCTGAGTTTCTTCATGGCCATAATCTTTTTTTTTATTGAAAAAAATTATTTTGTGAGTTTCACATAATGCACCCTGTTCCCTCCCATCTCCCACCTCGTCCCAGACCCACCCTCCACCCTTGCAATCTGTCCCAGCATAAAAAATAAAAGCTCATTATGGAAGCTCCAGTGTGTCTTAGTGTGTCCCACAATATTCCCTTTTGTCCACACATTTTGCGGGCAAATGTTCATCATAATGACTCCTTGTTTTGGTACGAGGCCCCTGGTTTCTGCTACTCTGTAAGTACTGTAACCTCACTGGAACTCCTCTCAGATATGCGAAGAGTAACTGTCCTGTATCTTGGAGATCCTGCAGTCCTGGGTTGTGGAACTGACCTCTTCTTGCACTTCAGCAGTTCATCCATGGGGTAGATGTTGGGGTGGGCTAACTCAAAGCCCTGGTTCTGGACCTGCAACCCCCACTTGCATGGCCAGTTCTACTATGGAAAGGTGTAGGGCCTGCTCTCTTGATGCTGCAGCATGTGAGGGGCAGGGACAGCTCTCCTGCTCTTGATGGCTGTAATCTTACTTCCAGTTACATGGTGTATGTGTGCTTATGTGTGTTTGTATGTATGTCTGTGTAAGTGTGTGTCTGCATGTGTGTGTGTATTTATGTATGTCCATGAGACTGCATGTGTGTGTCTGTGTAGCTGTGTGTCTGTATGTCTGTGCCTGTGTGTGTGTGTGTGTGTGTGTGTGTGTCTGTGCATGTATGTGTGTATGTGTGTGTGTGTCTGTGTCTGTGTGTGTCTGTGCATGTATGTGTGTATGTGTGTGTGTGTCTGTGTCTGTGTGTGTCTGTGCATGTATGTGTGTATGTCTGTACGTGTGAGTGCGTCTGTATCTGTGGGACTAGGTTATGCTATCCATTAAGAAAAAGAGACTTTATCCATTTTTATTCTCACTTATTGTTTCTGAAATAGCAACAGCTGCTCAAAGTAAACAAAACCAGAAAATTAAAACAAATTATTTTTATTTATTCAAGTGCATCTTGATCATAGCCCCCTCCTTGTCCCACACTCCCACTCTCTTTGCCCTTTCCTCCCTCCACTTCTTCTTCTGTGGTGAGGGGGACCCCACACATCAACCCCCCCTCAGTTCATCAGTCACATAAGGGCTAAGAGTTTCCTCTTGCCCTGGGACCTGATATGGCAGTCCATCTAGAATAATGTGTTCCACTAACAGGCAACATCATCCATGGCAGAGACCACCCTCCCCCCCAACGTTCTAAGGGATCTGTATGAAGACCAAATTGCCTATCATCTATATATGTATAGGAAGTAGGTCTAATCTATAGGTGCCTTTTTTTCTGTTTTTGAAACCAGCAAAATTTATGAGCAGCTGGCTGTAGACTCCACCTTGCCTAGCAATGTTGAGTAAAACCTAGGTCAATCTTTGCATACCCTTTCAGTTAAGTTCATAATAATGTGATGCCACAATGAATATTGACTACATTGTTTAACAGAGTCAGCACTTGCTAATGTCAAAACTACGCACTTGAATTCTTACTTTAACTTAATGTAATCCTACATTCCACTCATTCCAATGTACTGCCAGTTTCTGACATCAAAACCCAAGCCTTTCCTGCACAGGTGGGATTCTGACCTAAAGCACAAATGGGTGACCCTCATGTGCAAGTAAGACCTATGCCCTTGGGGAAGTTCACAATCACTGAACTGCCAGTCCTAACATGTTATGAGCTTTCTTTCATGTATGTGTCTACACAGCCTTGCTCACTTCATCGCTATTCATAGTACCTAAGGTGTGGATCTGCTAGGTGTCTGTCAACAGATGACTTAAAGGAAACATGGTACCCTTGCATATACCAGCCCATGCAGGCAGAAATAATGAAGTTATATCATTGGTTAGAAAACACAAACAAGGGGGGATCCAAGATGGCGGCGGCCGGTGCGGACGTATTTTGATTTCGGGGTCAACAGTCACAAGGCAGCAAGTGTTGAAGGACGCTGTACAAAGGGCACGACCCCTTCTAAATCTCACCCAGCTACACAGGGACCATGGAAGATGCCTGGGCAGGACGCCCCTTCCAACTCTCGGACACGCTAGGAAGCCTCTGGACCCAGGAATCGGGATAACCCATCCCCCCAAAAGGAGAAATACCCGGTAAGTTCCAACCTAATACCCAGCTGGCAGATTCAGAAACCACTCAGAGATAATCCCCACCCTGCTGGGCACTCCCAGGTCTCACACAGATGATTCAATTATCTGGGAAAGGTTGCGACCCTTGGAAGTGAAGTAGCTCCACTGCAAAGCACCTTCAGATCCCAGTCTGTGACTTCACAGGCCAGCTTCCAAGCCTCGGGAATGGCAAGGCTATTGGAGCTGAACTGCAGATTAACCCCCTACAGGAACCAACCCCGGGCAAACTGTGAGATATTTGAAACTGTCCTATATAGAACTTTTGTACTAGTAAGGGCCCTTCCGCCAGGGAATCAGAGCTTAATTGTGCACAGCACCGCCACCTGAATTAATCAGGTCCCCACCTAGGAGGCGGGACTGAATGACTCTCTTTATAGGGGTGGAGTAAGGCAACTCCTACACCACAGTGCCCCCTTTGGACTCAAGTCCAGAAGACAGCAAAAAAAAAAAAAATTCCTCATAGCCAGAGGCCAGAGACAAAAAAAAAAAAAACAGAGCGAAATGTCTCCAACAAAAGAAAGCAACACTATTCCATCCAGCCCGAACCACCTCACCACAACTGAAACACATGAAAACGATGAAAATTCTACATTATGGAAAGTGATAAAGTCCCTTCAAGAAGAACTTAAAACTATGAAGGAATTCAAAGAAGCCACAATTCTACAAGTCAAGACAACGAATAACATCATTAAAGAGCTCCAGGCCAAGGTGACCCAGCTTGAACAGGAAAAGGATAAAGCAATGAAAGATCTCCAGACAAAAACAAGCAAACTGGAGTAGGAAATGTACAAAATGAACACTACCATTCAAGACATGAAAATAGAAATGGAAACAATAAAGAAAACACAGTCAGAGTTAAAAGAGGAAATGGAGAATCAAGAGAAGAGAACAGGAACTACGGATGTGAGTATGAAAAATAGGATGCAAGAGATGGAAGACAGGATCTCAGGCATGGAAGATTCGAAGGAAGAAATCAGTACAACATCCAAAGAAAATGAGAAGGCTAAATAAATCTCTCACCCACAACATCCAAGAAATCAAGGACTCAATGAAAAGATGGAACCTAAGAATTATAGGCATAGAGGAAAGAGAAGACTCCCGACTCCATGGTCCAGGAAATATCTTCAACAAAATCATAGAAGAAAACTTCCCAAACCTAAAGAAAGAGATGCCAGTAAAAATCCAAGAGGCTTACAGAACACCAAACAGATTAGATCAGAAAAGAAACTCCTCTCGCCACATAATAATAGAAACTGCAAATGTAGAGAACAAAGAAAGGATATTAAAAACTGTAAGAGAAAAAGGCCAAGTCACATACAATGGCAGACCCATCAGAATCACACCTGACTTCTCCTCAGAAACTTTAAAAGCTAGAAGGGCTTGGACGGCTGTCCTACAAGCCCTGAGAGAACAGAGGTGCCCAGCCAGACTACTATACCCAGCTAAACTCTCTATCAACATAGAAGGAGAAAACAAGATATTCCATGACAAAATCAAATTCAAACAATATCTCCTCACAAACCCAGCCCTACAGAAGATCCTAGAAGGAAAATTCCAACACAGAGAAGATAACTACACCCAAGAAAACAGAAGAAATAGAAACCTCCACTGCAACTAAACAAAAGAGAAACACAAGACAACCAGCTATACCAAAATAATGGGAAATAACAACCCCTGGTCACTAATATCCATCAACATCAATGGACTCAACTCGCCAATAAAAAGACACAGACTTACAGACTGGATCCATAAACAAGACCCATCTTTCTGCTGTATACAAGAAACACATCTCACTATTGAAGATAAATACTACCTCAGAGTAAAGGGCTGGGAAAAGGTCTTCCAAGCAAATGGACCCAGGAAACAGGCTGGAGTAGGCACCCTAATATCAAACAAAATAGACTTCCAATTGAAGTTAATAAAAAAAGACAGAGAAGGGCATTACATACTCATTAAAGGAAATATACACCAAGAGGTCATCTCAATATTGAACATCTATGCCCCAAATACAAAGGCACCTACATTTATAAAAGAAACGCTTCTAAAACTTAAATCGCACATCGATCCAAACACTTTAATAGTGGGAGACTTCAACACCCCACTCACAATGATGGACAGATCATCAAGACAGAAGCCAAACAGAGAAATAATGAGTCTAACAGAGATCATGAACCAAATGGACCTAATAGATATCTACAGAACGTTTCACCCAAACACAAAAGAATACACCTTCTTCTCAGCACCTCACGGAACCTTCTCCAAAATCGACCATATAGTTGGACACAAAGATAGCCTCAACAGATACAAGAAAATTGAAATAACCCCTTGTATCTTATCAGAACACCATGGAATAAAGCTGGACTTCAATAGCAAAAGAATCAACAGAAAGTCTATACTCACATGGAGATTGAACAACTCTTTACTAGAGGACCACTGGGTCAGGGAAGAAATAAAGAAGGAAATCAAAGACTTCTTAAAATCCAAGGAAAATGAAGACACAACATACCCAAACCTATGGGACACAATGAAAGCTGTGCTACGAGGAAAGTTCATAGCTTTAAGTGCCTTCAAAAAGAAAATTGTGACAGCTCATATTAGCGAATTAACAGCTAAACTGGGTGAATTGGAAAAAAAAGAAACAAACACTCCCAAGAGGAGCAGAAGGCAGGAGATCATCAAACTTAGGGCTAAAATCAACAACTTAGAAACAAAAAGAACTATACAAAGAATCAATGAAACCAAGAGTTGGTTCTTGGAGAAAATCAACAAAATAGACAGACCCTTAGCCAAATTAACTAAAAGACAGAGGGAGAAACACAAAACAACAAAATCTGAAATGAAAAGGGTGAAATAACAACAGACACTGAGGAAATCCAGAGAATATTTGGATCCTACTTTAAAAATCTATAGTCCACCAAATTTGAAAACTTAAGTGAAATTGACAATTTTCTTGATAGATTCCACCTACCGAAGCTAAATCAAGATCAGATAAACAGATTAAACAGCCCTATAACCCCTAAGGAAATAGAAACAGTCATTAAAAATCTCCCAACCAAAAAAAGCCCAGGGCCAGATGGCTTTAGCACGGAATTCTACCAGACCTTCAAAGAGGAGCTAACACCAATACTTTTCAAACTCTTTCACCAAATAGAATCTGAAAGGACATTGCCAACTCATTCTATGAGGCCACAATCACCCTGATTCCTAAACCACAGAAAGACCCAACAAAGAAAGAGAACTTCAGACCAATCTCCCTCATGAACATAGATGCAAAAATACTTAATAAAATACTAGCAAACCGAATTCAAGAACACATCAAAAGTATCATACACCATGATCAAGTAGGCTTCATCCCAGGGGTGCAGGGATGATTCAACATACGAAAATCTATCAACGTCATTCACCATATAAACGAGATGAAAGAAAAAAACCACATGATAATCTCGCTAGATGCAGAAAAAGCATTTGACAAAATTCAACACCCCTTCATGCTAAAAGTTCTGGAGAGAACGGGCATACAAGGGCCGTACCTAGAAATAATAAAGGCAATATACAGCAGGCCAGTGGCCAACATCAAAATAAATGGTGAGAAACTTGAAGCATTTCCTCTAAACTCAGGGACAAGACAAGGATGTCCACTTTCACCATATCTCTTCAATATAGTACTTGAAGTTTTTGCTTGAGCAATAAGACAACTAAAGGACATCAAGGGGATAAACATTGGAAATGAAGAAGTCAAATTATCCCTATTTGCAGATGATATGATAGTATACATAAGCGACCCCAAAAATTCCACCAGAGAACTCTTACAGCTGATAAACACCTTCAGCAAAGTGGCTGGATACAAAATTAATTCAAAAAAATCAGAAGCCCTTCTTTGTACAACAAACAAATGGGCTGAGAAAGAAATAAGGGAAACAACCCCCTTCACAATAGCCACAAACAACATCAAATACCTGGGGGTAACTCTAACCAAGCAAGTAAAGGACCTGTACAACAAGAACTTCAAGCCCTTTAAGAAAGAAATGGAAGAGGCCTTTAGAAGATGGAAAGATCTCCCATGCTCATGGATAGGTAGGATCAACATAATAAAAATTGCCATCCTACCAAAAGCAATATATAGATTCAATGCAATTCCTATCAAAATACCAACACAATTTTTTTATAGACTTGGAAAGAGCTAGTCTCAATTTCATATGGAACAACAAAAAGCCCAGAATAGCTAAATCAATCCTGTACAATAAAAAAACATCTGGAGGTATTACCATCCCAGATTTCAAGCTGTACTACAGAGCAATAGTTGTAAAAACAGCATGGTATTGATATAGAAACAGAGCAGTAGATCAATGGAATCGAGTTGAAGATCCAGAAATAGATCCACACACTTATGGCCACATAATTTTTGACAAAGAAGCCAAAATGGCAAAATGGAAGAAGGACAGCATCTTCAGCAAATGGTGCTGGTCCAACTGGATGTCCATTTGTAAAAGAATGAAGCTAGACCCATACTTATCACCTTGTACAAAACTTAAGTCCAAGTGGATCAAAGACCTTAACATAAGGCCGGTCACACTAAATCTACTAGAAGAAAAAGTGGGAGAAACCCTCGAAATGATTGGCACAGGCGACAACTTCCTGAACAGAACACCAAAAGCTCAGGACTTGAGATCAACAATCAATAAATGGGACCTCATGAAACTGAAAAGCTTCTGTAAGGCAAAGGACACTGTCATTCGAACAAAATGGCAGCTTACAGACTGGGAGAAAATCTTCAGCAACCCCACATTTGACAGAGGGCTAATATCCAAAATCTTCAAAGAACTCAAGAAATTAAATGCCAAGAAACCAAATAATCCAATCAAAAAATGGGGGACAGAGCTAAATAGAGAATTCACAAAGGAGGAATCCCTAATGGCTGAGAGACACTTGAAGAAATGCTCAACATCCTTAATCATCAGAGAAATGCAACTCAAGACGACTCTGAGATTCCATCTCACACCTGTCAGAATGGCTAGGATCAAAAGCTCAAATGACAGCACATGCCTGCGAGGGTGTGGAGAAAGGTGTACCCTACTCCATTGCTGGTGGGAATGCAGGCTTGTGTAACCACTATGGAGGTCAGTCTGGAGATATCTTAGAAAACGTGGAATAGCTCTGCCTCAGGACCCAGCCATACCACTTCTGGGTATACACCCAAATGCCTCTTCAGGGAATCATAAGGGAGTTTCCTCATCTATGTTTATAGCAATCTTATTTGTAATAGCTAGAAACTGGAAACAACCCAGATGTCCCTCAACAGAAAAATGGGTTAAAAAACTGTGGTACATCTACACAATGGAATATTATTCAGCTATCAGAAACAATGAAATTATGCAAGTTGCAGCCAAATGGATGGAACTAGAAAAGCTCATCCTGAGTGAACTAATCCAGACTCAGAAGGACACATATGGCATCTATTCACTTATAGTATGATTTTAGCTCTATAGTAGAAGGTATCAATCCTACAACTAACACACCAAAGGGAACTTGGACATAGACTTCTTATTTTTAATTTTTATTTTTTATATATATTAGTTATATTTTTTTCTATTTTTTAGTCTTTTTTATCTATTGTATGCTTATTGATTTGTTTGTTTAGTATTTCTCTCTCCCAGGCAACGAGATACTTTTCACTGATGGTACTGCTTCGTAGATCCCCAATGAATGAAGAGGCTCTTGGCCCTCATACGACCTCTCAACTGAGATGAGGGACTGTTATATAAGGACACCCCACCCCAGAGAAATGGGATGGAAGGGTTAGGAGGTAAAGAAAAAAAAATGAAATGTGATGTTTCGGCCTTTTACTACTAACTGTCATGAACTGTTTAGGATAATTAAGAAATGCAAACTAGTGGTTATGCAAGACAGTCATTCTGTTAGGTACTATGACAGCCTATTATAGTTTCTTGCTAAGCTAATCAGAAATAAACCTGCTAAGAGACAAGCAACATCTGCTTACCCTAATATAAGAGATAGATAGGGCCTCTTCAAAAACCCCAAGAGATCTGCAGAATATGGCATTCAAAGATGTTTTCGTAACTTTAGATTTTTTTTATATCAAGACATATCAACTCCTGACAGCACTCCCTATTCTCCTCCAAGCAGAAGATGAACATCGAAGAATCTCCAGTGGGAGATGATTGAATTAGTCGCAAGCCTATCTCTTGTTAGGAAAAGCCCCTTGCTCCAACTGTAGACAGAATGCTGTCCAAAAAGGACAAAACCTGGAAGCAGGTAAGTCGACAGCCTAGCTCTGCCAAGACAGGGTAGGTAAGTCCTTCATAACCCCTGCTCTACAATCAATGTTTGTCAGAGAAGTGGGGCCAAACGACTGAAGAGCGATTCTGTAATGTATGGAGAGAAAATGGGAACTGTCCAGGCAGCCACTGGTATGTCATTTCTTAGTTTGGGAAGCTGAAGACCCTGTACTTACTATAAAATAAGATATATTTATCCCTCTCAGGTCTCTGAGGTGATTGAACAACAGATAGATAAAGTCTCATAATTAAATTCTGAGTTGTTTAGGAGTCAAGAGAGTGTTATAGATCTAAGAAGATACTTTTAAAATTGTGTTGCAATTAGTATGAATGTTGAGTCAGATATAGAACTTTAAACTCATGGAGATGTTTAGATAGTAGAATGTTAAAGTCAGGTACCAAATACATATGGACTGGTCATTGGGAATGTACATTAAGCCGTATAACCCTCATAACTGTGGCCTAATTACTTCTGTTGTACTGTATTGTATTTATTATTATAAGAGAAAGAGCCATTTGTTGGACTGAAAGGAGAAACTGTAGGGGGAAATAAGATATACCTTAAACTTAAAAGAAAAAAAAAGGGAAGAGGATGGGGGATGAGGGTGGGAGGGTGGGACTGGAGGGGGAATAGGGAGGGGACTGCGATTGAGATGCAACTTGAAGAAATGAAAAATAAAGGAAAAAAAAGAAAAAAAAAGAAAACACACAACTGCATTGTCATATTTGACCAAATAAGTCAGCTGTAGAAAGAAAAACATTACGTTATGTCTTATTTGTGTCACGGAGCCCAACAGTTTGGTATATGATGGTGCATTGAGTGATGCCATAGCACTTCCACAGCACTAGATGACAGGTGTCATTCTCTGTGTCGATGTGATATTGTGTCACCCAATGCATATATCACACTGTAGAGCTTCATAGATTGACCAGATTCCTGTCTTAACAGAGATGTTTCTTTTTTTATGGTAAAATAATATGGTTTTTTTTGTTTATTTATTACTTCAAGTTACATCTCCATCACAGTCCCCTCCCTCCACCTCTCCCATTATTCCTCACAATTGTCTTGTTAATGATGCAACATTAATTTTATTTATTTCTGACCAACCAAATATAGCAGAAAATACCCAAAACTCATTGCTTACTACTACACATGTGAACAGAGGGTATTATTACCTGTTATAAAGGTTCCTCAAGATTAAGGCCATGCCACGGTGAAGGCAGCCATTCTCATCCTAGGGGCAACTCCATCAATTGCATCCATTTATTATCAGTACTGAAATTTTAGCATCTCACCAGTGTTCATTACAGTGACATGGACCACTTTTTCCTATATGTATATTCAGGTGGATATCTTATTTAATAAAATATTTTCAACACATTTCCATATTTTTTTAAGATTCATTTTTAATATTTTAATTGTGTATATGTGTGTGACTATGTTGGTATTTTAATTATGTATGTTGTGCCTATGTTAATGTGTGCACGTGTGTGTGGTGACCAGAAGCAGTTAGAGGCATTGGATGCTCAAGGCTGGAGTGACAGGCAGTTGTGAGCTACTTGAAATGGGTACTAGGAACTGAACTTCAAGAGCAGTATCCACTTTTACCTGCTCGGCTATCTCTCCAGCCCCTTTGACTGACTGAATAAAATAACTTTCCTACTCATCTCCATTAGCAGGATTCCATGGACTTTTCCCCACGTGCCAATTCCAAGAGTGATGATTTTTATAAATGAAGTGTGACCTTGGAATATTATACCTATACTATAGGGGCAGAATACGCTGCTGGCAACATTGAGAATTCAAGAGCACCAAAGCTCAAAATAATTCCATCTTGTTCTTTATAGAAAGAGTTTCCACTCTCATTATGTTAAATCTTGAAATTGATCATTTCAAAAACGCAAAGCATGGATAAGAAAAAACAAAACAAAAACAAAACCCAACCAGCACCATAGCAGCAAGTAATGCAAAACTGTAAGTAAGTTGCCTACATATGTCTGATATTTTTATTTAATTTCTTTATCTCTAAAATAGTGATTTTGTGGAGTTGCTGTTTCAAAGTGGAGGCTCAGGAGACCTGATGAGGCACCAGCGTCACACGCAGAATCCAGGGCTTCTTACCCTTTCGTCTGTGTGTCCCATATTTAAAAGTATATGACACAGGCTCAGAAAACATCACCATCCTGAAATTGTATGATGCTCCAATTTGAACACTGTCTAAAGAACAACACTGAAGGTAGAGAACTCTCTGGGCCTCCCTTTCCTTCTGCTGTGATTTCTGCTTTGCTCTGAGTTGTGCTATAATAAGAAAAAACAGTAACCTTCTGAGGATGTAAAGCAGAGTTCTTTGGGATTATCAATGCCTTCATGCTCTTAAGAAAGCAAAGGGCCTGGCAGACAATAGAGACTGAATTACTGCATTGTAGATAAAAACCAGGACTCAAAGTTCCTTGGAAAGTAGAAGACTCTCCCAGCCCTGAGGTACTGCTTTTTCTACACTGTGGCCTGAGTATTGCTATTGATTTTCTTTTTTTTTTTAAATAATAATTTACTTTATTTCTTCAAGTTACATCTCAATCACAATCTCCTCCCTATACCCCCCTCCAGTCCCACCCTTCCACCCTCCTCACCCTCAACCCCCCATCCTCTTCCCTTTTTTTTTTTTTTT
>CAJQZJ010031879.1:615912-664330 GCA_907164525.1 Lophiomys imhausi
GTTTTTCTTGCCAAGAGAAAGGCTTACCACCAATTCAATCATCTCCCACTGGAGATTCTTCGATGCTCATCTTCTCCTTGGAGTAGAATAGCTTTTGATTTTCTAAAGAGGACTTTGAAGCCATGATTACCTACAGTGTAGCTGTCCAGTTTCCTTAAACTTATGTTGAATTTCCTGTCCTTCCTCTTTCTCTATAGTTCTGCTTCACTGACTTTCTATTTTTCATCCACTTTTTCCTACAAGGAGGCCTGATCCACTTTGGTAACATGTATGAAGTAATCAGAGTCTGGCATCAAGCTGAGGTGGGACTGCTTGTCTTCCTGATATTGTCCCCTCAATCTCCATCCTCCATCCCACCCCATTGAGTGTCCTAACCCCATCCTCAGCCTCTCACTTCCACACTCCATCCCTGTGCAACTTCCTTATAGATAGACTGTTGCCACACATGGTCCCTGTACAACATTCCCACATACTGGTCCCATACTTCTGTCTCCACATTGCCTACCCTGTTCTCCACCCCCTCATATCACAAAGACTTAGCATAGTGGTGGTAGTATTTTCCTATTAGATTTGTTTTCTTGTTGCTTTGGAACAGGCATGGAAAGTGGGGCCATTGTATATACAAAATATCTTGATGATTAAGAATTGACGTATCTGTCTGGTACTGAAAAAATTTCAACATGTTTTCCTTTTGACCATAATACTAGGCCTGTCTGTCTCCTGTCCCCTGTAAATTCTTCCTTGCCCACCCCAGAAATCTGCCTCAAATTGTTTGTGCCTCTCTCTCATCTACACACCTTACTAGGAACTGATACTTGAATATCAGAAGTTACATTTATGATCTTTAACCCACATGGTATCTTGAAATGATTCTCAAATCAATGTGGAAAATGAAATTTAAGAAATTTTGCTTTTTAAAAAATGATTTAAAAATTTTTTCATTTGTGTGTGTGTGTGTGTGTGTGTGTGTGTGCATGCACACACATGTGTGCCTGTGTGCATATGAGTTTGCACACATGTGAGTTAGCATTGGAGGTGAGATCTCACAGCAGAAGTGATGGCAAGTTTGCTGTTGTATGTTGTAATTGTTCAGTTTTCTTCCCCTGCCTTAAATCTTATAAGCATCACCATACACTGAATGGCTCTCACTGTCATCTATGAAAAACAATATCACCTTTACAGTATCTTTTTACAGAATATTTTACAAACTTCTATTTTTGTAAAAATTACTGCCAACTAGTCAATAATTAGATTATTTTAATGCACCACCATAGCAATGTGTCTAGACCAACTGCTGCCTAGATCCATTTTGCTCTCACTAAGATATTGATTCCATGGTTCTTTCACAGACAATCCCATAGGGCCCTTTTGGACAAACTACCCTTTTGCCTGACAGATCTATTTATAACCTCGTTACTGATTAGACCCTCTAAACTCCATGATACAAAACAATAAAAGAGATGGTGAAATTCATCAGTGACACTTCCCTTGCTGTACTGTAGGCAGATACAAGTGACAGGAAGTGGGAGGACTGCAGCCATTCCCATGGTCACTCCACTGATGCTCTGCTTAAAGAGAGATGTGAAAGAGGACATAGCTAACTTGCCTTTAACCAGGTCTCTTGGCCAAGTGATTGGCATGTGGCTGTGATTAATCAGTTAGCCTGGCTGTATATTTGTATGATTCAAGACGAATATCTCCTCTGCTATCCAAACTAATACTTGAAATTATTAAAACTATAACAATTATTTCTAATTATTTAGTGTTTATTGCTTTTGAAGCAAAGTCTTGCTATATAGCCCAAGATGACCTGGAAATCTT
The DNA here is from genome assembly GCA_907164525.1 of Lophiomys imhausi. Taxonomy (NCBI): domain Eukaryota; kingdom Metazoa; phylum Chordata; class Mammalia; order Rodentia; family Muridae; genus Lophiomys; species Lophiomys imhausi. The sequence continues at coordinate 617,734 of CAJQZJ010031879.1, forward strand.
TATGTAATTGCAATCCCCCTGACCCACCCTACCAAGTACTGGGATTACAACAATGGAACACCACACCAGACAATTACATCTGGTCACATTTGTTCCTCATGGGTGTTGCGAATATTAGTCTTAGAAAGATTAAGAGCTTGATCAGATTTAGAAATAAAATGCTCCTACACTCACCAAAGTTTGACTGTTAGGATATATATTATTTTCCACTCTATCTTTAGCAATTACCTAATTTGACTAATGCAGCAAACAAATTAATTAATCCATTTCATATTGACTCCAATCATAAACTTCTCTATTTAAATTCAAGTTATTTGTTGTTCCTTTGTACAAAAGTTAAGCAGGCATGTACCATGCCACCTCACTGTCCTTTTCCTCTGGTTCTTCATTCTCCTCTTACCTTGTCTATGATGTATCTTTGAGATTTTTCCATGAAGAAAATCACATCATCTTATTCCTAGTTATCTATGCCTTTTGTTTTCTTGTCTCACTAGGTAGGCCCTCAGGATGAATTGAATAGAAAATATGGGTGGATATATCGTTGTATTGTTCATGATTAAGTGTGATATTAGTTAGATGGGTTCATATGTGTTCCTTATCAAGTTGAACATGATGTCTTATTTTAATTTGGAATGGACTTTTATCAATAAGAATGTTGAATTTTATTGCCAAGTGATCTGATGGTCTGCTCCTTCATGAACCTTTAAATTGTAGAGGACAGTGACCTCATTACCTTAGATAAATCCCATTTGGAAGGGATGCATACTTTTTTATAGATTAGATTTTATTTGTTAATTCACTGTTGAAGTATTTGTGTATTTATATTAAAGAGAGACAGTGATGTCACTTTTATATTCTTAAAAAGTTTCTGTTGACTTTGATGTTAGCTGTTAGGTGTACCCACAGAATGGATTCAAAACAGGTCCCTTTACTTCTGTTTTGTTAATGAGATTATGAAGAATTCCTACCATTTCCTGTCCTGATGTTTGATATGGTTCATCAGTAATTAACTGTGTACCTTGTGTTCTCATGCTCCTCTTCCTCCTCCCCCTGCTTTTCCTCTTTTCCCCTCTCTGTCCTCCTTTTCCTTCTCTTCCTCTTGATCCAGTGCCTCCTTCTTCTCTTCTTTCAGTTGAAATGATTGGTTTTATGTATTTTTATTCTCTAATATGTAGGTTTATTGCTACACATTTTCTTTTCAGCACATTGTATTCTACACATTTTTTATAAGTTGCATTTTATTGTTTTAATTTAATGAGAATGTCTTTAAGAATTCTTTGGAGCCTTTATGTTTGCATGCAGTAAGATCATCAAGCTGGCTGGAGGGGATGTTTTTCTCAACAATTTTATTGCAGCTGTAGGAACCAATGGCTGACAGATCCTCTAAAGACCTCTTTCTGTCCCCTTCTGTTGATTGAGCACCTCCATTCCTTGTCAGAAATAACCTGTCCTTACCTATGAAGGTTGTTGTCCATTGTTTGTGTTATGGTACGGTTTGGTGTTGGTACACAGTCTGTAGTCCTGTAATGGCTTATCAGTCCTTAGGCAGGTCTAGACCCTTGTGCTGGGGCATCTGCAAGAATTTCTCTGGTGGTTTAGCTCCAGTTCTCTCCTCTGGTGATGTATGAGTGGTAGTAATGTCCCTTTTAAAGTAGTGATGACCCTTTGTAAAGCCCTTTCCCTAGAGATGGAGGTTTGTATGGCTAGTGCTTTGGGTACATGGCACAAGGATTCCTCTTTCTGTAAGATGCTTACTGGACTTTCACCATAATGCTCTCTGGGGGCTCCTAAAAGAAAAACAAATCTCTAATACATTGGATGTCTCTCCTACTGGTCATATCCAGCCTCCCGTGGAGCATCAAAATGATCAGTTCAGTGTGACTCCTAATTTATTCCCCTTGTGACTTTTCCTTTTGGTCATTGTTTGATGTCATTTTCCAGATGTATTGGCCTCCCAGGTTTATCCTTAAATTTTACTTATGTAGGATATCTGAGAAAAAGTTTTCTAAAGATCCTCCCCCCCCCCCGGGATAAGAGTGATGGCTTCTTGTCCCTTTACATGTTAGAACAGAAACAAACGTCACACAAAAGAGGCTTTTGTTGTTAGTTGATCTTGTTTGGATCAGTAAGTGATGTTTTTTAGCTTGAAAGACTATAAGAGTAGAGAATTGAAATTTCAGGGAGAGTGGTAATGGAGGAGAAACCAGGAAAACCACAGTGTTCAAGACATCAAAAAAAAAAAAATTAAAGTAGAGCCCTTTACACACTCATGAAATGGTGTGATGTTTGAATAATAGATATAGTGATCAGATCAGAATGACTACCTTGGAAAAGTTTCTTTTTCTTTTTTTTAAATGTTTATTTAATACTTCAAGTTACATCTCTATCATAATCCCCTCCCTTCACCCCTGCGGATCCCACCCTCCCACCCTCTCCCAAAACTCATAATTCTTTTTTTTAATATTAGGCCACAATTATGAAAATTATAATGTATAACATACATTCCCAGTGTCAACTCCATATGTATTTGGCACTAATATTAATATTCTATTATCTATCTTTCTCCATGAGTTTAAAGTTTTATACCTAACTCAGTTTTCATCCTAACTTGAATTACCAACTTAAAGACATCTTCTTAGACTTAGGACATCCCTTTAATTCCTAAACAATTCAAAATTCAACAGTGAGACTACAACTATCTAGTCTTCAACCACATCATAGACCTGAGAAGAATAAATATATCTGATTATACAGGAAGTGAAGAGCCAGCAGCTTCCAAAACTAAGAAATGACAGACAACTGGCTGCTTCAACAGTCCCCGATTTCTCTCCATACATTAGAATATCTATCTTCAGTCTCTTGGCCCAGTATCTCTGCCAGACATTAGTTGTAAAGCAGGAATTATGAAGGACTTTCCTACCCTGTCTTGGCAGAGCTAGGCTGTCAACTTATCTGCTTCCAAATTTTGTCCTTTTTGGCCAGCATTCTGTCTACAGTTGAAGAAAGGGATTTTTCTTACCCAGTGACAAGCTTGCCACTAATGCAACCATCTCCAAATGGAGATTCTTTGATACTCATACTCTACTTGGAGTAGAGTAGGGGGTGCTGTCATGAGCTGACATGTCTCAATGTCAAAAAATCTTAAGTTAAGAGAACATCTTTGAATGCCATATTCTACAGATCTCTTGAGGTTTTTGAAGACCACCTATCCTATCTCCATATATTTGGATAAGCAAATGTTGCTTGTCTCTTAGCAATTTAATTTCTGGTTAGCTTAGAAAACATCTGTGATAAACTATTCTAGTACCTAACCAAATGACATGTTTGAATGACTATTAGTTTACATTTCTTAATTATCCTAAACAGTTTGTGACAGATGCTATCAAAAGGCCAAAACTTCACATTTCATTTTTAAGCATTGCCTAGGTACAATACCTTAAAAAGGGTTAACCTTAATTTTGTATCAATATACAAAGATCAATACCAATGTAGCCAAATATAATCTCAATTTTGTATCAATATACACAAGATCAATACAAATATATCCAAATATATTCTTAATTTTGTATCAATATACAAAGATATAAGAGCATATTTAATAATCTGTGTCGTTTTCTTTATCATTCCTGTATTATGTCTATATCCCATTTTTTCAAGTCTTTTTCCATCTACATAGGAGAGAAAAAAGGACAGAAAAAAGAAAAAGAGAGAAATCTCTGGGTCTAACCTCCAAAACTTATTTAATAAGACCATTTAACAACTTGTAACCAATCCCCCTAAATAACAACAAATATCTATAACCCATCAAATGATGAAAGGGGGCTTATTTTTAGTTTTTAAATAATATTCTGAATTTTCTCTACTAGCCATTAAAAAATATGCAACTTATATCAGCCAATCTGTGACCATTCATCATTCTTTCTCTGTTCCTTTTCCTCCCACCCTTGAGTGAGACCAGTTTATTGTCAGTTCCTGGCATACTAAATCCAGATGTCATAGTGATTAACAATCTCTAGCAGGTCCACTCAAGTGAAATACAGTAAGTACTAGGTGAACATGTCATTTCTAATGTCAAGTACAAGCCACATGGACAAAAAACAGCACTGAGTACATTATTCAGTGTATCAACTGTTAGTTCCTGAGATCCACATAGAGGCCATACTTGGTGGTTCAGGTAAGGGTGCCTTTTAGTGTCACTGGGCTGCAGACAAGATGTATGCATCACAAGAGAATGGCTATCTCCCTTTATGATGCCTAGATATTATCAATTGTTGATGATGAGTAGGCAGGTCTGCCTCCTGTTTCTCAGGACTTTCCAGAGTGATCAACTCAGGGAAACTTGCTGAATGTTTCCTGGAGTTGTGATGGATGGTAGCATAATGTGTCTGCTTCAGGAAGGTTCAGTGTATGGAACTGCTATGGGCTAGCTGGTGACCAGTCTTATCAATATTGGGGGTTGAGGATATGTAAATGACAATATGCAGTATTCTTCTGGGAATGCAACACCATTAGCTAACTGATTCATTGGGCCAGAGGTTGGTGGGCAGTGCTGTATATATGCTTCCTGGAGCAAATATGAGCAAAATATATTTTTTAAAAAAAGACAACAAGAGGTATTTCATTGGAGCATTTAGAGCAGAGCACAATGTGTGGCAGATGTGACAGAGATGTCCAGGGACATGGACATGAATGATGACATTGCAGGTGCTTTACTGGGCTGGGAGAGGTAGGGCATACTCCAGCTGGTTGAAGGACAGGTAGACAGAATCTCAAGACAGTTCAGAGCAGCTGGAGTTGGGGCCTCAGATGACATATCGGGCTGGACCATTTCCCTGAACAAAGCATAGTCATTTAGAAGCATAAAACACTTTCTCTTCTATTATGTATGTCCTGAGGATCAAACCCAGTTTTTGAGGTTTGGCAGCAAACACCTTCACCCAAGGAGCCCATCCCACCGTCCCCTGTCTTTAATTTTTATGAGAATCACAGCTATTTTCTTCTTGTGTATACAGTTAAATAGAGATGTAAATAGAGCATGTATTCCCTTCATTTTTGTCTGTCTTCTATTATTTTTCTATTTATACATAAAGATAAACATATGCCTTATATGTGACAATATTTTTCACAACTGGATTTTGTGAGCTCTTTCTCTTTCCTTTACAAAGTTGGAGGCCTTCATTTTCTATATCCTTGGGTGTTCTCCACGCCATATAGAGGAGTGAGAAGGAGGTAGAAGGAGAATCTAATCTATTTTCCTAGTGACAGGATGGGATATTGCCTCTTATGGTGGGCAATTTTGTCTGTCATGATGCATTGGACAATGGTTGGAGCAAAAGATGAAAGTAGCAGGTAGGGATATGCTACAAACATTGAGCTGTGCAAAGGATAACATTCCCCAACAAAGAAAGTTAGCCAGAGCCACAATGAGTGCTCCTGGTGAGAAGCGATTTCAGAATGCCAACAAGAAAATCAAATCCATTGCCTTACCAATCTTGTCTACTATTGGCAAAGACGGGCAATAAATTACAGACAATAAACAAACCCAGAAGTTGATAAGTACTCTAGGGGGGAAACAACAACAAATACAAATAACACGGAACGAGAAGCTTTAGAGCAGGACTGGTTGCTGGAGGAGGAAGATACCGAGGAAGTTATGTTAGGAAAACAGATGGAATCAAGAGAGGGAGGCACTTCAAGAGTTAGCCTCCTTGGGGCAAGAGCAAATGCAGTGTGCCCAGCAAATAGTCCTGTTTGGTGGGGTCAACTTAACACAGAAAAGCTAGGATAGAAATCTGACAGTCAAGCTAGGACTGGAATGTGTTGTGAGTCACATACCTGGGTAAGAATTGCGTTGCACGATGGGAACCTGTCATAGAATTTTAAAAAGCATGATGGCATGACTTTTTAATTTGAAAAGACAATCTTGTTTTTAACGTAAAGAATGTTCCACAGAGGGGCAAAAACGAAAGCTGTAACTCTCCTCTGAAAGCTGCTGCATCTGTCTAGGTTTAGGGTGACCAGACATCTGTCACTGGCAAAGGAAGAGTGGTCAAATGATCAGATTTGGGATTTATTTGGAAGATGAAGCCAAGATGACTGAATGATTAACGGGTGAGATGAGATACAGGAGCACGGGGAGTCCCTGGGTTGGCCAACTGGATGGAGCTTTTGTCCTAGACGGAGGGTTATTGGACTAGCAGAGCAAAAGGAAAGTCCAAGAAGATATACAGGGCATGTATCAATCTGAGATGCCCACTGACACTCTGGTGAAAATGCACGAAGCTCTTGGCTGTGTCAAACTAACATAAGAGGAAAGGGGAGGGATACCAGTTGCAAATCCATAGGGATAGCCACAGTTTCTGAAGAATGAGCGGAGAAAAAATATGCCAGAGATATAGAAAAAGAGTCAAAATAAATGGAACCACCTCTCAAAATAATAATGATCACAACTATAAGAGTATAAATTATTTCATTGATATAGTGGACCTACTTAGTATATGCAAAATCTTACAAATGAGCAAGTGGGGAGTTACGAAGTATAGTATAGCTCAGCGCTTGGTGAAGGATTGTAGTAGGAACTTTTCTGTCTCCGGTTGAGTATATGTCATCTAACTTCTGTGAAGAACACATTCCAGAGAGGGCCATGTCAACTCAGTTATATCAAAATAGGAGAAAGGAAAAAGTAGGACTCAAAAAGGCTCTTTAGAAAAGGCATATAAAGTGGAGAGACTTTTAATGTTAAAGAAACATTTTCCTCCTGTGGACTAATGTTTATTCAATAATTTCCATTTTTACCACCCGCACGGCAGAGGTGACCTACTCTGAAAGCTTCAGAAATGAAGGGAAATATAGCCCCAAGAGAGCCAGTTTATCTATTGAAACCAGGGGAGGAAACAGTGGGGCATGTAAAAAGGGGAACTTTATATTCATTTTTCCTATGCTTCTCTTTTGCTATGTATTGATAGGATTCATCTTTCTCAAGGGTACTCTGGCTAAGTGTACATCCTGGAGTGATATGTAAAATTGTATGAAATTCTGGGAAGTTCCATTTCCTATGATTTCTGACACAGTTCCTTGATGTTTCTGCCGTGTATAGAGTTATGAGATGCTCAGGAAAGCCTTGCCAAAAAAAAAAAAAAATTTGCAACCAATGCCAACTCTGAACCTGCTTAAACTAGTTTTAGGAGAGAAAGATTCTTGCTGATTTTGTGTTGAAGTCGGTAACAATGGTATGCCATAGAATTCTGGTCCCTCATTCCATCAAGCGTCGGTACATGGGTACAAGAGTTGTTCCCATTTACTCTGATTATTTATTTATGTTCTCTTGGGTAATGCACCAGAAATGGCCAGAATTGGAGTCCTAACTCACACAACATGAATCAAAATCTAGGAGAAATGGAAACAGACCTGCTGGAGTTAGCACCAAGCAGGCGGCCCTTTCGTAAGCTGCTGATGCCTGCTATGTCCACAGTCCACAATGTAAGTCACTTACTGAACACATGCATGTAGGTAGTCACTCCTCTGTGGTCAGCCAAGTTGTCCTGATGGCCTCTTGAGAAAAATCACATTGAGAGTTGAAGGCATTGTGACAGGTGGGCTCTTTCTTTCACAGCTGTAGTTGCAGGATGAACTTTCCCATTCCAAATGACCTATGTCATTTGCATGAACAGTAGCTGAGGCTGAGTCTTCTGCTGGGTACTGTAATTTGAAGGCATTAATCAGCCATATGCTGAGAGCACAGTTGCTTCAGACTCTTTTCAGTGCGACAGGAAATGACATTCGTGCTTGGGAATTCCTTAGCTTTGGTATTTGTGTATAAACTTACTTTTTCCCACTGTTGACAATGGAAGCAACTTAAGACTGAAAGACACAATCTGGGATACATACTTAAATTGTTCTTGAACAAGATGATACATATAATATAAATAAGCCTTCCTATGCCTTCTGCCTTGGCACAAACAGAAGAAAGCAAGCCTCTCTTGCATAAAATAAATCTGAAGTAGCCATGCAAGATGGAAAAATTTTATCTGGTCTTCTGACATATTCCTTGGAAGTCAATAGATGAATTCAACTAGAAGGACACACTTCTCCAGTTCACCACCTCTCTCCTCAGTAGGACTGCACATCTAATTATACATTCTTAGTTCCTTTATTTCACTTGAAAGGCAATGCATAGCCACTATAAATCTTAATCAAATTAAAATTAGTTACAATATAATTAAACCAATTTGAAAATGATTCCCTGTAGAGGAAATCTTTGTGTAATGGAAGCAGTAATAAATAGCCACATTCTCTGAATGTGAACACTCCAAAGAATTGAATTACTAGTATTTTGATAAAGCATTTTATTTATTGGGGCCTCATTAATCACCTAGAGAACAATGTCCTGGCATTTTAATAAAAATGCTTGACGGATATTTAGATAGAAATTATTAAATCATTTACAAGCTTTCCTTTGTATGTTTTTTGTGCTAATTTGCTTGGCAGCTGAATGCCTATTAAAGGGATCGCTTTATGATTTCCCGCTGTGACAGCCACATTCATCATGCCCTTTCAGCAGTGACCCACTTACAGTGAGCATGGATGGAGCTCGTGGGCTGATGTCTCCTTTAACTCATTGCAGGACAAATGAATGATCAGGAGGCTCACGTGACCACATCTTCAGCTGAAAAGCACATGGGGATTTTGATTTAGATCCCAAAGAACTCTCCAAATACACTATTGATAGGATGCCTCTTTCTGCTTTGTTTTTGTATATAACTTTAAACCTTGAAATGATGCTTACCTGTCTTCTGAGATCAACTGGTGCCCCCCTGTTGCTTGATTTGGATCAGACTATGTATTCATAATCCTGCAGCATGACATGCCAAATACCTAATTCATATCAGATAAAGCACCCAGAGAACTGTGAAGAAACTGATCATTTTGATCACGTCTGAGTTTTGCAGAAAATAGTTTAAGAATTTCATAGCCGCTCAGTTGTACCACTTCCCTGACTAAAACATGACATCTAAAAAAGAAGTGAAGGGAACAGAGACAGAAATTTACCAGTTCTCATTCAAAATTGCATTTTATCATTTGCTATTGGGGCATCAACCCAAGTAGCACTTGGTGGTACATGTGGTTTATTCTGTATTTTCGTATAGATTGATGGATATGATCTGAAGTGATACATGCCCACCACACTGTGTCCTGTAAGCATCCGAGGCTTACTGATTATGTTTTTTTCTTTACCACTTCCAAGTTCTTCTCTCCAGTTGCAACCACCAAGCTCTGCAGGCAATGGATCTTTTATTATTGGCTGCACATATACATGCATATTTTTTTCTCACTCACACGAAAGAGCGCGGTATAAACATTCCAGTGAACCTTGTTTATCTCATTTAACTTTACAGCCAGAGACCACTTGATCATCATGAAGATCTTGCTCCCTACGGTCAGATTCTTAGTGTTCCATGGCATGTGTACACTGATTGTTTTCAACCCTTTTCTTCTGTAGTTGAACACAAAGTTTACTTTCATCGCCTTGGGATCATAAACACTCATCCTATGAGTAACTTTGGGTAGTTTTGCTTTTATATTACTGGGTTGAATCTTAATGAAAAATATCTAGATTTGTGTCAGAAACTAAGCCTGTCTTTTCATTTATTACATTTTACAATTCGTGCTTTCATAAAGCTTCTCTGCTTTTTTAATATCACATGTTATGTATAAACAGTGTTCATTTTCCTGTTCTCACCAATTGTAATAATTGTCATTTAACAAATTTTAGACATGAGAAATATCTTTGTGTAACTAAAATTTAGACTTTGTCTATGATCAAATAGTCTTAATGTTTATTTTTATTGGTTTATTTAATCATTATAATGTACAAGTGTGTGTGCCTGCATGAATTTATGTGAACCATTTTCATGCAGGAGCCCACGGAGGCCATGGGAAGGCATCAGATCCACTAGAACTGAAATCGATGCCATTCATGAGCTGCCACGTGGGTTCTGAAACCTGAACTTGAGTCCTCTACAAGAGGACAAAGCACTCTTAACTAACAAGGCATCTCTCCTAAGATGGAATATTTTAAAATCTTTAACAATCACTTGCAGACACATATAATAAATTGACTTTCACCCTTTAACATGTTTTCTGTTGTGAACTATCAATTTTAAAATAATAAAATACTTGATTTTCCAAATGGTTCCTGTGAATGTTCTGTTATAAACTCATGGATACATTGTTAATTTCCGACAGGTTCTGATCTAGTAAGCCAAATGAGACTGGCTTGCAGATTCTGCTGAAGCCTGTTGTGTCACTCTATGTTGTCTGTATTGCTGAACACAGCCATCATGAGCCTGCCTACATTCAAATCTGAAATACTCCCAAACATGAAATACCCGGACAATAGCTGCTCTTTGGTGAGACTAAGTCACTAATTCATTATATCTATTGGATTAGCAATATGCCATCTATGTTCCAGGAACTGTATATGAAGTAATAGGTAGAAATATAGCAGCATGGAGTTTGAGTAACTGTGAGCATTAAGAATTCTGGCTGCAAAACATAAATGAAATTGATCATGGGGCTAGAAGTCTGAATAATATTTTGACTTATGTTGGTTATGTTACAGTTCAGAGCTTTCTCAACATTATTTACTCCCCTCACTGGATCTTCAAAAAAAATCATTAGACCAGTAGAAGTCTTCTTTCTGTTGTATTAGTTGCTATTATTACTTATTATTATTATTATTATTATCATTATCATCATTAGTGCCTAATGAGTGCTAAGTACACACACACACACACACACACACACACACACACACACACACACACACCCACATTCTACCACCCAGATACTTCTGGGCATTGGGATTGCATCTATCATACTAAGATAACATTTTATTTTCCTGTATGGTACTCAACATGTCAGTCTACTTTACTTTGAAGACAACACTAGAAATTGAGTCATTTGTATAGAGAAACATTAGCTCATCTCCAGCAGTAGGGAAATATGTTGACACACTTTCCCCCAAATTATTTCAAGTAGCAGAGTGCTTGTAAATACAAGTGGGAGGGCTGTATATGGCCATCAGTACATATGACTTCCAGAGAATAATGATATATATACCCTCTTTATCATTAGAGCACCATCAGGCTTTTTCTACCCAGTAATTTTCCAAATATGCTATTTTTGGGAACTGAGGCATTTTGTCTTTTTGGCCATTGACAGGTGAGCTTCACGAAATGATTACTGAATTTAAAATTTGATTACATATGGACAGATGCTATATAATGCAGAGGAGAAACTGTATGGCTCAATAACAGCTCTTCAGTTTTCATCAGTTAGACTCCCAGGTATTTGAACACAGTGACACAAGCATTGGCTTAGATGAATGCTTGATCACAATTAGCATTGCGACCCTCAAACTTTACTGATATCACAAGTGCTATTAATTATACTGACTTAGTTACTGTCTTACCCCTTTCTCAGCTTCCATGCAGGGACTTACTTTAAAGTCAGAATTACATGGCTGAAACTGGAACCTGGACCATCCTTGACTTAATACTGCATATGATTGTTGATGGCTTCCTTTACTGCTTAAGCGTTTCTTTATTTTTTTTCACAACTTGACTTAGCTGGGTGGGTCTTGCTCTAAAGGCACCACTACTTTTATTCTATTTTGAATCAGGCCTTTCTTTAAACTCTTTACCTCCTTGAGCACAGGACTGGGATCCAACATTATATTTCTTGGTGTTCCTTTTCTCCCCAAGCTGTATATTTTTTTAATATTTATTTATTACTTCAGTTTACATCTCCATTGCAGTGTCCTCTTTCTGCCTCTCCCAGTCCTGCTCTCCCACCCTCTACCCCCTATCCCTTCCATCGCACTCCTCTGGAGTGGAATGTCCCTACATAACAGTCCACCACCCCATTTCAGTAGTCATATGAGGGCCAAGAGCCTCCTCATACACCGGGGGCCTACAAGGCAGCACCACTAGGGCAAAGTGTCTCATTGACAGGAAAAAAAGTCTATGTTCATGTTCTCGTTGGTGCATTTGTTGTAGTATAGTTACTCTGTACTCTATGGCTAAAATCCGACTATAAGTGCATAGATGCCATGTGCATCCTTCTGGGTCTGGGTTAGCTCATTCAGGATGAGCTTCTCTAGTTCCATCCATTTGACTGCAAATTTAATGATTTTGTTGTTTCTGATAGCTGAGTAGTATTCCATTGTGTAGATGTACCATAGTTTTTCAATCCATTCTTCGTTTGAGGGACATCTGGGTTGTTTCTAGTTTCTAGCAATTACAAATAAGGCTGCTATGAATATAGATGAGGAAACTTCCTTGTGATTCGGTGAGGAATCATTTGGATGTATACCCAGAAGTGGTATGGCTGGCTGGGTCATAATTTTTATTTCTCTTCACCTTGGCTGTTCCCTTTCATTGTCAATCTGCATACAAGTGATCAGTAATAAACACATTATTCAATCAATACTAGGCCATATTGAAATCTCCTCTGCCCGTGTCAAGACTCTTCAATGTAACTTCAGAAGAAAGGCAAAAACAGTTCCACTAACTGGGGACCAAGCATTCAAACACTTAAGTCTAGTCTCTAGTGGCAATTCTCATTCAATCCATTATGGTCACTAAGCTGTCTTTGCTCTCACATATACTGAGGAGCAGGCACATTGGCAACAAGATTGTCTAGGGGCTTTTTTAAAGTAGGTGGAAGCTTTCCTGGAAACTGTTACAATAACCTATAGTAGAAGCAAGAATGCATGAAAAAACAATACTGTACAGCATATGTTTCCTATAAGGGTTCAGCGTAGATTGTCTCATGGAAGCTAGATAGCTAGCCAGCTCATCAGCTTTGGCTGATGTCTCAGACTCTGTCCACCTCAGGCTCAGTTGGCTATCAAATACTCCACTGCAAGCTCTTTGTTTCTAATCACTAGTGTCCCTGTTCTCCCTGCTTTAAATCTACATTTTCCTTACTAATAGCTGTAAGTGGCCATACACGATTGGTTCGGCCTTTATTTACAGCTCACACAGAGCTTTGGAGTTTCTCTTCCAAAAGCTCTCACCTCTGTTTTCCAAATTTTGATTATCATGGTGGGTGGGAGCAAGAGAACACGGAGTTCTTCCCAAGGTGTTTCCACCAGTGCGCAGGGAAGGGCAGTGATGGTCACCCTCTTACAAAATGAGTGTGAGACAGTTATTCTCACTGATCTACTAGACAGATGGTCTGAAGGGTCTACTTTGCCCTGTCTATTACCAGTGTCACTGGTCTGTTCAACCACCTTGCATGCTTTTGTCTGAGCTAATTGGCAAAGAAGATATCGAGGTGAATGAAGGGATAGGGTACTGATGGAGCCTCTAATTAGTAGCTCTTCTTTCTCTCTGTTTACTTCCCAGGTTCTTGTGAGGCTTCTCTCTTTTCTACTCCATTTTCCCTGTAGTCTTATTCTCTAGCCCTGCATCATGTGTGTTTGCTTGTATCAAGTTGGTGATATGTGTGAGTCAGATAATGCCTTGCTATGTCAGTCTGTGTGTAAGAACCAGCCATTCGTGGCAACACTTTCATTAATCACTGTCCAGGGTTCCAGCAGCAACAAGTATGAAAATGACAGACAAGTGAGTTTAAGGTATCCACTTGGCTGTGAACACAGCAGAAGATATGGAGAAAATAAGTTCTCTGTCAGATTGTTAAACATGACAATTACTACGTGACCCCTTCATTCTCTTTGATGACGTGAAATGTATGGGAGTTTTTGTAGACGTCATAAGAAGGAAGCAAAGATCAGAGTTTATGTGGAAACAAGACTTGCTAATGCCAACCAGAAGGACTAGGTTTTATAAATCCAGATGTGTGAAATTTTAACTCTATCAGCCCTGCTTTTTTAATCACACCTACTATCCTAGCACCAAGCCACTGCATCTGATCCCTTTGATCATATCATCGCTAAATGGCATTTAAGGACATTCTACTGGTCTGTTGCCATGGAACATAATGTTTTCTTGGGATGTGGTACCACTATGTGTCCAGATTCTTTGGTCCTAATTTTGTCTTTGGACCATGTTAACTAATATGTTATAGTAAATGTCACAACAGATTCAATGGCTTATCAAAATCAAAATCCTATTGTAAGTATTCTTGATATATAACACCAATATATAATGATTTTTGTAATGAGCTGGCTTTACCAGGTTACTTAGAGGTTGTATATATCAGCACTACACAGGGTGTAGTTAACCCTCAAGGGGGGCGTGTTAGATTGTCACAAATGATCAGAGGCTGAGAAGTTCCAGTCTGAAGGATGAAGAGACAGAGCACCCAGATGCTTCTCACCCTATGGCCTGCCCTGCACACCTCAGCACAAGGGGATCCAACAGTTCATCTCCTGTCTGTGGATGAAAGCCTGGAGACTCACTGGTGTGAGCCCGTGTTCACGATTGGAATCCACAGCACAAGGGTGTAGAAAACACCACGCCTACTAAACATCAGCCTAGCTTGCTCTCTTACCATGGTTTGTTCTATCCAGGCTCCCAGCTTACTGGATAGTGTTACCCACACTCAAGGCAGGGCTTCCTCACTCACATCACTCCCTTACATGCTAATCCTTTGTGGAAATGCTCTCATAGAAGAAGTGGAAGTGTGCTGTAGTAATTTCCTAGATGTCTATTTAGTCCAGGTAACAACTGAGAGTAACTATCCTGTCCTCTCTGCTAAGGTTCATGTACCAGGCAGAAGGAAGTATTCAGCTCCTAAAGGTTCTCGTTTTGTTTCAAAGCCACCCAGGCTTTGAGATTTTTTTTTTTTAAAAGAGAAGGTAACTTTCATATGAGTATTCGATAACCTTTTTATTCTAAAGGACCAGATAACAAACACTTTAGCCTGTAGCTGTCTTCAAGTTGACTGTTTGCATAACATTTTAAATCATAAGGCAGAACAGACTGGCCTAGCCTGTACTTGACACATTTGTATATTTGCAGAAAGCAGCAGTAGGCAGTGTCAAAACTGATATGACATCCCTTATAAATGAAAATTTAAAAGTCTCTTTTTTATGTTTATTTATTACTTCTATTTACTTCTACATCACAGTCCCCTCCCTCGACCCCTCCCAGTCCCACCCTCTCACACTCTACCCCCTCTCCCACCTATCCTACTCCTCCT
This sequence comes from Lophiomys imhausi, assembly GCA_907164525.1. Taxonomy (NCBI): domain Eukaryota; kingdom Metazoa; phylum Chordata; class Mammalia; order Rodentia; family Muridae; genus Lophiomys; species Lophiomys imhausi. Next base: position 632,905 of record CAJQZJ010031879.1, read on the forward strand.
ACATATCAGCCCCCTTCAATTCAGCAGCTATATGAAGGCTAAGAGCTTCCTCTTGCACTGGGGGCCTACATGGCAGCTCCACTAGGGCAAAGTGTCTCACCAACAAGTAACAAAGTCTATATTCCTGTTTCTTTCAAAGAAATCTATTCATGTGCAAATATTCTCATGTGTCATAAATTTACAAAAATCATGTAAATTCATTGAAATTTAACTATAGAAATAAAACTCATGCTCCTCGTATTTGAATCAGTCCAGGGATATTGTTTACACACATTGCTCCAAGAAAGAGAATACAGGACATTGCCCAATCCTCCCTCGTGCACAGAATGGAATCAAATCTGCCTCTCAAGCTGGTCTGAGGGCAAGGGAGTTCTGAGAACATTACTGAAATTACTCCATTTTCAATTCCATCCTGAACACTTTCCCTTTCTTGTCTCATGTCCTTTCTCTGCCAAGTCCACTTTGTCATATGACAACACCCTGGTTGCCCTGAGGCTTTCTGTTGTCTTTTGACTCTGACATCTGGACATATTCCTTTTTACATTCTTTTCTTTGTCTTCACACTTTAATTAGCAACAGTTTGATGAAGTGATATTTTCAGAGATCAATTAGTTATGAAATAATCACAATATATTTTCATTTTAATAAGAGATTGTATGAATTAAAATAATATACAAATGACTATGTTTAGCAGCTTTTACAGGACCCAGGGGTCAAAGATCTATGTGTAATTCCCCACAACCCATATGGCTTTGAAAATATTCATTTATATTTACATTTTATGACCATGATATTACAGTACTTGATTGACATCAAGTGAAATTTCTAGATCTCTTTAAATACCCTTTAAAAGTAGTTTATTTATCTATTTATTCGTTAAGTGTTTTACTTTCTGAGTGTTTTACAAAGGTACATATTTTTGATCTTTGGCATGACTCTAAACTGGCATATTGATTGATCCTAAGAAGACTTTCCCTTTTCATGGTGACTGTCTTATTCAGTGTTCAGCAAGCAACTCTTATAAAGGAAAGCATTTAATTGTGGCTTTCTCACAGTTTCAGAGATTAGTCCATTATCTTTATGGCAGCGTGTAGGCAGGCATGGTGCTGGAAAAGCAACTAGGGAGTTCCCTGACCCACATGCCGCAGGAAGAGCGAGCCACTGAGCTTGGCAGGGACTTTTGGAAATCAAGGCCCACCCCCAGTGACACACTTCCTCCAACAAGGCCACACCTCCTAATCCTTATCAAGTGCTGCCATTTCCTAATGACCACACATTCAAATATATGAGCCTATGGGGGCCATTTCAATTCAAACCACTAAAGTGATCTTGATGTAAGAACAATAGAATTACTTCCACAAGCATGGGAGAGGAATCATGCCCTCTCAAGTTCAATTAATCATCAAGGAGGCAGTTGCAGGGGGGATTGAGGATGGTACATCCTGTGCAGAGTGTGAACAATGTAATAACAAGACAGAATGAGACCTATGTCCAGTGTAAACCCATATTTACAACAGAAAGAGGACCCCTATGAGACTGATCAGGCATGACGCTAAATCACTGACCCTTGCCCCAGCACGGTATCCACCCTGCCAGTGTTAATGAGGGGACTGAACACCACTGAAATAGGGGCTTCTCTAGGTCTTATTTATGTCTCACTTTAGTTCATGATTTCTGATTCCTGGCACTGTTTAGACCCTTAACTTAGGTCTGGTATGACTTCAGACATATGTTGATGATTTTTAATTACTCACTCAACATTTATCGATAGCATATCGACAGTTCTTATTTTTGAAGCATATCCTTGTGTGTTCTCATCGGGTTCTGAATTATAACTATGATGATGTAACTCGCCATCTGTTTTAACCTACCTGCCAAAAAAAAAAACTTCTTGTGCAAAGTAAAGTTGCTAAACAACTTCCACAGTTTTACTAACCCCTGGAAATAATGGTGCCAATGAATTCTTGTGCCCTTGCCGTTGGGGGAGAGTTTGAGATGAGGAAGGATATTTAGGGCCCACTCTCCACTGCTGGTCTGTACTGTACATCTGTTTACTGCTTCTTTGACTTGTCCTCTGCTAATGACAATGAAGGAAGATAACAGGGAACTCCTCATTCCCTTGCACATACGCAGGTGGATTTGCTGGTGATGACGTCCTCAGACCATGTTCCTGTCCATCCTGGGCATATCACTGACATCAAGGCACCATGGTTGGGATGGGCCAGAGGGACTCCTACTCAGTCAAAGTGGCCAGAGAAAGAGGGACATCCTGAAGTCCCTACCAAGCACTGCATTGTCAACCACTGGGATGACATGGAGAAGGTCTGGTACCAGAGTTTCTATGAACTGCCCATGACCCACAGGGAACACCTATTGCTTTTGAACTAGGGCTCTTAGAACCCCAAGGCTAACAGAAGATGATGCAGATAATATTGATAATATTGTTGAAACTTTCAATGCCCAAGTCATGTACATGGCCATTTAGGTAGTACTGTCTTTGTGTGGCCCTGGGTGCACCAGTGATATTTTTGTGAATTCTGGAGGCATGATTCACACATGCAGTATCCTTCCACACACCACCTTGTTTCTGGACCTGGTTGGAAGCTACCTGACAACAGCATCAAGATTCTGACTGAGTGGGGCTACAGCCTCACACCACAACTGGGCTACATATTTTTGACAGACATTAAAGATATATATATATATATTGTCCTGAATTTTCAGCAAGAAATGTGCACAGCTATAACCTCCTTCTCCCTGGGGAAGAGCTACAGGCTGTCTGATTGGCAGGTGATCACCATTGGAAATGAGCAATTCCACTGTTCATCAGTGTTCTCCCAGCCCTGTTTCCTGGGCAGGGAACCCAAGGTATTCATGAGACCACCTTCACCTCCGTCATGAAGATCAATATCATTGCTACCCCTGAGTACAAGTACTAAATCTGGATTGGTGGCTCCAACCTGGGTTCATTGTCTGCCTTTAAGCAAATGTGGCTCAGCAGGCAGGAGTATGAGGCCTCAGGCCCCTCCTTCATCCACCACCAATGCTTCTAGTTGGATTAAGCAGATGGCAGCCTTCTGCTCATGAGCTGATTCTGAACTATCAATTTGACCTGGCAAATGTACAGCCACATGCTAGCCTCATGAACTGGAATAAACCTTGGAAAAGGGATTTGTCATTGAAGCTTGTATCTCATATCAACACTAGCTTGTAGCTGTTTGGGCTGACTTTTGACCTTGTACAAAAGTTATTTGTGTTCTTGGTGTATGTTTAATACCCTCTGCATATCTTGATTTAATCCTTAGTCCATATGGCTTGATTACTTGGTGGCTGAGGAAGCACCACCTTCCTATGTGGTCCATGGAAGAAAACTCCCAACCCTGGTAGATAGGTGGGAACACTGAGCAGTGATCTCTTCTGGGCATTAACAGGCAGCTGACTGTGACAGAATTTCTCAAGCTTGCCAGGGTTCCTGAACTGGTTAGTACTTCCATCTTACTGTTCTAACAGGATGGGAAAGTCCTAGCCTTCGTACCCAATTTCCATTGTGGTGATTTCCTCCTGGTCATCATGAGTTATTTCTTGCTTTGAGTCTGGAACATTTGCATTTACAACTGTGAACTTATTCATCCTCTTAATGTACGTTTTTTTTCCACTCAATTATTTTATGGATTACAAATTTTGGTTTTCTACTGTTCAGTTAGAACATTAGGCCCTCCAGCACATCATTGTGTAAAGAAGAAAAAGAGGTGCCATGGTAGCAAAAAACCACAGTTAATATTATTTAAAATTTTTTTTAAAAAATAATATTAGTTAATATTATTATATTAATGAGAAACAAAGGAAATCTCTCTTCCCTTCCTGTTTTGAGACTTGGTATCTGTCGTCACCTAGGTTCCAGAACTTTCTGTGTGGTTCCTACTAGCCTTAAACTGAACTCCCACCTGCCTGCGATGGGTGATCTGTTGTATATTCTGAATGTTGGTTGGTTTTCTCCCTAAGGTTTGTTTGCTGGCTTCCTTGCTGTATGAGCCCACATGCACATATACCAAGTGATGCCGTGTTACCCTGCCTTTTGACCCATTTCTCCAATTGACCTGTGTCTGGGAAGAAAGAGAGGTAGGCAAGGAGAGTTATTGAAAGGTTGAAAGGAAAGAAACAGAGAAGATAAGAAATAGGAGAGGCTTTTCAGTTTCATGAGGTTCCATTTAGTGATTGTTGGTCTTACATCCTGAGCTGTTGGTGTTCTGTTCAGGAAGTTGTCACCTGTGCCAATGAGTTTGAGGGTTTTACCCACTTTCTCTTCTAATAGATTTAGTGTATCAGGCCTTATGTTAAGGTCTTTGATCCACTTGGACTTAAGTTTTGTGCAAGGATATATGTATGGGACTAATTTCATTCTTTTACATGTCGACATCCAGTTGGACCAGCACCATTTGTTGAAGATGCTGTCCTTTTTCCATTGTATGGTTATGGCTTCTTTGTCAAAAATTAAGTGACCATAGGTATGTGGGTTCATTTCTGGGTCTACAATTCGATTTCACTGGTCTGTTTCTATACCAGTACCATGTTGTTTTTATTACTATTGCTCTGTAGTACAGCTTGAAATCAGGGATGGTGATACCTCCAGATGTTTTTTTGTTGTTGTTGTTTTTTAATTGCACAGGATTGATTTAGCTATTCTGGGTTTTCTGTTATTCCATATAAAGTTAAGAATTGCTTTTTCCAGGTTTATAAAGAATTGTGGTGGTATTTTGATAGGAATTGCATTGGATTTGTATATTGCTTTTGACAGGATGGCCATTTTTATTATGCTGATCCTACCTATCCATGAACATGGGAGATCTTTCCATCTTCTGATGTCTTCTTCAATTTCTTTCTTCAAGGACTTGAAATTGTGTCATACATGTTTTTCACTTGCTTGGTTAGAGTTACCCCCAGGTATTTTATATTGTTTGTGGCTATTGTGAAGGGTGTTGCTTCCCTAATTTCTTTCTCAGCCCATTAATTTTTTTGTATAAAGAAGGGCTTCTGATTTTTTTTGAGTTAATTTTGTATACAGCTACCTTGCTGATGGTGTTTATCAGTTGCAAGAGTTCTCTTGTGGAATTTTTGGGGTCACTTATGTATAGTATCATATCATCTGCAAATAGGGGAAAATTTGACTTCTTTGTTTCCAGTTTGTATCTCCTTGATCTCCTTTAGCTGTCTTATTGCTCTAGCAAGAACATCAAGTACTATGTTGAAGAGGTATGATGAAAAGATCTTCACCAATCCCACATCTGACAGAGGACTAATATCCAAAATTTACAAAGAACTCAAGAAATTAAACACCAAGAAACCAAATAATCTAATCAAAAAAGGGGGAACAGAGCTAAACAGGGACAAAGGAGGAATCCCTAATAGCTGAGAGACATTTGAAGAAATGCTCAGCATCCTTAATCATCAGCGAAATGCAACTCAAGATGACTCTGAGATTCCATCTCACACCTGTCAGAATGGTTAAGATCAAAAACTCAAATGACAGCATGTGCTGGCAATGTTGTAGAGAAAGAGGAACACTCCTCCAATTGCTGGTGGGAGTGCAAGCTTGTACAACCACTATGGAAATCAGTCTGACGATATCTTTGAAAACTTGGAATAGCTCTACCTCAAGACCTAGCCATAGCACATCTGGGTATACATTCAAATGATTCCTCACCAAATCCCAAGGAGTTTCCTCATGTATGTTCATAGCAGCCTTATCTGTAACAGCTAGAAACTGGAAACAACCTAGATGTCCCTCTACTGAGGAATGGATAAAAAAAAAAAAAAAACTGTGGTACACCTCCTACACAATGGAATACTAATTAGCCTTCAGAAACAACAAAATCATGAAATTTGCAGCCAAATGGATGGAACTAGAGAAGCTCATCCTGAGTGAGCTAACCCAGACTCAGAAGGGTGAACATGGCATCTATTCACTTATAATCAGATTTTAGCCATATAGTACAGAATAACTATACTACAATGAATGCAACAAAGGGAACAGGAACATAGACTTTGTTTCCTATCAATGAGACAATTTGCCCTAGTGGTGCTGCCTTGTAGGTTCCCAGTGTATTAGGAGGCTCTTGGCCCTAATATGACTGCTGAACTGGGGTGGGAGACTGTTATGTAGGGACACTCCACTCCAGAGGAGTGGGATGGAAAAGATGGCGGTAGAAGGTGGGAGGGCAGGACTGGGAGGGGTGGAAAGAGGGCACCATGATGGAGATGTAACCTGAAGTAATAAATAAATATTTAAAAAACAGAAATGGGAGAGGGAGGAGGAGAAGAGAGGATAGACAATGGGTTAGATGGAAGAGGAGAACTCATGTGGCCTGAAACTTTGGCATGACATGGAGAGAAACAGCCCATGGAATGTGCAAGTATCTATAGATTTTATATCTGGGGAAGTAGTAAGTTAGTTTACAGGGTGAAGTTTGCAGTCTCAATCTAATTCATTACTAGAATTCAACAGGGGTCTGTGTGTATTTATTTATAAGTGGTGTGTTAGGGATTACCAGCACCAACCAAATATATATATATATATATACATATAAATATATATCAATTAGTAATAATTTAGTTAAATAATTCTTCTGCATTCCTGGCTCTGATTTCTGAGTTTTAGGGTCACAGGTATCTAAGTTGAGTGCCAAGAACTGATTTCTATACTAGATAAAAATTAAAAAAAAAAGAAAAAGAAAATCTGACAGCACTTAAATTATGAGCTCTATTTTCTATTGGAGACATATGGAATAAATTGCCGATCTGTACTTATTACAGTGCAAATGCAAGACCATGATATTCAAAACTGAAATTTAACTTGCTGACCTATTTTCTGCATATAATTTCAGGGAGTGTGTCTCTATCACTCACAACTAATATTCTGAGTCCAGTGAGATGGATCAGACTTCAAGCAAAGCAACATGAGTTTACTCTCAGGTTACCACACTGTGGGGAAAATTTTTTTGTCATCCTCGGTGTGTATATATGTCACACACAAAGAAATAAAGAGTAACTAATGCTTATGTTGACCCAATATGTTTCAAGTTAAGTGTTTCTACTCTATTATTAAGGAGATATTCTTAAAGAAGTCTGCCTGGCCAGGTATTCTTGATCCTATGAAATAAGTAAGTATATATATATATATATATATATATATATATATATATATATATATCTCACAGTTATACACACAGGTCATATACATATAAATCAACAGAATTTAATGGTATATATTCTTTGCTTCTATTGCCTTAATGATCTGACTTAATGATCAGGAAAGGAGAAAAAACACAAGTGCTTTGTGTTAACATGGAGTCAGTTTTGGAGCCAGCTTCATGGTGCAGAGCCAGAACTCATTCACTGATAAAGCAGTGTTGGAGACCCTGAACGTTTCTTTGTCTTGAGTGAGTGGAATACTGAGTGGCCGTTGCACCTTTCTTGTAGAAACTGAAAGGCTCCACCACTACAGTCTGTCCACTGTGACACTAAACACATAGTACTGGACGAGGGATGAAACTCTAGCAGTGCAAATGTCAGAACCCAAGTGTCACCTGTGAATAGGTTTGGGCTGCAAATATAGAAGCCTAAAGGACTTAATATCTTTTTCTTGGAACCTAAAGCAGATATATTTGTTGGCTCCCTTCCATCAAATCTCCTCCTGAAAAAGGATAAAAGACAGAGGGAGTGATTTATTTTAGGCATGGCTCTGGGGCTGGTTCAAGATAAATCATGCAAGCAACATAGAAGTTTTCAGAACATATTTCTTCTTTTAAAAAAATCACTTTTATGTATGTATATGTGCACATATTTGTGTGAGTGAATGCTATATGTATATGGGTGGTAACAGAGGCCAAGGGAGAAGATCAGATACCCTGAACTTAAAGGTATTGTGAGCTGTCTGGTGTGGGGACTAGTAACTGAACTCAGATCCTCTGGAAGAGCAACAGGCAATGGAGCTGCTGAGCATTCCTCCAGCCTTAGAATATTATATTTCTTTTGACTTCCCTAGCTGAAAAGGACTAGTAACAATGCTTTTCTTTGAGATAGTTAGGATAACCTTTGGTGAAATGTTCTATCTTTATGCCTCATATCCATTTTGTTTGCTTTGTTCCCGGGTTTTGGTGCCATGGAGGTTACACCTTGTGTATTTGTGTTATTGTTTCCTCTGACAACACATAAATAGAGGGAACAGCGTCCTTTGTCTCCGCCTAATAATCATTGACTAGGACATAAATTCAAATTAAAAAGATCCGGCAAAGGAGGAAACTGCTCTTCCATGTCGGTGACAATCAGCCCTGTGGGGTTGTGTCTATATCTGTGTAGTGCTTCTGGTAACAGGAAAGTTAATGTGGATGGATCAGCTGAGCAAAGCAAATGTGAGTCAATCAGTTGTGATAGGTATTCCTGAAAACAAACATTCCCCGTCTCAATAATTGCATATTTTCTTAGGCATGTTATACAAGTGACATATAGTGTTTAGTCTACTGTTAAATCTGTTATTTAAAACTATACTTCTGTTTTTCTTTTTTTCTAATACCTCTGCAATCACTTTCTTTATATATATATATATGTATATATAATGTTTATTTATTATTTCAATTTACATCTCCATCACTGTCCCCTCCCTTCACCCCTCCTGGCCTGCACCAGTCCTGGGCCTATCCTCTCACCCTCTCCCCCTTCTCCCATCTATCCTACTCCTCTGGTGTGGGATGCCCCTACATATCAGCCCCCTTCAGTTCAGCAACCATATGTGGGCTATGAGCTTCCTCTTGCACTGGAGGCCTACATGGCAGCTCTACTAGGGCAAAGTGTCCCACTAACAAGTAACAAATTTAATTTCTTGTCCCTTTCAGTCTGTTTGTTGTAGAATAGTTATCCTTTACTATATGGCTAAAATCCAGTTATAAGTGAATAGATGCCATGTACAAGTTTCTGTGTCTGGGTTAGCTCACTTAGGATGAGCTTTTGTATTTCCATCCATTTGGCAGCAAATTGCATGATCTCCTTGTTTCTGATGGCTGAGTGATATTCCATTGTGTAAATGTACCACAGTTTTTGTTTGTTTGTTTGTTTATTTTTTTTATCCATTTGTGGGTTGAGGGACATCTGGGTTGTTTCCAGTTTCTAACTAGTACAAATAAAGCTACTATGAAAATAGGTGAGGAGATGTCCTCATGGTTTGGTGAGGAATCATTTGGATGTATACCCAAATGTGGTATGGTTGAGCCTTGAGGTAGAGCTATTCCAAGTTTTCTAAGATATCGCCAGACTGATTTCCATAGAGGTTGTACAAGTTTGCACTCCCACCAGCAATGGAGGAGTGTTCCCCTTTCTCCACAACCTCGCCAGCATGTGCTGTCATTTGAATTTTTGATCTTAGCCATTCTGACAGGTGTGAGATGGAATTTCAGAGTCATCTTAAGTTGCATTTCTCTAATCATTAAGGATGTTGAGCATTTCTTGAAGTTTCTCTCAGCTATTGAATATTCCTCTTTTGTGAATTTTTGGTTTAGCTCTGTTGCCCATTTTTGATTGGATTATTTGGTTTCTTGGTGTTTAATTTCTTGAGTTCTTTATACATTTTGGATATTAGCCCTCTGTCAGATGTAGGGTTGGTAAAGATCTTTTCTGAGTATGTAGGTTGCCATTTTGTTCTAATGACAGTGTCCATTGCCTTACAGAAGCTTTTCAGTTTCATGAGGTCCCTCCCATTTATTGATTGTTGGTCTTAGAGCCTGAGCTGTTGGTGTTCTGTTCAGGAAGTTGTCACCTGTGCCAATGAGTTTGAGGTTTTCCCTCACTTCCTCTTCTATTACATTTAATGTATTGGGATTTATGTTAAGGTCTTTGACTCTCCTGGACTTAAGTTTTGTGAAAGGTGATAAATATGGGTCTGTTTGCATTCTTTTACATCTTGACATCCAGTTAGTCCAGCACCATTTGTTGAAGATGCTCATCTCACTAAGTGCTGAAAAAGCATTTGACTAAGTCCAACACCCCTTCATGTGAAAAGTCCTAGAGAGAGCTGGCATACAAGACCATACCTAGAAATGATAATGGCAATATACAGCAAGTGAGTAGTCAACGTCAAATTGAATGGAGAGAAACTTAAAGCATTTCCTCTGTACTCGGGGACAAGGCTGCCCACTCTCCCCATATCTCTTCAACATAGTACTTGAATTTCTAGCTAGAACAATAAGACAACTAAAGGATATCAAGGGGATGCAAACTGGAAAGGAAGAAGTCAAAGTATTCCTATTTGCAGATGATATGATAGTATACATAAATGTCCCAAAAACTTACACAAGAGAACTCCTACAACTGATAAACACCTTCAGTAAGTTGGCTGGTACAAAATTAATTCAAAAAATCAGTAGCCCTTATTTATACAAAAGATAAATGGACTGAGAAAGAAATTAGGGAAACAATAACCTTCACAATAGCCACAAACAATATAAAATACCTGGGGGTAACTCTAACCAAGCAAGTGAAAGACCTTTACGACAAGAACTTCAAGTCCTTGAAGAAAGAAATTGAAGAAGACATCAGAAGATGGAAAGGTCTCCCATGCTCATGGATAGATAGGATCAGCATAATAAAAATGGCCATCCTACCAAAAGCAATATACAGATTCAATGCAATTCCTATCAAAGTACCAACACAATTCTTTACAGACCTTCAAAGAACAATTCTCGGGTTCATATGGAATAACAAAAAACCCAGAATAGCTAAATCAATCCTGTGCAATAAAAATACATCTGGATGTATCACCGTCCCATATTTCAAGCTGTATTACAGAGCAATAGTAATAAAAACAGCATGGTACTGGTATAGAAACAGACCAGTTGATCAGTGGAATCAAATTGAAGACCCAGAAATAAACCCACACACCTATGGTCACTTACTTTTTGACAAAGAAACCAAAACCGTACAATGGAAACAACACTTTTGTTTCTCTTTACAAGGATTTCTATGGAGATCTCTGTCCAGTAATGAGTCCAAACACACCTCTTAGACTAAAAAAAAAATGTGAAAGAATAAAATATCTTAATCTCCAGAGTTGAAAGGTGTATAAATGCTAAAGACACACTCTTTGTATTTTTTAATGTTTGCTTGTTTGTTTATTTATTTATTTGTGTGTGTGTGTGTGTGTGTGTGTTTGACCTGTGAACATGTGGACATAGAATTAAATGGAGAGAAACTTAAAGCATTTCCTCTGTACTCATGTACACATGTGGAGGTCTGATGACAACTTGCAAGAGTCAGGTCTCTTCTACAAACTCAGGTCTCAAGGCTCAATGGCAAGTGCTTCTACCACCTGAGGCATCTTGCTGGTCCATATTATTTTATTTAGTTTGTGGTGAGACACTTTCTCAAGTTTTTGACATTATATAAGCATAGATGATAATCTTTTATTATTGTAAAGATATCTATTAAAATAGTAGAGGATTCTATGGAACCCTAGAGTCTAAAAGCAACCTCTATGTAAGGAAGAACTATAGGCTTGCTACTCAGAAGATAAGCTATATAGCTTGAGCCAAAATGCTGTTGGCTTACGTCCTAACATTCCTTTCAGGGCAGGCTCTTAGGTTTTCAGGCTCTACTGCAAAAATGAGAGTTCAAAATTATTCTCAGCAGGAGCCCTAATCCAAACCCAAGGATATGGAAGAGGAGACAGAAAGAATGTGAGAACTGGAGGATTGGATTAAATTCTGTTAAATGCTGTCTTCAGGACCTGACATGGATATTTCAGTAAAAAACTCACTTGCAACTGTGGCAACCTGAGGAAGATCTGTACAGGATTAAGCCAGTCAGAAGCTCAACAAAGATGGGGTAGATGATCTCTGGGCCCAAGTCCTCACTTAGAAACTACTGGCAGCATAGAGTTGCTGGGGGAGGGAGACTCATTCCTTTTTGAGGATGTGCCCCCTGGTATATTGTCCACGTTCCAGTGGATGGAGTCACACTCATGCAAATATGAACAACACTAATTGGACTTAATAAGTTACCAAAAGAAAGATGATACATATTGTTGGTAGGAGAAGATGTATGGATAATAGAGGGAAATGGTGGGTAGACAGGATCATGTTTTGTTATATGTGTTTCATATATATATATATGAAATTATTGAGAATAAAAAAATGTTGAATTGTAAAAGAATTCTGTCATCATCTTTATGTCTTTGAACCAAGTTTTAGGTAGAATAAATTATATGGCCTGGCCATGGCTCTGTTCACACATGGAACAGTTAATCTGTGTTCCACAAAATTATGTGAGAATGCTTTGAGGCACTGTCTTAATGAGGCTCACGGGAGCTCTGTGTTCATGGGCATCAGGAAAGGCTCATAGTGCTGGGTGTCATGGAAGAAGATGGGTTGGTTTCACCCAGAACCCTTGCTTAGGTAAATTTTCCACTTTCCACTGTCCCTCCACATTGGACTGACTGAATATAAGTTCAAAGATAGAATTATTATGGGGTACAACAGGCAACAGGAGAGAATTAAGCTAAGGAAAAGACTCTTCTATGTGAGTAGTCCATCTCAGATTGCATGGTGGTGGTGGTGGTGGGGGCTTTGGAGTGATTTGCATAAGAATTTGTTTATCAGCCTTTGGAGACCCTGTGGAGAGTTCTGCAGCATGTCAAATAGAAAGGAAAGGCTGATCATCAAGATCCACACAGAGGACAGGAACACAAATGACAAATTTGTGAAAAACAAGAGTAATTAATGTATGCAAAAGGATTCTGAAATTAACTCCCTCCAGAATTGAAAACAAAGAAGCAATTTTAAAATAACTTGGAATAATTGTCATTGAAACTCACAAATAAGAGAAAGCCTACAACCACAACAACTCAATATTGCTAAGACCGTTCAGCTCTACACAATGCCCCAGCCAGAACCTCAGTAAAGCCTGGAAGTTCAGCTTCTGCCTACAAACTCCTTAGGACATCTAAACAGCTGAGAACAGAAGGACTGAACATAAAAGGATTGTATTAACATTTTTAACCATTTTTCCATTTTGGTTTGGGCCCCAAACAGGTTTACTAAGACCCAAATCAGCAGGAAGTCATTTTAAGAGAGCGATGTCTCATACCCAGAGGGTGGGGAGGGTGTTTCTCCGCCCCCCCCCTTTTTTTGGTTATTTGAAGGACAACTGAAAACTCTGTTATTTAGGGGAAGAGATTACAAGTTGTTAAATGGTCCTGTTTAATGGGTTTTGGAGGTTAGACCCAGGGTATTCCTTCTTTCCCTTTTCTGTATCCTTCTTTATCTCCTATGTAGGAATGCACGGACTTGAGAAAAATCGAGACATAGACAGCACAGGAAGGATCAAGAAGAAAGGTCACATTATTGAATATGCCCTTATACCCTTGTATATTGATATAAAATAATAGTATATTTGGCTAAAGTGGTATTGACCATTGTTTATTGTGCAAAAATAAGATTGTATTGGTCTACGTCGGTATTGATATTTGTATATTGATACAAAATTAAGATTATAGTTGGCCACAATGGTATTGACCCTTGTATATGGACACAATATTAAGATTGTATTGGGCCGCATAGGCATTGATCTTTGTATATTGATACAAAATTAAGAGTATATTTAGCCACATTTGAATAGATCTTTGTATATTGATACAAAATTAAAGGTAACGCTTCCTAATGGTATCATACCTAGAGATACTTAAAAATAAAATGTGAAGCTCTGGCCTCTTGATACCAACCGTCTAAAACTGTCTAGGATAGTTAAGTAAAACAAACTCCTAGTCATGCAAACATGTCACTTTGTTAGCTACTATGACAGTCTATCACAGATATTCTCTAAACTACCCAGTAATCAAGTTGTTAAGAGACAAGCAACATTTGCTTATCTAAATACAAGAGATGGATGGGGCATCTTCAAAAACCCCAAGAGATCTGCAGAATATGGCATTCAAAGATGTTATCTTAAGTTAAGATTTTATTTTTTTTATATCGAGACATATCAGCTCCTGACAGCACCCCCTATTCTACTCCAAGTAGAAGAAAAGCATCGAAGAATCTCCAGTGTGAGATGGTTGAATTAGTGGCAAGCCTATCTCTTGGCATGTAAAAACTCCTTGCTTCAACTGCAGACAGACTGCTGTCCAAAAAGGACAAAACTTGGTAGCAGGGAAGTCGACAGCCTAGCTCTGCCAAGACAGGGTAGGTTAGTCCTTCACAATCCCTGCTCTACAATAAATGTCTGTCAGAGAAACAGGACCCAAAGGCTGAAGACTGATGCTGGAATGTATGGAGAGAAAATGGGAACTGTCCAGGTAGTCACTGGTTTGTCATTTCTTAGTATTGGAAGCTTCAGGCCCTGCACTTCCTATATAATCAGATATATTTATCCTTCTCAGCTCTCTGAGTTGGTTGAAGAATAGACAGCTTGAGTCTCATAGCTAAATTTTGAGTTGTTTAGGAATCAAGAGGGCGTTCTAGATCTAAGAAGATGGTTACAATAGTGATGCAAGTTAGTATGAAAACTAAGTCAGTTATAGAACTTTAAACTCATGGAGATGGTTAGAAGGTAGAAGGTTAAAGTCAGGGGCTAAATATGTATGAACTGGACATTGGGAAATTATACTGGGCCATTTAACTCTCATAAATGTGGCATATTTAATTCTGCTGTTTTGTATAGAATTTACTGTTATAAGAGAAAGAACCATTTGTTGGAATGAAAAGAGAAGCTGTTGAGGGGGGGGAGAGGGTGGAAGGGTGGGACAGGAAGGGGGAATAGGGAAGGGTTTGCGACTGAGATGTAACTTGAAGAAAAAAAATAAAGCACTTATAAAAAAAAGAGAAATAATTATACACATTGGGACACAACATAAAAAAAACAGCAATGTAAGTATAGATAGATTCTAAAAAAAAAAAAAAAACCCACAAACAACTGTAAATTTTCAAACTACAAAATAAGAATATTCTGGAAGAACTCAACTAGGACACTGAAAGCCTTAGACAGAAGTGATCCAAGCACAAATTAGTGGGATGGATTATAGTACTGAGAAATAATGCTGGAGAGACAGCTCGCTGTTAAGGGAATGTACTGTTCTTGCAGAGAACCTGAGGTTGATTCCTGGTTCACAGCTATCTATAACTGTAGTTGAAGGGGAAACTGATGCCCCCTTCTGGTCTTGACTCATGTGCACATACCCACACACAGACAAACACATTAGTTTAGGAAGAAATAAAGTACCTGCATTTTACATTATGAATAAATTTACACACTCATATGCAAAGAGGGAGCAAAATATGTCAATTCAGACAAATTTTTCTCAGGAGTTAGTATAATAGTATAGATACATGGAATTTCTATTAATAGCTAAATTTCCTTTTTTTTTTTTACTTTCCACAATTTTAATTCTTCCAAATAATAGGGACAATATTTAAACCATTAATAAAAATTCAATAAATCCTTTTACTGGAAGGCAACAAAAATAGATGTATGTTCTAAAATAAGTACTGTCTCAGGCCCTAAGCTAAACTTACAAATCTCCAGTTCCCTATAGCTACGACTCATATGGACCAGAAAGTTATCAAGAAGCAGCATCTGAAAGACAAGTCAAAGGGTCCACAGCCTTGCTGTTACCTGTTTTCTTAGGGCTACATTATTAATTTTTTTAAATACTTTATTTTATCTCTTGGCATGAAAAAAACCCTTGCTCCAACTGCAGACAGACTGCTGTCCAAAAAGGACAAAACTTGGTAGCAGGGAAGTCGACAGCCTAGCTCTGCCAAGACAGGGTAGGTAAGTCCTTCATAATCCCTGCTCTACAACAAATGTCTGTCAGAGAAACAGGACCCAAAGGCTGAAGACTGATGCAGGAATGTATGGAGAGAAAATGGGAACTGTCCAGGCAGTCACTGGTATGTCATTTCTTAGTTTTGGAAGCTGTGGGCCCGGAACTTCCTATATAATCAGATATATTTATCCCTCTCAGGTCTCTGAGGTGGTTGAAGAATAGACAGCTAGAGTCTCATAGTTAAATTTCCTTTTTTAATTAAATTAAATTAAATTTTTCATTTTATATCCCAATTGTTCTCCTCTCCTTCCCCTCCTCTGGGTTCCTCCCTCTCCCACCCTTCTCTCCTTCTCCCATCCCCTCCTGGACTTCTTCACAGAAAAGGCAAGCCCTCTGCCTCCCTCCCTACTGACCAACCTCAGCCTGATGAGTTGCATCAGGTCTAAGTGCTTCCTCTTCCATTGAAGCCAGGCACCACAGCCTCACTGAGGGGAAGTGCTCAAATATCAGACCTCATAGTCCTTGCCAGAGATAGCCCCTGCTCCACTTGCTAGGGCCTCATATGGTTTCTAATGAGTTTATTTGATTATACATAGCCCACGATGCTGGACATAGAAAGAAGCCAATGACTAAGTTATAGGATAAAATCATTTGGAAAACTCAGAATATTGTCTTCTAAAGTGTATCTCAGAATGGATAAATGACCGACTGGTGCTTGAAAAGATTGACAGCTGTTCAGTGAATACTTGTGATAGGGCAGCAGATTTACTTAATGACAACCATTCATATTCACTTGCTCATGCAGTTCTCAAGGGAGAATCCCATTGCTGTGTATATAGCCACATGGCTCAGCCTTGGTATGCAAATGACACTCTCTGCCACAAATTGCTTTTACTAGCAAAATAATTCAAGTTGATCCACAATTAGCTAGTTAGCAAATATTTTCATTTTAATCACTGTAATACTTGTGTGAATGAATCAAGACCTGTAATGATATTTCTGTACTGTACCCTGTGAGTTTATAGTCTTTTCTTCTCCATCTCCTATGTATTGTATGGATGTAGCAGCTGTCAATAAAAGACCTACAGTCTACAGGAAAAGTTAGTTAGGAGGTGGGATGTCTGGTAGGCAGAGAGGATTCTGGGAGAGTGCCAGGCACCATAGAGTCTCCCGGAAGGTGTGATAAGGAGAGACACAGGAGAGACCATGGTACTCCAGCACAGGTAACCAGACATGTGGCAGAACTTAAACTAGAACAAATTGGTTATTTTGAGTTATTAGCTAGTCATCCCCATCTCCTCCTAGGGGCCTAACTTGTTGCTAGTTTCCACCTTGTCTTAGAGATGCCCCGGCCTTCTTGGTTTCCCATGTTTCTCCCTGCCCACTCACCTCCCTCTCCTGCTCTCCCCATAGCTGATCCCCTGCTCCTTTCCCTTCTCTTTCCCTCTCCTACCCAGTTCCTTCTCTTCATCTACTTCTGCTTTCTATTCTCTTTCCCTTTCTGAGTGAGATTCAACTATCCTCCTTCTTAGTTCCTTAGCTTCTTTGGGTCTGTGGATTGTAGTATGGTATTGTCTTGTACTAAATAGCTAGTATCCACTTATAAGTGAGTACCTTCCATGTGTGTCTTTTTGGGTTTGCGTTAACTCTTTCAGGATGATCTTTTCTAATTCCATCCATTTGCCTGGGAAATTCATGATTTCCTTGTTTTTAATAGCTGAGTATATTCCGTTGCGTAAATGTACCACATTTTCTTTATCAATTCTTTGTTGAGGGACATCTAGGTTGTTTCCAGTTTCTGGCTATTATGAATAAAGTTGCTATGAACATAGTTGAACAAATGTCCTTGCGGTATGGTGGGACATCTTTTTGGGTATATGCCCAGGAGTAGTATAGCTGGGTTTTGAGGAAAAACATTTCCCAATTTTCTGAGAAAGCACCAGATTGATTACCAAAGTGATTGTACAAGTTTGCACTCCCATTAGCAATGGAGGAATGTTCCTTTTCATCCACAAACTTGCCAGCATGTGCTGTGCCTTGAGTTTTTTTTGATCTTAGCCATTCTGATAGATGTGAGGTAGAATATCAGAGTCATTATGGGTTGAATTTCCCTGATGATGAAGGACGATGAACATTTCTTTAAGTGCTTCTCAGTCATTTGAGTTTCTTCTGTTGAGAATTCTTGGTTTTGCTATAGACCCCATTTTTAAAATGGATTATTTAGTTTGTTAGTGTTTACTTTTTTGAGTTCTCTATATATTTTGGATTAGCTGGTCAGGGAATGAGCCTAGATATATGGCCTAGATATTTGTAAATATATTTTGAGTCCCACAAGTCTTTATTCTAGGAGCTTGAGTCAGGAGGAAAAAATATCCTATTACTACAATGCCATCTTTAAGTTAAGTTATGTTATCTATGGAAGTATTCCACTCTCTGGTAAAAATATCCTCAATTTCAGAAAGCAACTATCAGGAGACATGAGGCATCAAATGTCCCCGATAAAGCTTTCTGACAATGGATCAACTTTGCCTATGAGACTCCAGGCAAGATGTCACTGTCATTGTTCCATTTATCCTTGAAAGGCTGTGATGTGCTCTCAGGATGGCAGCAGTGTACAAAGATGGGGTGTTTCTTTATGGAGGATGACTTGAGATGTTACTGTTAACTTGATGATCTCTTGGTGCACATGTTTTATATTGAGTCCTGAAGATCACCAGATCACATTCTTATGTCCACCTCTGTGGAGGAATTTTGCTTTAAGTGTCCAGTATGTCGTGTACGACTTGGATGAGACTTATGTTTCAGTGGAGCCTTCTTCCTATACATCCATTCTATATGTTTTAAGCCAGAAATGCTGGGGTTATGTGACATTTAATTACAAACTTACCAGTCGAACCTATAAATTCTAATTATTGTTGACATGTATTTTGCTGCAAATAATAAAATGAAGATTTTATGTTAGGGTTATTTTAAAGTATTTACTTTTAAATTTCTTGTGATACGTTTGGGTCAATACTAAGTAACAAATAGTCACTAGATTAGCCTAAGTGTGTCCTGGGTTAAACACATAAGCTTCTACCTCTAATGTGGCTTCGTCAGAATTCTTAAGGACTTGAAAGCTTTACTGTGAATGCAAAAGATACAAGAAGGCCAACTCATGGATACTTTAAGTAGAGTGATCATCCTAACTAAGCAATTTGAGATAAGTGATAAATGTTTTCTTGTGGTAAATGTTTTCTAAAGGGACCTACGAAAAGAGCCTAACTTTGCTTGCTTGCTCTTGTGTGTGTGTGTGTGTGTGTGTGTGTGTGTGTGTGTGTGTTCCTGTGTACAGAGATGGTGCAGGTGTGCAAGTACATGCACCTGGCCCAGAGGCCAACCTGAAGGGTTGTTCCTTAAGCACTGCCATATACTGTTTTTTTTTTATTTTTACTTTTATTTTAAATTTATTTATTTATTGCTTCAGGTTACATCTCCATCATAGTGTCCTCTTTCCACCCCTCCAAGTCCTGCCCTCCCACCCTCTACCCCCTAACCCTTCCATCCCACTCCTCTGGAGTGGAGTGTCCCTACCTAACAGTCCTCTGCCCCAGTTCAGCAGTCATATGAGGGCCAAGAGCCTCTTCATACACTGGGGACCTACAAGGTAGCACCACTAGGGCAAAGTGTCTCATTTACAGGAAAAAAGTCTATGTTCATTCTCCCTTTGGTGCATTGGTTGTAGTATAGTTATCATGTACTATATAGCTAAAATCCGACTATAAGTGAATAGATGCCATGTGCGTCCTTCTGAGTTTGGGTTAGCTCACTCAGGATGAGCTGTTCTAGTTCCATCCATTTGGCTGCAAATTGCATAATTTCATTGTTTCTGATGGCTGAGTAGTATTCCATTCCATTGTGTAGATGTACCACAGTTTTTTAATCCATTCTTTGGTTGAGGGACATCTGGGTTGTTTCCAGTTTCTAGCCTTTAGTGCAATTCCTATTAAAATACCAACACAATTCTTTTTAAACCTGGAAAAAGCTATTTTAAATTCATATGGAAGAACAAAAAACCCAGAATAGCTAAATCAATCCTGTACAAAAAAAAAAAAAAAAAAAAAAAATCTGGTGGTATCACCATCCCAGATTTCAAGCTGTACTAAAGAGCAATAGTAATAAAAACAGCATGGTACTGGTATAGAAACAGGCCAGTGGATCAATGGAATCGAATTGAAGAACCAGAAATGAACTCACACAGCTATGGTCACCTAATTTCCTAATTTTTAACAAAGAAGCCAAGACTGCACAATGGGAAAAGGACAGCATCTTCAACAAATAGTGCTGGTCCAACCAGATGTCCACATGTAAAAGAATGAAATTAGACCCACACTTATCACCTTGTACATATACCTGGTTTTTGAGACCCACTCTCTCCCTGGTCTGAAGGTGGCCAAAGAGCCTAAGAAATCTGCTTGCTTCTGCCTCGCCAGTGCTGGAGTTCAGGCATTTGCCATGCCTAGCATTTTTTTTTTCAGATGGGCTCTAGGTATTCATTTCAGGTCTTTATGCCTGCCAGGTAAGCATTTTGCTGACTGATCCATCCCTGGAGAACTGAATCACTTGCTCAGCTTGCATTAGGGAAGTGTGCTCTGTGTGTTTCCCAAGTTACTTGACCAGGCAATGCAGCCCCACTGATGCCCCTCCAGAGGAGACAGATTTCACAGACGTCTCCAGTTGTGTCATTCTTAAATCATCTTAGAACCTAGCTCTATGCGTAATTATTTTCCAGATTTTTGAAGGACTGTGCATAGCATTCTAATTTTAAGCTTCATTTATTTCTCGCCTATTGCTTTTCACGATGCTTACAACAGGGAACCTTTGATTTACCACTTCCCTGTGCATGTGAGAATATTATGATGCATAGGTCATATTCTGAGTGTTACTTAAAATGTTCTCTTGTGCATGAATGAACAGGCATTAGGATGAGTGAGCAGCAGAGAAGCTACTTGGGGAAGAGGAATAACTTTTACATGAATAAAATCAATGAATTCTTAACAGCTGAGCTGCTGAGCGATCAGATGCAATGGGATTGCTAAATGTTAAATAAACACTTGGACCACAGCATCAAAGCTCAAATAAAATATTACTATGGAAATCTAAAGTTCTTGTAAAATAGGTACAATTTCTCAACTGGTTGGATTGTGTAAACCTCATTATTATTGTTTTCTTTTAACATAATTTCCATAGTTGACAATGAAGTCATCTTAATAATACAGAAAATGTTTGATGGGGTATATAATGTTTATAAGATTATTTGGTTTTGCATTCTCTTTAATATTAACGTGTGGCATGTTTATCCTCTCTGTGTGGATGTATATCTGCTAAATATTTTGTGGACTGAGGCATCTAGCAATCATTCTTGATCACTTCTCTTTTCCTTTCAGCCTTGGTATATAATCAATCACTCAAGCTGCAGTGGTACCTCATAAATATTCCTTGGGTTCAGCCATTTATTTCCATTTACCATATCTTTCTACAACCCAGAATTATTTCTCTCCAGAACCACTGGAAGTCTCTAGACTAATTGCTGATGCTGTGAAAAATGACCTTCTTGGCAAAAGGGTTGTGATGGTGGAGCTTAGAACTGAATCTAAATCCAGCTTGTAAAACATCACTATGAGCCACAAAATAGATAAATTTAACCAAATCAGGATGTGGGAGAGATACTTGGCACAAACTTTCAAAAAAGAAAAATCTCTACCTATCAATAAGATCTCAGAATAAACCAGCCTGGCAGAAAATGTGGCCTTTGGTTGTGGGTTCTAAAGTAAAGATCACCGACTACTGAAAAATATCACTTAGTTTGCAAATGGTGAGTAAAGCCCATAAAGATGTGTAAGTGACTGCACCCCAAAATCTGTGAACTTACTTCCTCCACAGTCCACAGCAGCAGACTCTTGACTCTTCTGGCTGCTTTCAATCTTGTGACAGAACAAATATAACTGCCACCAAGCTAGTTCTTAGAAACTTTCTTGATTTGGGTTTAACAAGCATGCCTTGGTGGGAATCTCAGCCCTGTACACCATAGCCCTTGCCTTGCTGATGGTGATGACTGAGTTTATATGAATTGACTAGGTTCAGATAATTGCTTAAAATACTGAGAATGTCTATGAGAGTGTTTACAGTTTTGAATGAATAGAACTTGTGATGAAGACTCACCTCAGTAGTGTGGGGTTTTGTATTTTAATCCACTGGAGGTACCAATAGAAGAGAAAGGGAGAGGGAGGTGGGTCTTTCCTCTCATTACTTTTGAGTTGGCACATCCATCTTGTCATGAGCTTTGACACCAGAGCTGAAAGGTACTTAGACCTTGAGAGCTTGGAACTTAGATCAATACAGGTGTCTCTACGCTGGTGCTAAGACTTTCGCCCTATTTCTCCAGCATGGAGAGGCCACCCTACTGGATTTGCGTGTCTAAAGAATTGCATGGGTAAATTCTCACAATCTCAGTCTCCTTAATCTCTCCCATTTCTCCCCTTTTTCCAATAAATGTACATGCCCCTGACTCTTACTTCTCTCACATACCATTGGTTCTATGTTTCCGACGAACCTTAATATAATAATGCTTTGCATATCTTAGAATATGTCCATTTTTGTTTTGGGGGCTCTCATGATTGTTATTGAATTAGCTATGATAACATAAAAGAAGTACAGTTAACAGTCACTGAGCAGTATCTAATAGAGAACAAATTCATCTTCAGGGACTTCACAGGGTTTTTACTAGTTGGTCGCTACAATGTTCCTGTGAATCAGAGAGTATTGCCAACCCTGCTATACAGAAAGAAGAAAATTGACAAAACCTACCCGAGCCACAGGGAGATTCATACTCTGAATATGAAAAAGCAGTTTATCTTTGTCTTCAGCAGATATAATTGTACATAACATCCCTAAGAAGAGTGTCTCACAGCCCTAGCCTCATGCCATGCCCTGGTGCTAATCAATTCAAGTTTTGTTTTATTTTGAGACAAGATTTCATGTAGTGCAAGGTGGCTTCAGATGTGGAATATACCTGTTTTATTAGGGTTTCCATGCTATGACAATACATCAGGACCAAAAGCAACTTGGAGAGAATAGGGTTTATTTCATCTTAGAGCTTTTAGCTCATCATCAGGGAACAATCAGGACAGGAGCACCAGGCAAGCAAACCTAGAGGCAGGAACAGCTGCATGCAGGAAGGGTGATCAATGGTTTGCTTCCCCTAGATTTCTCAGCCTGCTCTCTTAAGCAAATCCTTCTCTTTTTTTTTTTAATAAGTACTTTATTTTTTTTCAAGTTACATCTCAGTCGCAAACCCTTCCCTATTCCCCCTTCTTGTCCCACCCTTCCACCCTCTTCCCCCACCCAACAGCTTCTCTTTTCATTCCAACAAATGGTTCTTTCTCTTATAACAGTAAATTCTATACAAAACAGCAGAATTAAATATGCCACATTTATGAGAGTTAAATGGCCCGGTGTACCTTCCCAATGTCCAGTTCATACATATTTGGCCCCTGACTTTAACCTTCTACCTTCTAACCATCTCCACGAGTTTAAAGTTCTATAACTGACTTAGTTTTCATACTAACTTGCATCACTATTATAACCATCTTCTTAGATCTAGAACGCCCTCTTGATTCCTAAACAACTCAAAATTTAGCAAATCCTTCTTAAACAATCCTGCTTCCTTAGTACCTGCCAAGCAAGCAGTGGCACCAACCCAAGTGAGTTGAACCTTCCCATATCAATCATTCCTCATGAAAATGAGCCTTAGGCTTGCCTACAGGCCAAGCTAGTTGAGACATTTTCTCAATTAAGCTTTCCTCTCCTCAAAGGACCCTATCTTGTAACTGTGACAACCTTGCAAAAAACTAACCAGAATAACAGCCAAAGATGACCTCAAACTTCAGATCCCCTTATACTCTGCCTCTGAATGTTGGGATTACAGGTGTTAGCTACCACTATTGTTCTGTGTACTACTGTGAAACAAAGCCAGTTCTTTGTCCATACTGGGCAAGTACTCCTCCAACTGAACTGAATCTTTGGTCCAGGTAAATTATTTATCCAAGTGTTGTGCACACAGTAGAGAAACAGAGAGATAAAGAAGCATAGAACACATAGAAATACGGTAGTCATTTATTCGCTCTCTGAAAACCCCTCTGATTTATTGGGAGTCTGTAGGATCACAGGAGGCAGTCATGCAGACCCATTGGGGGAGTCAATGAATTGGAAGGCATTGCATGCACACGTTTATTTCTGTGCAATAGTTTCTAACTTATTGTTAGTATATGGGTGCCCAAGTAACTATCATAAGGAAGCTTTAGTCTGACACTTGCAAAGTTTGCAAATAGTCATCTCTAGATTTTAATATCTATATAGATGACAGGAATTTCCCCATGCAAAACAGTATAGTCTATGTCCACATTTATTCTTCCCCCCCTTATGCCTAATAGAGTTTTAAATAAACTTACATTCAGCTTAAACAATCTTTTGCATCACTTTTGGTTGTATTTTACCATTTTGTCAAATACTAATATGAAAATTGAGTTTCTTGACTATTCTCTTTCCCTAAAAATGTTCAGATTAGCTGAACATTTGTATGTGCTTGTCTTATTGTATGAGTCTGTTTTCAGGGACTACAATTTTCTAACTTATTGTGTATTTCACTGAAATCAGCATGAAAAGCAAGCAGAAAAATAACTCTTTATAGTTATATTGTCCTTATAGTTATATAAGTTATATATTAACTTGTAACTCTTATCTTATAGTTGTATTGTGCCCCTAGAGAACCTGCTGGTACCCCATTGTCTCAGAAATCTAGACATTGTACAAAAAAAAACCATCACTAGATTGATGAATGTGAAGTTAACAAAACATATAAGCTACATTTCACTGGCAAAATATATGATGAGACTAAGACCTTGTCCCTTGGTTTATAGATGCCCAATCATGTGGTCCATTACAGAGGAAAGGCTATTGCTTGGGGGACCAGGCCTTCCCACTACAGAGAGCTAATTTATTTTCCCCTGTCCAGAATGGAGACATTTTCATTTGTACATCATCAGCACATTCTTCAAAGTTCTGATGGTAAATTTTACAAAGGCAAAGCAGAAGATTTAATTTAATTTTGACTTCCCAAGGAGCCTAGCAGGTAGCAGGGCTTGCAAAAGCTTTACTATTATTATTATTATTATATTTTCCAAAATGGATTATTATTTCAAAATAGGAATTAAACAAAACACCAACCTATTTCAATGAAATGGGTGAACTAGAGGCTAATAAAGTAGAAAATAGCAATTCACTAAGTTCTTTTTTGTTTTCCCCAGTAAAGGAGGAACATGACTTGGTGCTTCCCTTAAATGTGGAAAAGGGGCATATGGGTCAAGGACTGTGGTGGCCTCTAGAAACAGAAAATTGAACTCAACTGAGAGCCAGTATGAAAGCCGGGACCAATAGGGAACTGAACTATGGAAAGTTCAGATGAACAAAAAGTGGATTTCCTTGTGGGGCCCCTTTACAAGAATGTAGGCTTCTTGCAACCTTGGTTCATACATTTCTGACCTATAGGGTAAGGAAGTCTAAATCTGTGTTTGCTTGTTTGTTTTAAATGTCAAATTCATGAGTTTTATTTTTCTTAATCACAGCAGTTTTAGAAAAATAATACATAGGATGGTATGTATCTCATAGTGTGGAGGAAAGATGGGGTAGAAAAATGCAGCTGAGGTCACTTTGCACCTGGCAGAGTAGATATCCAGCTAATTGCAGCACTTACCATTATGAAGATGGATAGGTCATTTGGATGTAGGCTGGTCCTGTGACAACATTGATATGCAACTATTAATTCTTCAGCTTCCTTATGTGAAGAGTCAAGCCATTTACATCACATGGAAAGATTCTCATTTGAATACATTTAGGGGAAAAAATAGTAGCTTAAAAATTTTATAATGATAGCGTATGTGTATGTGTATGTGCATGTGCGTATGCATGTGGGTGCTTGTAGAGGCCAGAGCTGGATGTTAGTGTTTTCCTTGATTGATAGCCTTTTGAGATAGACTCTTTTATTAAGCTTTGAGCTCATGGATTGGCTAGTCTGGCTGCCAGAAAACTCTGTAGATCCTCCTGTCTTGGTTTCCTAGCCCTGAAGATACAGATTCATATGACCATAACTGAATTTTTATGTGGGTATTAGGTGTCAAAACTGAGGTCACCATGCCTGCATGGCAGGCATATTACCCAATGAGCCATGTGCCTGGCTGGCTCCTCTAACGTTTATTTTTAATCTACCGTGAATTATATTGGTTTTCACTTTATTTTTCAGCAGGAATTGGGCCAAGAAAACATATTATGCTGAAAGTGAGACAGAGAATGCTTACACAGTAAAGTTTAAAATGTTTCACTGGCCTTGTGCAGTCTTCATTTCATGAGAGTCAAGCAGTATCTGGACCAAGGCAATTTATCAAAGAATTTTACAAGTATTACAATTACAGTGCCCTCAATCATCAGTTAAATCCTCTGCTTCTGGAAATAATATACTCTCTGTGGGCAGAGAGTAGCAAGGGATATTCCTCTAACAAGAAAATAGGGCTGCCTTCTAATCCCAGCTGTTGTGTTAAGAGATCCTTAGGCTCTTCTGTATTTGATAACATCCAAAATTCCCACCAATGAAAATAAACCAGGGTCTGCTGAAGACTCAGCCTTCCAGTACAGATTTCAAAATGATGATGCAGGGCTGGAGTGATGGGTTTGTGGTTAGCAACCTTTGCTTCTCTTGCTGAGCACCCGAGTTCAGCTCCAGCAATTACATGGTGGCTCACAAAACCTGTAACTCCAGCTCCAGGGCATCCTATGTGTTCTTCTGGCTGTCATGAGCATCTGCACGCATGTGCACCCAGCCCCACTCAGCACATACACATACACATAAAAATTTAAAAGAATCTCTTAAAATGATATTGTATATATTCTTTAATTTTTATGACCTTAGCTTTCTCCAAAGAGGACAATTTTCTGAACAATGTCATAAAGGTGATTTATCTACTACCATCAGTCTATTCTGATTACATAAAAAGAGGACTACTACAGGAATACGAGGTAACACTAAGCTTTTAAAGGCTCAGTAGTCTAAGGGATTAACATTTTGTAATTCGTAAGAGCTGTAGGCTTAAGGCAATCGTTTATTTCAGTCTGCTGATTAAGTTTGCGCACTTGTTGTAGGGAAAAGCTATCATTTGGCCATAAAACTTAATTGAAAGTAACATTGTACACTATGACTTTTTATGATGATTTTATTTCAGTGAACCTACCTGGCTGTTGTTTTGGAGTAATCTTGTTAGGCAGTCTTTGTAACCAAGATACCATTACCAGGGGACTGAAGACAACCTAAGGCAGCATCCTTTCACATACAACACTGGAGCTATCACACTGCTTGTTTGAATGTGTCTCCCCAGTGATCCACACGCTAGAGGCTTGGTCTCCTGTTGTACTATTGAAAGACAGAGACGCCTCTAGGAGGTGTGGCCTAATGGTAACTTTTCATGCCACTGGAGCAAGCCCTCAGTGTCTTTTGGACCTTGCCCACGTGTTCTTTCCTTTTTCTTAGCTCTTTGCTTATGTATGAACAGTTTTGACTCACTAAGCTCTCATACCATGAGACCTCATTATACAATAAATGGTAACACAGTCAAGTGGTCATGGACTAAAAAGTGCAATGCAAAGAGCCCATACATACTTTTCCATATGTTGATCATGACTGGGCCACTCTGAACTCCCCTGACAGGCTTTACTGAGGAGTCATTAAAATGGTATGGAAAGTAAAGGCTCACATAACAGAAATTTCAGATGCAAAAGATAGTGGATCCTAATTATATGTATTATACAAGTACTTAGTGTGATGGGGCACTAGGGTTCTGAATGGGAGGCTACACAGAGAGTATCCATCTCAAGGAAAACAAATGCTTGGGCTGGTGAGACAGATCAGTCAGTAAAGTATTTACCTAGTTGTGTTCAAACCCTAGAACTCATGTGAAAAGGCAAGTATGTGGCCTGTACTTACAATCTCAGCACTGGGCAAGCAGAGACAGGGTGATCCTGTATGTTCGCTGGCCAGTAAGTCTGACTTAAGCAGCGTGTTCCAGGCCACTGACAAAGCATGTCTCTAAAAGTGAGGAACAAATATCTCAGGTGTTGATATCTGACTACATACACACACACATCTACCTGTATATATACATATATATATATGTATAAATATATGTATATGTGTATATGTATATGTATATATATATAAGCACGTACATATATGCATACACATACAAAGAAAACATGCTTATTAACATACATAAAGACATGCATATGTGTCCCCAGTATCATTTTTCATTACTTAGCTATTTAGCTATGCTATATAAACTGGGTAATAAGCATATGGAACAAATCCGATTTTTCAGTTTTGTGAAATGTACCTTCTATATTTTATTAGGAAGAGAAAAAAGAGAGTGTGAGAGAAAAAGGAACGAGTAGGAGAACTGGGGTGATAACAGAGATCCCTCAGCTCAGGGGCCCCAGCACCAGAAACTTGGGGTATCTGAGAGGATATCAAATATTACATGGGAATGATACTCGCTGTATTCCACTGAGTGCTTTCAAAGATCTCCAGTGCCAGAAGGATGAAGCTATTAGTATCTTCATGGCATAGATAAACAATACAGGAATGATTTGCCCCAGGTGGTATAATCCTTTCACAGGTACCAAGGGTGCCAGCAATAGCTGAACTGTCTCATTCTTCTGGAGTTGAAGGCCACTCTGCTTCTGTTGTCCCTCCCAGTCACTACACCCAATTTGCATCACCATATTTGGGGCCCGTTGTTATTATTCTGTGAGAGCTAGGTATTTCCAACTTAGCCACTCTGATGGACATTTTACAACCTCAGTTCTACCCCCAAGCTTCACCTTCTAGACAATCTCCTGAGCTGGAAATATTAATTTTTGAGTTGTCGACAAGTAGATGGTTTTTATGAGCCATTGTAGTTAGCTATTTTCTTGTACTGTGGCTTTAAGGAAAACATTTTATGAGAATGTCAGCATCTGCTCTGGCCTAATAAATGCTTTTACTAAGCCAAATGCAAGGTGGAATTTTATCATCCATAATCCTATTCACAAAATAGCACTTTTGAAATTAGATGTTCAAGGAGACTTTTCTTTGTAACTACATGGCTCTTTTCCCTCCATTTTGTAGTGATAAATTTCAGTGTAAATTATTTTCTGTGTTGTTTCAAAATAATTTGTGAGGTTCATTTCTGGAGAGAAACTTTGGCCTCAAGCATTTTAATTTATAGATATTATATATATATTCATTTCCTTGTATTCATTGTACAAATAAGAGATAGAATGTGAGACAGATAGAGGCAGAGAGAGAGAGAGAGAAAGAAAAAGAGAGAGGAGGTTTGTCCACAAATACCATCTAGAAACTGACAGTCATATTCACACTTATCATTAGCAAAATAACATTTCTCACTTAAATTCAAGCATTTTGAATGATGCAGAGTAAAAGGTTTGCTTTTAAAGGCAACTTGAATCATGGTCTTGGTACCTAGAGCCTCTCCAGTAACTGACATAACTTTTATTTTCAGCCTCTCTGTATGTAAAATGCAGTTTTGGGCTACAACACAACATTGTTGAGAGTATTAAACACGATAGGTTTCATAGATCATGTGCCTGAAGCAAGAAATGCTCTGCCTAAATTAGGCCTGATTGTTAATCAGCATTGCTATTATTGATTAGTATTGTATATACTAATATACTAGTTGCTTTCTTCATTTTTGTGAGAAAGCAACCGGAGGAAGGAATGGTTTATTTTGGCTCAGGGGTTGAGGCTAGAATCCCTCACCTCAGGGAGAGTGTGACTGCCAGTAAGGTGCTCATGAGTCTTCTTGCTCACATCTGGGTGGATCGGAAAGCAAGGATGGAAATGCTAGTATTTAGTGTCCACTTCCCTTTTCCTGCTTAATTCAGTCCAAGATGCCAGTCTACAGAATGGTGCCACTCACATGCAAGATGGGTGGTCATCCTCCATTGACCCTCACTAGAAATGCCTTTTCACACTAACAGTGTAACTCGGCAATACTCTATGTGTTTTGTGTAATCTGGTCAAGTTGATAATTAGAAATAGTCACTGTAATAATTTTTCCAGAGAACATGTTGGTTCTTCGAACTCCGTAAGTCTAGGCTGACAAAACCAAACCAAACCAAACCAAACCCAAAAAAACTTAAAGCAGATTTGTGGTGGCACACACCTTTAATCCCTGCATTTGGAAAATAGAGGCAGGCAGATCTGAGTTCAAGGCCAGCCTGGTCTACAGAGTGAGTTGGATGTGGACCAACTACAGAGTGAGTTGGACAGCCAAGACTCCATGAGGAAGAAACCCTGTCTCGAATCCCACTCCTTCCCTCCCCTTCCCAGAAAAAAACAGTCTAGACTTCTCTTTCTCTTTTTTGGTTTTGGAATAAGTTGTTTAATTTTCAAAATTGCCCTGGTGCTTTTCACACATCAGAGTCTGTAAGATACATTTCCTCTCTATTTGAGGAGGAAGGGTTTTAGCTCTAGACTGTACTTCCTGTGTCCTCTGAAGAACAGAACTCTGTCAGACGCTTTTCTCTTTTCTTCTTATTGCCATTTACCCTTCCGTGACTCTCTTTCTCAAGAACTATGTCTGGTTTCTAAATATTTACTCCTGTGTATAAGGAGTGAAATTTACCCTGTTTGCTCTGTCGGTTTTGAATTGCCAGCTTTGCTCCTTCCAAAATTTCTTAGGGCCGAATGAATTCACATAACTCTCGGAAGGTCTGAATGATTTTGTTTACTCTGAAAGTATCATGAACCCTCTAGTCTTCACCTTGGTCAGGATTCCAGAAACTCTGGCAGCTACTGGAGAAGTAACTGCTGTTCTCTGTAAGCCACATGGGGAGAAGGTATCAAGTAGGTGGAATGTGGTCTCAGGTTATTTTCTTTTTTTTTTTTTTTTTTTTTTATAAATACTTTATTTTTTTTTCTTCAAGTTACATCTCAGTAACAAACCCCTCCCTATTCCCCCTTCCCAACCCGCCCTTCCACCCTCTTCCCTCCAGAGGTTTCCCCTTTCAGTCCAACAGCTGGTTCCTTCTCTTATAACAGTAAGTATTATACAAAACAATAAATTGGCCCAGTATACCTTCCCAATGTTCAGTTTATACCTATTTGGCCCCTGACCTTAACATTCTACTATCTACCCAACTCCATGAGTTTAAAGGTCTATATGTGACTCAACATTCATACTATCTTGCAACACACTTTTAAGAGTATCTTCTTAGATCTATAACACCCTCTTGATTCCCAAACAGTTCAAAATTTAACTATAAGATTCTATCTGTCTATTCTTCAACCACCTCAGAGACCTGAGAGGGATAAATATATTTGCTTGTATAGGAAGTGCAGAGCCTGCAGCTTCCAAAACTAAGAAAGAACATACCAGTAACTGCCTGGACAGTTCCCATTCTCTCTCCATATATTCCAGCATCAATCTTCAGCCTTTGGGTCCTGTTTCTCTGACAGACATTTGTTGTAGAGCAGGGATT
>CAJQZJ010031879.1:679330-719554 GCA_907164525.1 Lophiomys imhausi
TGCTCTCTCCCCAGCTGCGCTATCCTGAGTGTGGGAGATTTGGCCCCTCCCGCCTGCTTTTGTGTTCCCTGCTTCCTGCGCTCTCTCGGAACCTCCCGCCCTCCGCTTTTCCGCTTTACAAGCGGCTGCTGCGGACCACCCGCTGAGCCCCCTGTTTGTTCCTTGCTAAGGCTTCCACTATCTCGCAACCTTTTCTAAGTGGGTATAAGTTCAGCCTGATGTGTGGGGAGCCCAATAGGCCAGCGATCTAAGGCCAAGTGGACCCTGATTCTGTCTGCTGTAAGTTGGGATCGATCTTACCAGGCGCCTCTCCAAATGGGAGTTCCCGAGTCCCCGGTTTAGTGGCCTCCGTGTCTGTGAGAGATGGGGAGAGCCTTGCCCTGGGACTTTTAACAGTCCCTTGGGAGCTGTGAGCGTTCCCGGGGGGGGGGTCTAGCCCCTCCGGTTTTTGCACAGTGCCCAGTAACTCTGTGTTTTTTATGGCTCTTTTTTCCCCGAGTTCAGAATGCGTCAGTGTAGGTCGCCGCCATCTTAGCTCCCCCGGCCGGTCTCAGGTTATTTTCAAGGGGTACACTTATTATTCCTGCCTGCTGCTGCTGATCTTGATGTCCTGGCTGAGTCACTTATCAGATAAACATCTAAATGATGGTACCCTTCTGTCACATTTCTATCTCCATGTTAATAAATTCTCAGATCTCGAAGCAGAAAATAGGAGGCAGTGTTAATGGGAGCAGCTGCTAATACACTTCAAATTACGTGCTGTAAGCAATTATGTCTTTCTAATCATCTGTCAGCCCTTCTGAAATTAAGACTATACCAGCTGTTTAAATCCCACTGCCTGAGTGCCCAAGTTCAGTACTGCACAGTAGGAAGCACGCTGAAGGAGAACTCTTGCTTCCTCCTGTGCCTGGGTGAGGTTGAATGTCTCCTGCCTTCACTTTCACTGCCTTTACATCAGGAATAAAAATACACCTAGTTAACATTGCAACTATCAGTTTAGTTATGATTTCAACTAAATATTTTGAAAATCCCACTTGTAGGTAAGAAGGTTTCTTATAATAACTTGGTGTCTCTACATTCAAACACCTATCTGGGCCACTGCAGTGTTTGTGTATGTGTGTGTATCTGCACACATCTGAGCCCTTAGGATTTGTTTTAGCCAAAACATGTACAGCTATTGATTGAATCCCAGGTATATTTCAGGAAGATTTTATTACAAGGAGCATTACACTTAGGTTGAGTAAGGAAGACTGGACCATAGCATATTTGGAAGATTGACAATTCTTTCATAATTAAACATTTGTTTTTTGAGAACATCATTCATGATCACTGGATTTACATGATTCCTGCCTCTCCTTCCCCTCAACTCCTCCTGTGCCCCCTTCATGAACCCTAATTATTATTATTACATAGTATGTATGCTTGTATGATCTATCACCTCTCTATCTATCTATCATATATTTACCTATCAATCTATCATCTCTCTATTATCTTTCTATCTACCCATCATCTATCTACCTACCTATCTATTGATCTATCATCTATTTATCATTTATCATCATTAGGTGTTTCTATAAATATTTATGCAAACTACCGAATCACTCTGTTTTTAGTTTCATTTGTTTCCTCACTTAAATAATATTGGGTACATTGTGGAGGCCTTGCAACACCGTGCTCTGGAAGTAATGTTGTAGACAAATCATTCTTATATTATTTTGCCTTTGCTTTTCCATGATACATGCCAGGAACTCTTAGGTCTGTAGTGCAGCATTGGCATGCTTGTGGTCGATAGAAAATACTGGGAAATTCTTATATGTATTTCACTCCATGAAATGAAAATGTGTGTGTGTGTGTGTGTGTGTGTGTGTGTGTGTGTGTGTGTGTGTGTGTGTGTGTGTTTTACCCAAACAGGTAAGTTCATGTGGTATGCGATAGCCTAGTAAAGCTGTGCACAGGTCCTTATATACAATTGTTAAATTTTCTGAAGTACGAGGTGGATCTTTCCTGAAGAGTCAGTGAGTTGTGTGTCATATACCCCCACAGTTCCAGCATCTGGGAGTCTCAGACCAGGGGACCGTTAACTTGGGGCAAGACCTGTCCAAAGGCAAATAATAAGAAAAACTTAGGTGAAAACATCCAAGGAACAAGCTTATTCTTCAAGAGCACCATCCATTGAGAGAACAAAAACCCCAGTCTCTCATCCTGGTCCCTCCAAGTTCTTACCCACTCCTCTCTGCTGTAAAAAGCTCATAAAGGTAAAATAATAAAGAGAGCCTAAGAACCTAGCATTCCCTCCCTCAGAAGCTTTGAATGACTATATGGACAGAGCCATAGATAATGAAGAGGTCTCAAGAGGACTTATTTGTTAACTGGGAGTTTCCTTTGCCTCCTGAGGACATGGTTACCAGAGGGCTCTCTGAGCTCATCTTACAAGGCCAAGTGTGATTCTGTATGTTACTCACACTTCCTTAACTGCCCACCCCCTCCCTTGCCTAGCCTTTAAGAGCCTCAAACTCTCCAGGTTCGGGGCCATTCACAGACTCCCCTGCATGCAGACCGTGTGACGGATGGACCTTGCCTTGGCTCGAACCACCAATTAAAGATCCTTTTGCTTTTGCATCGAGTTGGAGTCTTCCTGGCTTGTCTTATGGTTTTGTGAACCAGGGCATTACACATCTCATGGTTGCATATTTTAGGAGCTCTGCTGCTCAGGGACTTAGAAGCCTCCTCTCTGCAGATACACTACATGTGTTAGGATCAGGACTCACTGACATGAGACTCACACTGCTCCATCACCAAAGAGACCAGGCCTCCTGAAGAAGTCTGTAATAAGTCGCATAAGGCTCTGCTGCTTTGACTAACATTTGTATTTGGGAACCATTGTTACAAAGCTAATTGAAAGATTCCAAAATGGTTTCTAATAGGGAGTAATGAAGTGAGTGCCCTGCCACTGTGGGTAGACTTGTTAAAGTTGTTGATGATGGATGGTATTGCCATTCTTGGTTTTGCTGTGAATGTCAGAATTTCAAAGCCTCGTGACACACAATGTTCATGGCATGTGGAAATACTCAAATGAACATAGTTTATTCGAGAGGAGACAGTAAGCCCTCTGTGACACCTTCCTGCAGGCATATACTTTTTAGCATTCCATATGTGACTCTGTGTGTGTGTGTGTGTGTGTGTGTGCGCGCGCTCAGATTCTCATGCTTGAGCAACATACACATTACTAACTGAATCATCTTTTCTCAGCCCCTTGAATTCTTTATAACAAAATTTCTTCCTTTATAGCAAAACTACCAGCCACTGAAAGTGCCTATACTCTATATTTCTGATGGAAATAGTCTAATATATATATATATATATATATATATATATATATATACATATGTACATATATATATATATGTTCTAAGAGAAGATGAATATTTTTCCTTTTGCATTATTCCAGATTTAAGTGGACTGTGATCAAATCAGTTCCTTGAATAAGCGAACTCAATTTTGAGTAATTTAACATGTGTTCAGGGGAGAACAAGCGTAGTGGTGCTTACATTTCATTATATTCAGTGTAGTGTTCTTCAGGTTACCCAGTGTCTTAACGTCACATGATGCATATAAAGTAACAAGCAGCCTTATGAGACTTGCCACCGAAACAACAATTTCCTGTATTTCTTCTGCAGCCCCTTTCCTGTTCCACAGATGTGACCACTTCCGACTGTATCAGCTGGTTCTTGCAATATCTCTCTGCTTCTCTAAATAGTATGCCTACATTGCTGTTTCTGAGTATTTTATTAACAGGCTTTATCTATTGGCTTTTCACTGTGGAAACTGATAATTCAGCTTTCTTTTGCTTTCCGGCCCCTGTCACACATGTGCGTACTTCTGAGCTCTTGTCTTCTTTAAATAGTAGATTGTAATAATTTTGATTAAATGAATATTCATGTGCAATATTTTGTGACCAAATGAGAGGATGTGGAGCTGGGGCAGGCACCAGTCATGTTTTTTCTTTATTTTTCCTTTTAGCATTTTGTGTTCTCTCACATTAAAGGTAAGCCATTTTCACTTGCTTAGGTGTCTTATTTTCATTTTATTGCTGATTTGTTTTGGTTGGGTTTTGTATCTAACAGTAGTTCAATATTTTCCTGTTGTAAAATATTCTATTTAATATTCATGAGGATTTTATATAACCTACCAATGTTATCTTATTCAGGAAATATTTTGCAGTGCCCTCTGAGGAATCGCACTGAAAGTGAGAGACCTTTTGAATGGCCTCTTACATTTGAAATGGAAAAACAAGCCTGAGCCAGCAGATAAATGGCTGGGGTATTGTCACTCCACCTAAAAATGTCTGAGTCAGGGACAGTCTACATGTTGACCAGACCTGAGAAGGACAAGAGCAAGGCATTACTCACTGTTACTGTCCAAGAGGATTTTCAGGGTAAGCCTTACTCTGTCAGCTGGTTTTTTGAGGCTTGAGAAGTGCTGTAGGAGGACACTCCATGTGATTCCATGATGTGCATTTAATGTCTGAAGCAGAAATAACAGTCTGAGACACAATCAGTCTCTTCTTCTAGGGGTCTGTGATGAACACCTGCTTTGTTCTCACAACATCTGGTGCTTCAGGACAGTTTGGACCTTTGGCAACAAAAAGATGGACTCAGCCATCTGGCCTCACCTGCCTCCTCAGAGTGCGGGAGATTCCAGACAGTTCTCCAATCTGAGAATGTGTCATGCATACATAATCAAGTTACACCTTATTTCTGGGGCTCATTCGACAGTGTACTGCCTCGGACTAGTTCTTCTTACACTGGACAGAATCCTGTCCCTCAAACTTTGACTACAATAATTCTGTTGTTCCCATAGAATTTTCTTCACTAGGAACCTTTCAATATGGCTTTGCTAAAGCCAATTCTCTGATTTTTAAAAATTATTTCTACATAAATTTGCATAACTGTTGGGTTCTATATTGTGAATAGTCTGTTAATGTATATTATCTATTTAAAGTTTTTTTGGTGTGCTGAGCGCAGAATCAAGACCTTGCACATTCTAGCCATCTTTGGTGGCACAGAGTGAGATCCTTAGCCCCATACTATCTTTTAACAGTTCAATTTTTGTTGCATTTCTAATTTACTGTTAAATGTCGAGAACTCTTTATACTATAAACAAACTTTTGATTCTGTGTGTATGGGGGTGTGTGGGTGTTATGTATTAGTTTCTTCTCAGATTGAAACATTTCATCCTGCAGGAAGCTACTTAAGCAGGAAGGCAAACAACTCAGAAGAGATTCAGGAAGTTCCTGACACTGACCAGATTCTCTAGGCCACTTCCTTCCAAAGTAATTAATAAAAGCTGAGAGTCCCTTGCAGACTGAGCAGAGCAAGCTAAGCTACAAAGACTCTCTGTCTAGACAACCATTAAAGGACAACTGTCTGGAAGAAACAGAAATCAGCCGAGCTGCCTGTAAGAGGTTTAGATCAACATAGGTACCTGGAAAAGAGACTTCCCAATTTGTTGAGCTGCCTGCAGGCTGTTCAGTGTGTTATAGGTACCCAGCTTTGTGAGCTGTCATCTATGCTGAGGTGAGCTTTGGTAATACAGCTGTCTTTCAGTCGTTTCTGCTCCTGTAAGCAACTGTAAGAGTGTAAAAATTAATGAATACAAAGCTTTCTCCTCCTTCATGAGACCCTAACCTCACTTCTCCTGGAGACATTCCACAGAACTCAGTCCTTGGGACTATCTAAACGTACATAGTTGTCTGGTTTGCTTCCACTCCCCTTTGTTCCCTCATCCCCCCCCCCCCCCACGGCTATCGTCTAGCGGGCTAAAAGTTACTCCTTTATGCACCCACACATCTGTTTGCAGCTTGTGTGCTAAATACTGCCTGAAAACTGTTTTGGTTCTTTCACTCCTCTATGGAGGTAGTCGAACCCCGACGCATCGTCTTAA
The DNA here is from genome assembly GCA_907164525.1 of Lophiomys imhausi. NCBI lineage: Eukaryota > Metazoa > Chordata > Mammalia > Rodentia > Muridae > Lophiomys > Lophiomys imhausi. Next base: position 685,274 of record CAJQZJ010031879.1, read on the forward strand.
ATAAACCTCTTGTATATTACAACGAATCTGGGACTCTGGTGGTCTCTGGGCTTTGGGATTTCAGGGAGCCCCCTCGTAGGTTCAACACAACCACTTACCCATATTCCAGTAAGTAACTTCAATAAAACTCATTGGTTCACCAAGTTGAATTTTGGTAGTTTTCATACTTTGATTTGTTGTAGAATCCTTATCAGGGGTAAGTAGACCTGTATGTTGCATCTCTCCAGGAAAAGTTCTGTCATGCAGCAGTGTATGTGTGTGTCTGCATGTTTGTGTGGTGTTTGCATACATGTGTGTACAGGTGAGTGTGCCTATATGCATGTTCAGAAGTCATGGGATGACTTTAATTGCCCTGCAATTGTTGGGTGCACAAACGTGTTTAAAATGTGATTTCTGAGGATTCAAACTCACATTCTTATGCTTGTTGTTCAAGGGATCTTACCCACTGAGCCATCTCCCCAGGTCCCCAAATAGTGAGATACCTCCAAAAGAAAATAAAAACTAGAATTTCTTGCTTTTTTGAAGACTTAACAATAAAAGATGATTGTAACAATTTAATCGTATTCCTATGGTGATAGTAGGCTTATGGACTTTGTGCCATAGAGATTATAAATTGAATTTTGAGGACTGAAATACCAATGAATGAAATTTATTAAATTCTTAAATACAGAGATGTGTTTTTTTGTTTTTATATTTTAAGGAAATATGAAATTACTTTAAATAATATGAAAATATATGCATATATTTCTCAGCAAGGAATGGGTCAAGAAAAATCAGGATGCAATGTAAAAAAAATCTGAATTTCATAGTTTTTTTTTTTCTGTTAGAAGATTCCTATAAATAAGGAGAGAGGCCTCTCATTGGAGTTTCCTGGAATTCAAAATTTCTCACATGCTTTATCATTGCATGTTACACTATGCACTCTAGGGGAGAGGAAGACAGAACTTTGTTAGATTAAAGCACCTTACTTAGGGAAGGTGGGACTAATCATTAATTTGAGAAAAGTGCCCAGAGCTTTATTGTTGGAAAACGTATGAGAATTCCCAGTCCACAGCCGTGGATTCTTAACTGCAGAATAAGTGGTGATAAGTGTTCACTGAGTCAACAGTCTCTCCAGATAAAGGCTCTACATTGTATCTTGGCCTCATAATGTATTAAATGATGCTACATGCATTTACTTTATGATACTTTGTTAAGCAAAACTAAGAAAATAGACCTGTTATAGGCAAATATGCTCCATGATTGTTGATGAAAATCTGATTTGGGATGTGAATATGTATGAACACTGATTGTTTTAGTTAATTATCTTCCAAAACGGAGTAGGGCCTGATTCATCCTTAGAAATGGGCCTGATTTATTCAAGGTTGTAATGGGTTAGTTTTCTTTAAGTGAATTAGTAAGGGCTTCTGAAATGCAGACTCTTAAGGGGCATGCAGATCGGCCTGGTGCCTAGCAGCATATGGACTTTTTCAAAGCCCACGAAACTGAAGGAGGGCTTCTCAATGCAGCCACACTTTGAAAGACTCTAGCTGAAGCTTTCAGCTACTGAACACTGGCCAAGACTTGCAGCTAAGAGGGGTGGAGAAAAGCCTCGATTTGAAGCCATGGCTCTGAGGGAGGCAAATAGAGTGCCTGATAGAGGGATGTGGGAACAAGTCCAGGCTCTGAGAGACATGGAGAAGAGACCTAGAGAGGGCGAGAGTGCAAAGCCGCAGAAGCTGCCGAGCCAACAGTTACTGCGAGAGAGGACAAGATGGCGAAAGTCCACGCAACCATGCCCTGTTTGAGCCAGAGAGCCCCACGTGAGGATGAGGAGCCTCCACAGACAGAGGAGAGCACCTGGGAGAAGTGCAAAGCTACGAATGCCATCTGTCAGCCCTTAGGCTGCAACAGTCCTGAGGCAAATCAGCCGTCAGAAGCCTTGGCAAGTAAATTGCGCACTACTGCGGAAACAGGAGACAGAGCTCCCATGGAGGAGAGAGATAGGGCTGCTGCATTTTGCGTGATAGATTCCATGAGCCAGCTGTGCGAGGAGGAGCCAGCCCATAAGAGGAAAAGAGACTCTTGCCACAAGGAAGCCCAAGAAGGCTGGCAAAAAAAGTCATGGCATAGAACCTGCTGAGAGAAAGTTCATGAAAACTGGACACTGAAGACATCTATCCAGGGGTCCGAGAGTTGCTGAGCAAGTGAACGAGGCACAAGGAGGCAAACAGAGTTTGGAGGCCACGGCAGAGACCTTGAAAACAGGCAAGAGGGTAACCCCTTTCACGTGAGGCTGTGGATAGGCTTTGAAGTAAAAGACTAGGTCGGATTAGGCTGCATGTGGCACTACATCTGCACCGTGCATACCTGAAGCTAGCCCCAACCAGGTCTGGTGAGGCAAGTTGGTGGCACCAGCAGACAGTGGTGACAATTGACCTGGAAGAAGCTGAGCCAAGCTGAAAATAATACTGCTATGACTGTGCCAGGGCCAGTCTGCTGAGTGAATGTTGCCTGAGGTGTGCCAGCAGGTAGAAGGCTGAACAAGTTGTCCAAAAATGACCCATGGCCTGGTAGCCTTTCAAAAGGGTTAGGGTAGGATTGTTTAGGTGTTCTTAGATATTAGGTGTCTATAGTTTATAGGTTTAGTAGGTATTAATATGTATAGGTAGTAGGTATTAACAAGTATAGGTAATAAAAATTTTTGTTAGGTCTATTTATTTTTTTTAATCATTGAACCTCAGATTGTGTCCAGAATGGGAACTGGTCTTAGCATGTGTTGATTGAAGGAAGACTTACAATGCAATGGTTTATGTGTGTGTATGATATGTGTTCATGTACATGCATGTGTATGTGTGCACATGTGTACATGTATGCATGTATATGAACATTTGTGCATATTAATTATGCATGCAGATGTGTGTATCTGTACATTTGTGCATAAATGGACATATGCATATGTAAGGCTGTAAAAATTAATGAATACATGGCCTTCTCCTCTGTGGTAAGACCTTGACCTCACTCCTTCTGGAAACCTTCCACAGAACTCAGTCCTTGAAAATAACAAAGCTTGCATAGCTGGCTGGTTTGTTCAGACTCCCCTCGGATCCCTCATCTACACTCCCCACTTGCATCACCACCTAACTTAACATACTCTTTGTTCCTTTATCACCACCTGTGGCTGTTGCCTTGCCTGCTAAAAAAAGCTCGTCCTTGGTGCCCCCACCTTTTTGTAGCCGCTTGTGTATTTAAAGGGCCCAAGAGCTGTTTTACAGGGTTCATTCCTCTACAGGGGAGTCGAACCCTGGCGCATCAGTTTAATAAACCTCTTGTCTATTACAGCGAATCGGGGGGCATTGGTGGTCTGTGGCGTCAGGATTCGGGGAGCCCCTCAGGGGTTCAACATTTGGTGTGTTGCCTGGGAACGCCTGAATGCCCCCAGACCCCCAAGACTCGAGGATTCGGAGGTATGCATGCTCGAGCAACTTCGTTTGTCTATCTGTCTGCTTTGTGCGAGTCACTGTCTGTAGTCGGTAGCTCTGACATTGGGGGGAATCTCGTAAGAGGCTCTCGCCGTCTGTAGCTGACAAGGCCAGCATCTGTAGTCGGTAGCTCCGACATTTGGGGGAAACCTCATAAGATATTCCTGTCTGTTTCTGAAGGCGATTTCGCAACTTAAGTCACGTTGTTTATGTTCTGTGTCGTTCAGTCTCCTTGTTTGTAATTTGTAACTGTTCCCCTTTCTCTGACAATCTGACGATGGGACAGACTCTAACGACTCCTTTGTCTTTGACTCTGAGCCACTGGACTGAAGTAAAAAATAGAGCACATGACTTGTCAGTCGTAATTTAAAAAAGTAGATGGTGAACTCTTTGTGCCTCAGAATGGCCTACATTTCAGGTTGGGTGGCCACCTGAAGGATCTTTTTCATTAGACAAAGTTAGACAGGTTAGATCTAAAATTTTTAATCCAGGACCCCACGGGCACCCAGATCAAGTGCCTTATGTCTTGGTGTGGGAGGCTCTGCTGGTCTTCCCTTCTCCATGGGTTCGGCCTTTTGCTTCTTTTACAGGTCAATCTCCTGCGCTCTCTACTTCTTCTGACCCAGCTACAGAACCAACTCCTTCAGACTCCCCTTCAGAGGTCCTCGCTCTGAAGCAGGCTCCAGAAGAGAAAGAGCCCATCCAAACTACGGGCTCCCCAAAGAAATCCAAAGAGAATTACCCCGACACCCAAACGGAGGAGCTACTCCTCCTAGACCCTCCCCCACAGCTTCCCTCTGCTCTGCATTCTGTGCGCTCTGCTGCACCTTCCCCAATCCTTCCCCAACCCTCTTCCCCTTGGGAATCCTTGTGTGGAGTCGGGGCAGGGGGGCCTGCCGCAGGGACCAGAAGTCGGTGGGCTCCTACCCCAGACACTCCAATGCATTCCCGCTCAGGGAATATGGTCTGCCTGACTACCAAGGGAACCAGCTGCTTCAGTATTGGCCGTTCTCCTCAGCAGATCTCTATAACTGGAAAACTCATAATCCCTCTTTCTCTGAGAACCCGCAGACTTTGACTTCCCTGATAGAGTCCCTTGTCTTTTCGCACCAGCCTACATGGGATGATTGCCAGCAACTCCCACAAACTCTCCTTCCATGGAGGAGAGACAGCGGGTACTTCTTGAAGCCAGGAAAAATGTGCCTGGTGCAGATGGACAACCGACTCAACTGCCCAATGAGATGATGCAAACTTCCCTTTAAATAGACCGGACTGGAACTTCAATACGCCTGAAGGTAGGGAGCACCTGAAGGTTTACCGTCAGGCTCTAGTGGCGGGTCTCCAAGGGGCAGCTAGATGCCCCACCAATTTGGCTAAGGTAAGAGAAGTGACTCAGGGACCAACTGAGTCGCCGATGGTGTTTCTAGACCGATTGATGGAAGCTTTTCGGAGATTCACTCCATATGAACCTACCTCTGAGGAACATAAGGCTACAGTAGCCATAGCCTTTATAGATCAGTCACCTCTAGATATTAGAAAAAAGCTACAGAGGCTGGAGGGCCTACAGGGATTCTCGCTCCAGGACTTGGTTAGAGAAGCAGATAAGGTGTTCAATAAAAGAGAGACAGAGGAAGAAAAAGAAGAGAGAAGATGTAGGGAACAGGATGAGCAAGATTTAAAAAGAGAAAAAAGACAGGAAAGAAATTTGAGTAAAATTCTGGCCACTGTAGTAAGTGAAAGGGACCAGAGAGACAGGAGAGGTCAGAAAGATGAGGGAAAGGGCAAGAGGCAACTGTTAGACAAGGACCAGTGTGCCTACTGCAAAGAGAAAGGACACTGACACAAGGACTGTACTAAGAAGAAGAGGGGAGGTCCGCCCAGAGGAAAAATTCTGGCCTTAGATGAAGAAGAGTAGGGGAGTCGGGGCTCAGATCCCCTCCCTGAGCCTAGAGTAACTCAATATGGAGGGGAAACCCGCCCAGTTTCTGGTCGACACCAGGGCTCAGCATTCAGTCCTCCTCCGAACAGAAGGACCACTATCCACTAAGAGGTCCTGGGTGCAGGGAGCCACAGGGAATAAACAATACCCATGGACCACCCAAAGAACAGTAGATTTGGGCATGGGCTGGGTATCCCACTCATTCCTTGTGATTCCTGAGTTCCCATATCCACTCCTGGGCCGTGACTTGCTCTCTAAGGTGGGAGCCCAAATTCATTTCCAAACAGAAGGACCATCAGTGACTGACAGAGAGGGGAGGCCACTTCAGGTCCTCACTATGAGGCTGGAAGATGAACATAGGCTGTTCGAAACCCCCCCTCCTCAAACAGCTGATATACAGGAATGGATGGACAAGGTTCCCTCAGCTTGGGCTGAACTTACTGGCATAGGAATGGCCAAACATCACCCATCTGTGGTGGTGGAGGTTAAAGCTACCTCCACCCCCATTTCGGTCCGCCAGTACCCCATGAGCAAAGAGGCCAGAGATGGCATCTGCCCACACATACAGCGGCTCTTCGAGCTCGGGATCCTTGTTAAATGTCAGTCAGCATGGAACACCCCTCTGCTCCCAGTTCAGAAGCCTGGGACCAATGATTATAGACCAGTCCAGGACTTAAGGGAAGTTAACAAAAGGGTTGCCGACCTTCACCCTACAGTGCCCAACCCTTACAACCTCCTTAGTACCCACCCCTCCCAGCGAACATGGTATACAGTATTGGACTTAAAAGATGCCTTTTTCTGCTTACGGCTTAGCCCTTCTAGCCAGCCTATATTTGCCTTTGAATGGAGAGACCCAGCCTTGGGATTATCTGGACAACTAACTTGGACACGCCTGCCACAGGGATTCAAGAACTCTCCCACCATCTTTGAAGAGGCTCTTCACCAAGATCTAGCCCATTTCAGGGCCTCCAACCGCCAAGTAACATTACTTCAATATGTTGATGACATTCTCCTAGCAGCAGAGACTAAAGAAGACTGCCTCCTGGGAACTAAAAACCTGCTGATTGAGCTCGGATCCCTGGGATACCAGGCCTCAGCCAAAAAGGCCCAAATTTGTCAACAACAGGTCAGTTACTTGGGTTATCTAACCAAAAATGGGAGGAGATGGCTGTCAGATGCTAGAAAAAACACTGTGGCTCAGATACCCACCCCCAGGACTCCCTGACAAGTCAGAGAATTCTTGGGAACTGCTGGCTTTTGTCGGCTATGGATCCCAGGGTTTCCAGAACTGGCCGCCCCTCTGTATCCACTCACGAAGGAGAGTGCATCTTTCTTTTGGGGTGAGAAAGAGCAGGAAGCCTTTGACAGAATTAAACAGGCCCTGCTATTGGCCCCAGCCTTAGGTCTGCCTGATGTGACTAAGCCATTCCATCTGTATGTAGCTGAAAATAAGGGGATAGCTAAAGGAGTCCTAACTCAGAGACTGGGCCTATGGAATTGGCCCGTGGCATATCTATCAAAAAAAATTAGACTCTGTGGCGTCAGGATGGCCCAGCTGCCTTCGGATAGTGGCTGCTGTGGCGGCTTTAGTTAGAGATGCTGACAAGTTGACTTTGGGGCAAAACCTTACAATCATGGCCCCCCCATGCCCTAGAAAGTGTAATGTGCCAGCCTCCTGAGAGGTGGCTGACAAATGCCAGGATGACTCACATCAGTCACTCCTCCTGAATTCAGACCGCATCAAGTTTATGCCTGCTACGGGGCTTAACCCAGCCACCCTACTCCTTGACCCTGACTTAAAAGGATCAGCTATCATCCATGATTGCTGGAAAGTGCTTGCAGAGGCTCACAGTACTTGCACAGATCTCACTGACCAGCCACTCCCCGATGCTGAAGCCACTTGGTACACAGATGGGAGCAGCTTTCTTGAAGAAGGTAAGCGCCGGCCAGGAGCAGCGGTGGTAGATGGAAAACGGGTCATTTAGGCTGCAGCTCTTCCTCAAGGGACTTCAGCACAGCGAGCTGAACTGATTGCCCTCACAAAAGCTCTTGAAATGGCAAAACAGACAAAGATAAATATCTACACAGATAGTAGATAGGCTTTTGCTACTGCCCATATACACGGGGCCATTTATCAACGAAGAGGGCTCCTCACTTCAGCTGGAAAGGACATTAAAAATAAACAAGAGATCCTGGCTCTACTAGCTGCCCTCATACTGCCAACTAAAGTAAGCATCATCCACTGTCCGGGTCATCAAAAGGACGGGTCCCCTATAGCGGAGGTAAATAATATGCCAGATCGGGTTGCCCGAGAAGCAACCTTGGGAGATGCTATACTTGAATTACTCGCTGTAGACCCTAATGAAACAGAATCCCCACCACAACTTCAAAACGGTAAGCAGACTATGATCCCAAAAGAGGCAGAAGAGATGTTAAAACAGATGCACCGGTGGACTCACCTAGGAACAAAAAAATTAATTGCTCTGATTAGCAAAACTAATTATGATATTCCAGGACTTCACAAGATAGCAGAGAATGTTGTCCAAGCCTGTATACCATGCCAGAAGATCAATCCCAGTTGGGGTAAGACAAAACCCGGTAAGAGACTGCTTGGAGATAGGCTGGGGGCCTACTGGGAAGTTGATTTCACTGAGGTACGTCCTGCCAGGTATGGCAACAAATAACTGTTAGTCTTCATTGATACATTTTCAGGGTGGGTAGAAGCCTTCCCCAGCAAAAATGAAACCACCTGTACAGTGGCTAAAAAAATCCTAGAAGAAATATTTCCCCCCTTTGGGGCCACTAAGGCACTAGGGTCAGACAACGGGCCAGCCTTTACTGCCCAGATAAGTCAGGAAGTGGCCAGGTATTTGGGGACTGATTGGAAGTTACATTGTACATATAGACCCCAAAGCTCAGGCCAGGTAGAAAGAATGAATAGAACTCTAAAAGAGACCTTGACTAAATTGTCCTTGGAAACTGACGGTACAGACTGGACGGTGCTTCTCCCTTTGGCCTTGTTCCATGTAAGGAACACCCCCTCTTGTTTCCATCTTACTCCCTTTGAGATTTTTTATGGTGCTCCCCCTCCCTTGCTTACCCTTGAGGGAAATATTGACCCTAGCTGTTGTCATAATAATGATTTATATGCCAGATTAAAGGGACTCCAACTGGTCCAGAAGGAGGTGTGGATGCAGCTCGCTGATGCCTATCGACCAGGCACTCCAGAGACCGCTCATCCATTCCAGATCGGGGATTTTGTCTACGTTCGTCAACATCGCTCACAGAATCTGGAGCCTAGGTGGAAAGGGCCGTATGTCATCCTGCTAACCACCCCGACTGCTGTCAAGATTGACGGAATCTCAGCTTGGATCCATGCCTCCCACGTAAAGAAGGCACCGAAAGCCTCAGCAGAATGGCGAGTTCACCACACTTCCAACCCTCTCAAGCTCAAGCTCCAACGATCCTTGGACTCTTAACTCCTTTTTTGCTCACCCAACTGACTGTGAGTTTCCCCAGCCCACATGTGCCTAAACACCTCACTTGGCAGGTCTTGTCTCAAACAGGAGATGTGGTGTGGTCTAAATCTACCCTAGCTGCCCCCTGGACATGGTGGCCAGAATTGCATCCTGATTTGTGCCAACTGGCTGCAGGGCTAGACTACTGGGACATCCCTGATTATTACCCGATGGGGGAAGGGACCCTTCAAAAAAGGGGTTGCCTGAATGTGATGGAAAACCAACCTGCTCACGTAAGCCATGTTCTGGGAGCGGGCTGAGAGGTAGAGGATTTGGTTGCAAACACCCCCAATTACGCAATGAACTACGAAAAATCCCTATTTATGTATGCCCCAGGAATAACTCTAGAGAAAAAAGCTGCACATGTGGGGGGATTGAAACCTTCTCTTGTGGTGCCTGGGGCTGTGAGACAACAGGGGATACTTACTGGCTTAACTCAAAGAGTGACCTAATACAGGCAAGTCGGAGTCATGAATATAAACAACCAGGGCTAAGTCAACACACCTGTACTAGGCCTCTCGAAGGTACTACTTTTGTCCAATATGGGGTCTCCATCCAGGTAGATCCTAAGCAAGGAGACTGGAAAGGAGCAGGCCCATGTCTAGATTTTACTTGTAACTCCCTCATCTTCCGGTTCACAGAGGCAGGGAAAAAACTTACCACTCAATGGATAAGAGGAATAACATGGGGCCTAAGATTATATGTCACTGGACATGATGATGGAGTGATTTTCACTATAAGACTAAAAATTGAATCCCCGTCGCCCACCATCATTGGGCCTAACTCAGTCCTTAACCAAGAGGTTTTGGCTCCAAGAGTGGTCACTCGAACCTCAGAAGGTCAACAACGGTCAAGAATACTGACACCTGTCCCCTCTTCATCCCTTGACCTATCTGCCCAAATGAGAATGCTAAAATTAATCACAGGTGCTTACCAAGTTCTCAGTGCCGCTAACCCAGGGGCAACTGAGTCTTGCTGGCTTTGCTACACTGCCCCGCCACCTTATTATGAAGCAGTTGGGGTGGATGCTGAGGTAAACACCACTCCCTCCTCCGAACAATGTAGATGGAAACAAGGTGGGGGAGCTAAGATAACCCTTTCCTCAGTGTCAGGAAAAGGAGTCTGTGTAGGCACTCCATCCCCCTCCCAACAACACCTTTGCAATAGAACTGAACATGTCACCAACTCTTACTCCTCTGGGTACCTCATCCTTCCTGACGATGGATGGTGGATGTGCAGTACAGGGCTTGCCCCATGTGTGTCTGTAGCTGTGTTGAACACAACTAACGAGTTCTGCATATTGATACAACTATTTCCCAGGCTAATTTACCACCCAGACTCTTCCTTTCTAGATGCCTATGAGGGGGTCTATAAAGCTAAAAGAGAACCTGTGACAATGACTTTAGCTGTACTATTGGGTATAGGGGTGGCAACTGGAGTGGGAACGGGTGCAGCGGCTTTGGCACAGCAGCCGCGATACTACGCTAGTTTATGCCAGGAAATAGATACTGACCTACAAGTACTGGAAGATTCTATTTCAAAGTTAAAAGAATCCTTATCTTCACTGTCTGCGGTGGTCATGCAGAACCGGAGGGGGTTAGATCTTCTATTTCTAAAAGAAGGGGGGTTATGTGCAGCCCTAAAAGAAGAATGTTGTTTCTATATAGATCATTCTGCAGTCATTCCTGACTCTATGAATAAGCTAAGGGAAAGGATAGCCGCTAGACAAAAAGAAAGACAAAGTTCTCAGGGATGGTTTGAGTCATGGTTTAATAAAGCCCCATGGTTTGCAACTTTAATATCTACACTGATGGGACCCCTCGTTATCCTTTTCCTCCTGTTCACCCTAGGGCCTTGCATACTAAGCCAACTAGTTTCCTTTGTTAGAGAACTGATCAGCGCTGTTCAAGTGCTAATGTTAAGACAATATGCTGAGATCCGGGCCCCTGATTCCAAGATTGAAATCACTCACTTGAAGAAGAGGGGAATGTAAGGCTGTAAAAATTAATGAATACATGGCCTTCTCCTCTGTGGTGAGACCCTGACCTCACTCCTTCTGGAAACCTTCCACAGAACTCAGTCCTTGAAAATAACAAAGCTTGCATAGCTGGCTGGTTTGTTCAGACTCCCCTCAGATGGATCCCTTGTCTACACTCCCCACTTGCATCACCACCTAACTTAACATACTCTTTGTTCCTTTATCACCACCTGTGGCTGTTGCCTTGCCTGCTAAAAAAAGCTCCTCCTTGGTGCTCCCACCTTTTTGTAGCCGCTTGTGTATTTAAAGGGCCCGAGAGCCATTTTACGGGGTTCATTCCTCTACAGGGGAGTCGAACCCTAGCACATCAGTTTAATAAATCTCTTGTCTATTACAGCGAATCGGGGGCATTGGTGGTCTTTGGCGGCAGGATTCAGGGAGCCCCTCAGGGATTCAACACATATACATGGTATTCTTACCTACCAAGTATCAGGCAAATATGGAGGAAGTTGAGCAGAAGTGTTTTAAGCACTCATGCAGGTCTTATCTGGACTGAGAAAAAACCCTATGTATCAAAACTCTTTGCATTAATAGAGACCAAAGTGGAACTGAATTATTTCCCTAAAATTTGCATAACCTGCAAATGAAGGCACAGATGACAGGAGGCTTGGGTTCTCCAGAAATGACCACACACCATTTGATTCTTTTTGACTTCGAATGTTCACTCTGGAGATGACTGATACCCAGGCTGTTAGATCTCAGAGCACTGGTGACAGTTGGCTGTTGGCACTTCATAGCCTAGTTTTCAGACGCCCAAGTTTGCCCTTCTCAGCTCCAGAGCATCAGCACCCTGGGGAGGCTGCTTTCGTGTAACCTTGAGTCCTGTTTGTACACAAGTTGAACTGAGCAGAGGAGAAAAGGGCAGTTCTGAATTCAAGCCCACGGGTAATAGTTCACTTACTATTTTATTTTTACTTATTGTTAAAATTTAATTTCACTCATTTACTTCGTTTCCTCTCTGAAATGTCTCGAGCTAGAGAGAGCATAAAGCAATTAATTCAGTAGATGGTTATTGCATATCCTGCCACTTCTTCTTAATAGAATTAGCTATAATAGTCCGCTAAATGATTCACACTAACAATGGAATTTACCTGTTTTCTTAGGTAGATTGTATGAAAGTTGTTTTTGTTGTGGTTTTAGATACAGCTGTAAATTGTGTTCAAATACCTAAGTCAATGTGATCCGGCTGTCTGGCTTAGAGTTGGCTGTTTGAGGAATATCCACGTACAAAATGTCCTACTTGTGTCCTGTGAGACACTTAACTAAAGGTGTTTTGGTTTTACAATCAAACACTCATGAGATGAAGTCATGTCTTGGTGTCAATCTCTCAGTTGCACACATGAAAGTATGCCAGTATCATGCTTTCTTGTCTATATTTGCATATTGATTTTCTATCTTTGTATCAAATGGTGCAGATTGGCAAGTAATAAGTGAAGTAATATGAACTCCCATCTTAGTGTGACAAGTAGAGTACATTTTGACACATATTGCCATACTATTAGGAAAGACAGATCCATTTATTTGTTTAAGGAGAGACCAGGGGAGGTTTCTCTCAATATTTATTAATAACTTGTTTGTTTTCTAAATTTCTTCTGAGAACTATCAAGCCAAACTTTTCAAATAATATGGCATCATAGAGCTCCGTCTCTTGCAACCAGAGGGAAAGTAACTTGTGTAAGTATAGAATGAAATAAGTAAGACGAAGATTAACCACTGAAGGGGTAGAAAGTAGAATTTAGGTCACTGATGCTAAAATACAGAAGGCATGACTATTATTAGTCTCTTAAATGTGTTCACCAAAAAAATAATGTATTGGCATATGGTGAATATTCAATAGAGATTAAAATCAAAATACAGTTTCTGAAAATAATTTTCTCTTTTTTCATTTTAGTTTTTTAAAGATAATATAAGTATTGTGAGAAATACAGATATGATGATACCTACATTAGAGGCCTCAGATATCAAAAATAATGTAAGAGAAACTCAGCAAACCTACTTATGTGTTCAGAGATCATTTATTGAGAGAATTAATTTTCTAAACAGAACAGCTGATGTTCTAAAAAATTGCTCTAATAATGATAATGTTGAGAATCTAAACACTAATGCTCTTAACAAATATTATTTTATGAATATAGAGGTATTTGACCCAGAATCAAAATATTAAATCAAGTCTCCAGTCTAATCCTCTTACCACCCATGATGGCAGAAAGGGCAGAAGCGTGCTTTTTATAGTAGTGAACACCTTTAATCCCAGTACTCAGGAGGTAGAGGCAGATGGATCTGTATGAATTTAAGGTCTGTTTGGTGAATGTAATGAGTTCCCGGAAAGCCAGAGCTACATAGAGAAACCTGCATCAACAAAAAAACAAAGAATACCAAAAAGCCCAAACCAAACAACAACAAAAGAAGAAAGAGGAGGAAGAACAAAAGGAGGAAAAGGAGATGAAGGAGGAGGAGGAGAAGAAAGAGGAAGAGAAGGAGAAGGAGAAGGAGAAGAAGAAAAAAGAGGAGAAGGAGGAGGACAGGAAGGGGTCAGAGTTGACAGGGATCTGTGAATAGGACTAAGCTGGAGAAAGCACCCTTCTCAGGTTGAGGCCAGTGGCTCTGCCATTGGCAGACTTTCACATTTGCACTCACACCTTTCCCTAGACATATATTTTAGTACTACTGGTGGCCAGCCATGGACTGCAAAACTGGTTCTGTGAATCCTATCATCAGTTCCCCAAAGGAACGATGGTAAATTAGCATTATAAGAAATGACAAATGCATTTAGTTCTTTCTGATACAAAAGTAATTAAAATCTTCATGGTCCTATGAACTAAAAACAAAAACAGAAATCACAGAAATAAATTGATATGGATTTTTTTTTCAGAAGGTAGTTCCTTGTCCTTCTTTGCAGATTTGGAAATTAGTATGACTACCAGTTCCAAATTGTGTGTCCTAGAAATTTGTCAAGAAATGTTTATCATGTTTACTATAAAAATCTTATGAAGTTGCTATTTATTATGTTTCAGGTATGAAAGTTTTCTTCATTACATTAATTTACTGTAACTCTTCCCATGGTTTCATATCTGTGATTGATAGAGCTACATTCTATCAGGTTCTGGTAGAATTTCCATTGAGTACTGTTGAATGCTATGAACCCTGCCTACTATAGCTGTGATCTACTTATAACAGGGAAGTGTTTATCCTTTAATCACTTGGTTTGGATGGTTTGGTACCAAATATTTTATTCACTATATTCCCTTAAACTGGAAACCACCTAAACCTCTCTTGTCATAAGGCAATGACTCATGGTGCTCTCAAAGGTTAATTGCTTGTTTCTCTCATTCTACTGTGTGGGATCTGGGGACATAACTTGGGTCATCAAGCTTTGTTGTAAGTGCCTTTACCCAATGAACCATCTTGCTGATTACCCAATTACCCAGTGAGCCTTAATTTTTTAAATATTATGGCTGAAGAAATTATTAATATTTACAATTACTAGAGTGAAGGAGTTATCCCCTAGCCCACTTGTGAATATTTGCATAGGTGCATAGGTACCGGATGGATTTTAAGAAGCCTTAGCCTAGATTGTGTAATCTTAACCCATCTAAGCTAGCTTTTAATGCTATTCCCCAAATAAAACCCAGTGCATACATATGTCCCCTTGGGCTGTTATTCTCCACACTATCCCAATGTTCCAGGGCACATGGAATGAAGATCTTTCATCTAACCCATGCGTCTTCTCCCTTCTTCTTCTGGCTCCTTTTTCCCTGATCTTCTCTGTCCCAAAAGCCGGCCGACCTTTTCCCCACCTACCTCTCTTCTACTCAATCCAGGCTGCAACATTTATTCATGCAATCAACTCCAAATTAGGGAGAGCAAGGATCACCCAACAAAGACAGGTATATACGATGGCAACCAGATCCTGGGGCCAGTAATTAGCAACAAAATACAAGCAGCTTTCAGTTCAACCCATCATATTATTCTGAATTTTGCAATATGAGTGACATAAAATGAAAAACCCCCAAAGATGGTGTCTTCCTCCAGAGTGTTCTCCAATGCACTTTCTGTAGGACTCTCTGGTCAAAAGCTTTGCAAGATTTCTTGCAGGCAGTAATAAAAGATCTATATTTCTTAAAGTCTGATTACTTCAGACATGTCACGAACCCAAGGCATATGCACTATTCCTGACTTTCCTCTGTCACCCTCTTGATATATAAGAGTATAGAAAAACTGATTCAAACATGAAGCTCAGATTTGCTTTGATCTTTGCTTAAGCAAGCAGGAATATCCCTGCTTGGCCTTGAACCACCATGGTTTTATTTGCAAAGTAAAGATCCTGTTTTGCATACATACTCACACATATATACATATACATACACATACATACATATTACACACATATGTACACATACATACATACTATACAGATAGTGCATCAATGCAGTAGAATTCTTGTTTTCTTATCCTGTGTTACAAATATCTGGAGAGGTTAAGATACATAATCCAAAGTTACTTTAGCCTTTCATAGACCTTATATGGACATTTCTAAAATCAAACCAAATGTTCCTGGACATCAAGACTTCTTGAGTCATAAGGTTGATGGAACTGATCTCTGGACCTCTAAACTTTGTTCTGGTGAACTTCCCATGATAACCAGTTAGGTGTGAACTTCATGGTTTTCCACTTGACTATAATGAATGTTTCAAGCTGGGGCTGGAGAGATGGCTCAGCAGTTAAGAACACTGGCTGCTCTTCCAGAGGTCATGAGTTCAATTCCCAGCAACCACATGGTGGCTCACAACCATCCATAATGAATGTTTCAAGAGCACATTGAAAATGGAGAAAAAGCACATTTTTCACTTTAAATGAACCCAAAATTTGGGAATTCTTTAAGCAGAAAGCATGACACAACCTTTGATTTTCAATTTTATTTTTCCTTCTCATCTTATCAGCCCTTTGAGAATTCTAGGCAATGCATTTTGATCATATTCATCTTTTTCACTCAACTACTCCCAGAACTACTCCTACCTCCTTACACATGCAGCTATATGTAGTTAAAAAATTTTTAAAAACATACCCAGATTAAAATATACAGTCATAAACTCTTAAATGTGTAGCTTTCTGCTGCATTGTTGTCAACCTATCAATTACACACCCCCAAAAATAACCTGACCTTCCCTCTTTCAGCAGCAATTAATTGTCAATGGTTCCCCAGACACGGGAAAGTTTCCCATATCTATGCTGAGATTTTCACCTTGTTCCTGCTTGTTCATGTATTGTGCATGCTGTCACAGTCATTGTGACATATGTGGTACACATATGGAGCTGTTCTGCCATGTCAAGTCTGTTTCCTTGTAGTCATTCACTGACTCGGGCTCTTATTATATTTCTTCCAGATTCTGTAATGAACCCTGAGCCTTGGATGAAGGTATATGATTCAGAGGTACATTTTAGGGCTGAGCATTCAACAGTTTCTTATTCTCTATACCTTGATCAGCTGTGGGTCTCTGTGTTAATTACCATCTACTGAAAGAAGAAGCTTCTCTGATAAGAACCAAGAGATGCATTAATCTATGGATATATAATATAATATAGTATAGTATGGTATAATATAATATAATATCTAATGTTAAGTCATCCAGAGTTGGTTTAAGACTAAATTTAACAGAATAACAGTACTAGATTATCCCCTAAGACTCATGATCTATCTAGCTGTGATGATGGTGCCAAGTATGGCTTTCATTTTGTGGAGCAAGATCTAAGTCCAACCAGAAAGTGTTTACTTTCATACCATTTGTGCCACTATTGTACCAGGAGGCATATTTTGCCGGGCCGATCATAACTGTAGCTCACATGGCTTTGTAACACCACAGAAAAGGGAATAATCAATTATGTACATCTTAATTGGCAATGATAATTTGAGTTTTGTTTGAGCAGGAGAAATTAGGACCAAAGAATAACTGTATCTATAGAAATGCTGACCTGTCTAGAATATGACATGGAATCTGGTAAAATACGAGGGCTCAGGGAAGAGTGGGAATAAAGGTTAAGAGTAATGGCTAGGGTTAGATTCACATTAGTCCGTGTTTTGTGTCACACTAAATAGTGCATATTATTTGTGGAAAATTCTCACAGTACTTAAAATAGTTTGATTAAAAGTTTCATGAAACTGAGAAGCTTCTGTAAGGCAAAGTACGCTATCATTAGAACAAAATGGCAGCCTATAGATTGGGAAAATATCTTCACTGACCCCACATCTGACAGAGAGCTAATAAATTTTCACTTTGTTCCTGCTTGTTCATGTATTGTGCATGCTGTTACAGTCATTGTGACATATGTGGTACACATATGGAGCTGTTCTGCCATGTCAAGTCTGTTTCCTTGTAGTCATTCACTGACTCGGGCTCTTATTATATTTCTTCCAGATTCTGTAATGAACCCTGAGCCTTGGAATGAAGGTATATGATACAGAGGTTTATAAGGGACTCGAGAAATTAAACACCAAGAAACCAAATAATCCAATGAGAAAATGGGAAACAGCCAAACCGAGAATTCACAAAGGAGGAATCTCTAATCTCAGCGAGAAATTTGAAGAAATGCTCAACATCCTTAGTCACCAGAGAAATGCAACTCAAGATGACTCTGACATTCCATCTCACACCTGTCAGAATGGCTAAGATTAAAAACTCAAATGACAGAACATGCTAGCAAGGTTGTGGAGAAAGGGAAACACTCTTCCATTGCTGGTGGGAATGCAAACTTGTATAAGCACTATGGAAATCAGTCTGACAATACCTTAGAAAACTTAGAATAGCCCCACCTCAAGCCATACCACTTCTGGGTATCCACCCAAACGGTTCCTCACCAAACCATAATGGCATATCCTCATCAATGTTCATAGCAGCCTTATTTGTAATAGCTAGAAACTAGAAACAACCCAGATGTCCCTCCACTGATGAATGAATTAAAAAAAAAACTGTGGTACATTTATACAATGGAATACTACTCAGCCATCAGAAACAAGGAAAGCATTCAATTAACAGCCAAATGGATGGAACTAGAAAAGCTCATCCTGAGTGAGCTAACCCAGACTCAGAAGGATGCACATGACATCTACTCATATTTTTTTAATAAAACAAAACCCTTTTATTTGGTCCTTGGAGCCTGAGTGGAAACGGCCTGTGGAGTGTGTCACTGAACAAGGAAGGGACTGACAGCTGATAAAATAGTCTCTGTTTGAAGAGCTGGTCCTATTTACAGGGTTAGAAATATTCACAGCTCAGAGTAAAAGGAGGCCTGGAGGAGAGAGGGATGTTTCTCTAGGTATAAAAACCCTTGCAAGCTCCATGGAGGTAAGGACATTGGGCATGTAAGCTGCCCACTACCTAAGGGGCTGCAGGACAGTGGCAGCCAGGTGGGGGTGCCCAGGAAATGACCCAGGCATCCATGTGGCAGAAAAGGGCTTGACAAGCAGCTGGGGAATGCTGGGCAGGTGGGCAGCTTGGCTCCCTCATCTAGGGGAGGGAGTAATCAGTCACACCTTACATGTGCCTGTGATGGGACTGGGGTGGGAAGGTGTCTCTCTTTGTAGACAGACTGAGGCCATGGGACAGGGCTGACTGCAGCCAGGGAAGCTAAGGACAAAGTGCTTCTCCAGACAACATGTCTGGGCCTGGCTGTGAGCTAACCCAGACTCAGAAAGATGCATATGGCATCTACTCACTTATAACTGGATTTTAGCCATGTAGTACAGGATAACTATCCTACAACTAACACACTAAAAGGATCATGAACATAGACTTTATTACCTATTAATGGGACAATTTGCCCTAGGGATGCTGCCATGTAGGCCCCCAGTGAAAGAGGAAGCTCTTAGCCCTCATATGACTGTTGAACTGAGAGGGGCTGATATGTAGGGACACTCCACCTCAGAGGAGTGGAATGGGTGGGAGAGGGAGGAGAGGGTGGGAGGGTGGAACTGGGAGGTGTGGAAAGAGGGTACTATGATGGAGATGTAACTTGAAGTAATAAATAAACAGTAAAAAAGTTTACTTGTGTATTAGAGATGACTTTATAATAGGAAATAAAAATATCTTAAAGGCAGATGTCCCAAGGACTCTGAGAGTCAGTGGGTAGGAGGTGGTGTTTTTCCTGTGTGATCTTGTGAAAAAAAGACAAACCATAAGAAATAGCATGAGGGATTTGACAAATAATTATGGAATTCACATAAAACTGGAAAATATGCAATATATATAATACATAAAATATATTTATGCATGCGTATCCTCTTTGTCACTATCAGACATCACCTCATCCATCTTTACTATATGTACCTCCTTATTTCTACATGTTTGGACATTTTCAATACTCAGATATTAAAGTTAATGTTAACTCTAAGGAAGTTAAGGGGGAAATCTAGCTGCCTACTTGTTTTATAGTCTGAACTTTAATTTTTTGCTTAGGTTTGCCCAGATTTTACTATTTACTTCAGATATGTAAGTATAAAACAGAACAAAGAAGGGCTGTAAGTAGAAGGGGTAGTAAAAACTGTTTCCCGCAACCCCCCCTATTGTGTCGGGAAATGTCATTGTATTTTCAACTTTGCATTTCTTTTCAAAGTCAATTGTAAACGTTCCCAGAGTTGGATCTAGTCAGCACATCTCCAGCTAAGTCAACATTGTGGGCATTGCAATGTGCTTGTAGTAAGAATACTGTGTCTTCCTGTCGCACCCGCCTCGCCCCGATAAGGAAAGCGCCACACAATCAGGATTCTTCTGACAGCATTTATTGAACAGCTCTTTTAGATAGCATGGTGGAGAGGGACCCCGAGCTCCGGCAAGCGGCCGCTTATATAGCACATAGGGAGACTTGTCGAACCCTCATTGGCTCATACGGAATCACCTAATTAGCATGAGATCGCAGTGCCAAGAAACGCGCCTTGCACATGCGCACACCGGCACAGCACCTCCGTGAAGAACCAGGAAGCAGGAAGCCGGCGCCATCTTGTAATGGCGATTACGGCTCCCGACATCTTCCAGCAGCTCATCTCAAGGTACCCAGCCAGGGCTTGAAATCCAGATACTGCAGGATTCCAGGTCTGTTTATCAATACTCTGTGTATTATCACATTAACATTTGGCTTCAGCTCTTTCTTAGCCCCTCAGCAGATGATAGAATGAAGTTTTATATGCATGTTTTTCTGCTGCATACTGCTAAGAATTCCATACTGTGGTCTAGATTGTTCTGTAGGTGTCAAGAATGTAGCTCTGAGTACCTGTCTGATACTTTAAGGAGTGGAAAAGTACTGTTGGTATTAACAGTTTCCAAAGTAAAAACTCTCCTGTAAAAAAAAAGGACACACTTGCCAGTGGAGAGTGATTTCATGAGGACCTTAGAGAGGAGACTGTGGTGAGCACAGGGAGGCTTCAAACCAATCAGAGAGATAGATGACTACAGTTCTCAGGTCTGCTGGAGATAATGTCTGTATTCTTCATCGCACTATGTACTTTTTGAGGAAAAAGGACAGAATGTGGAGTCTGAATCTGTGTGTGACTTCACTATCTTTACAGGGAATTAAAGAAGTTTATTTAGTTGCATTTGGACTGCTCAGTGCTTCTCTTGATGGAAGGTTTTTTTTTTTTTCTCTCATTGTGGTTCTGGAAATGATGGGTGTCTGCCTTTTACCTCAGGTGCAAGGGTCAAGATCTCAAATTTCTGTATTGTATCATGGCTTTTTTTTAAAGGTTTGTCGTTCATTTATTTATGGTTTGTGCATGTGCATGTGCATGTGTATGGTATTTGTATGTGTGTTAGGTGAATGCATGCTACAACACGTGTACGCCACAGCATATCATGGAAATTGTTTCTCTCTTTCTACCTTGTTGCGGCGCAGTATCTCTTATCCTGTAAGCCTCTGTGATGTTTATCTAATCTTGGCTGTCCCTCATCTTACGGACATTTCTCATGTCTCTGCCTCCCTTCTTGCCACATAAGTGCTGCAATTACAGATACGCACCATCCTGTCCAGTTTCTATGTAGGTTCTGGGGTCTCAAACTCAGGTGTTCAAACTCTCAGGGTTGCCCCCCCCCCCCCCCCCCAGCCCCACTCAGTACTGCACTTGGGAGCAGAGCAAATGGAAGTTTCTACATTGTGTTGATACAATCTCACCAGGGCATGCTTCCCCTCACTGGAGTTACTTAACTGTAGCCGAGGCTGCTAACTGCTGTGGGGAAGCTTTCTGTAGCAACACAAGTAGAACAAACAGAGGACTTGTCATCCTGGGAGAGAGACAGCAACAAACACAATACCTATGAGGACATTTGAACCCTTGGATCCGGCTGAGCATGGGTGTGTCAACTTGTATGAGCTAAAACGCTCTCCTTTATATAAGAGTTCAAATTGGGTATACAGTCACTGATATTAAAAATAAATAAATAAATAAATAAATAAATAAATAAATAAATAAATTTCTTTTAAAGATTCAGTAGCCTCTACATAGTTTGGCTTCAGTTAGTATCTTGTGTTCAGCTCTTCTTGCTCTCCGTGTCTGAAGTTACTTTTATAACAGTTCACTTTCCTCTCTCTATGCTGACTTCAGTCACTGATATTAAAAATAAATAAATAAATAAATAAATAAATAAATAAATAAATAAATAAATTTCTTTTGAAGATTCAGTAGCCTCTACATAGTCTGGCTTCAGTTAGTATCTTGTGTTCAGCTCTTCTTGCTCTCCGTGTCTGAAGTTACTTTTATAACAGTTCACTTTCCTCTCTCTATGCTGACTTCTTGTTGTCTCCTAAGAAGGTAGAACACCCCGACCAAAAACCAGTGCACAGGCTACCCTACTGCCTGAACTTCTTCAAGGAGCCTTTTTAAATCTCTGTACATTCTACCTCTCATTCTTCTAAACTTTTCCAGGGTTTGAGTTTCTCACGAAGGCTCCTCTGACCACTCTACATGAATTTACAGCCTTTAAATCACTCAGTTGTTTTTATTCTTTCTAATCTTATTTCTTTAAACACAACATATTATCTAGAATCAGCACAGTAGATTTATACCTAAGCATTATATTTTAAAAAAATCTATGAAGTGCTTATTATAGAATAGCCTTATCTTTGTTAATTTACCTCTGTCACTTGCCCCACTGTTGAAAACAGAGTTTGGCATATGCAGTGATCTAAATAAATACCTGATAAATAAATTGCATATATTAAAATTTGACTTTAGTAATATACATAAATTCTCTGAACATAAGTACCTATATTTTTAAAACATGAATAGTGATGTTTAATACTTGTTTACATAACTTTGGGAACTAATATATATATCATATTTACAATTTTGAAAAATTTGTAAAATATTTTAGTGATATAATGCACGAGTTATAAATATTTGCTTTTATGATCATATGTAGAGTTAAAGATGCATATATTTGTTTCTTCTGTTGGTGTTTGACACAATTAGTTTTTTTTTCATTGAAATGCCAAATATTTTTAAAAGGTTCTTCAGTGGTGAGATAGCTTAGTAGTTAAGAACACTTGCTGCCTCTGCAGAGTATCTGAGTTGCTTCCCAGAGCTCATTTTAGTGGTTCACAATGCTTGTAACTCCAGCCCCAGGGGCTCCATTGCCCTATTCTAGCCTCTGTGGGCACCTACACACACATATGAAATAAACTCACGTTAGTCACACATTTTCAGACATTTAAATAGAAATAAATCCTTAAAAAATGATTCTTCAAAATCAAAGAATTCTGACTTCAGGTTATAGACTATTACTTCTCTGAAGTTACTTTAACAAATGTAGAATTTAAATTGGCAATAAATCTATGTTAGAGTTATTCTATTTTATGACTTCCTTGTAATGTGGAAGAAATAATTTGAGTGGTCCAGGAAGGCCAATGAGCAAAATGGATATTAGAACATATCTACTTTAGAACCCCGAATTATAGCACTCGGGTTACTAAGGACACACTGAAACAAGGGACACATAATATATATGTAAGCATGTATGCTGCAGCATGTACACAGCAGGAAAACACCGAATATAGGTAGGTAACAGAATTATAAAGGCTGGCTTAATGTATACACATACTCCTGAGAATATATAATAATATATGTAACTAGATATTCATAATCAACTAGACTCATAGTAAGCACTTCATGGGAGGTTTTGACATTGGTTAATACATTCAACATGCAATGGTAGGAGAAACCATAAAATATTAAAAGATATTAAGTGGACTGGTCATTGGGAATGTACGTTAAGCCATATAACCCTCATAACTGTGGCCTAATTACCTCTGTTGTACTGTATTGTATTGTTATTATAAGAGAAAGAGCCATTTGTTGGACTGAAAGGGGAAACTGTAGGGGGAAATAAGATATACCTTAAACTTAAAAGAAAAAAAAAGGGAAGAGGATGGGGGGTTGAGAGTGGGAGGGTGGGACTGGAGGGGGAATAGGGAGGGGACTGCGATTGAGATGTAACTTGAAGAAATAAAAAATAAAGGAAAAAAAAGAAAATAATAAAAAAAGATATTAAGTCATGTTATAATCATGTCTACTATCTCTGTGATATTGAAAATATTTTTCACTTTTTTTCTTTTTCTACATTGATATGATATACATAGGCTTAATATCAGTCTGTCTTTAGGACATTCCTCAGTCTCTCCCAGAGCTTCAGGCTCCTCTCAACGTGACTGAACAGTCTAAAAGACTTTGAACACTTTCATACCATCAGTTCCAGGGGCTATATACTTAGATGTTGACAGATTTGCTTTTAAAAAATTGGAAAATATAAATCATAGATTGAGTGCAGTGGCTTGAATGTGGTTTTAGTACCTCCAGGCCTTTATGGTTTTTAATTGAATTTTCATCATGAGATATTAAATTTGAATAATTGTGTTTGGAGGTAGGGCTTTTAAGAAATGATCTATGTAATTACTTAGATTATGAGGATTCACTGGATAGAGCTTTATGATTGAGTCCTAGTGGCTTTTAACAAGATAGAAAGAGACAAGACAGATAGACATGTGTGTGCATGGTCATGTCTCTTGATGTATGGTACCCTTGAACTCTGTTAGTAAGAAGTCAAGACCAGATGTGACCTGTAAATTCTGAACCACCAGAAATATGAGCCAAAATTAACTTAACTCTTTTTATATGTAGCCTGATTAAAGTGTTTTGTTATAGCAATATAAAACTAATGTGCAGAGTAAAGGAGTTTAACGTGTATAAAGGCAAAAATTTATATCGCTTGTCCAAATAGTAGTTATACTTCCATAGGAAAGCTGTTGACACCTCAGTGGTGAATAGAAAAGGACAGTGGTTCACAAGAGAACACATGCAGACATCCAGAGATGTAAGTATACTGTTGAAAGTGTTAGTAATGAGTGATGGTTACAAATTAAAATACTGTTGCATCTCTTTTCATGCTAGAGTAGTAGCTATTTCATATTTTATTTTTCATGTAGACAATTGAGAGTGGGAAGTGGGTGAAGAAGTACTTTGAGAGCTACCAAGAAAAGAAATCATTAAAATTTGCACCCACATCATAGGATGAGATAAAGCAAATAACATACACAATTTTTTTTCCTGAGTGCAGCATGCATATTTCAGAGAAATATTGAAAACTCATTGTATGATTAAAAGATGAAGTGTGGACAAATAATTTCCTAGGAGACACTGTGCCTGCTAGAGTTTCAACTGGTAAAGACACTCAGAACACCTTATTAAAGAAGCAGGTTCAATGACAGGTGTAGCGCAAAATGCCCTTTTGTTAATGATCCAAACCTGTTTCCAATCACGTTCAGCAACACTCCTTCCTCCACTGTTGGACTGTTAAAGGGTCAAGGCTAATAGTTTTGACTCACAGAGTCTTGTGCAATGGGCTTTGGACACCCCCAGCAAGCTGAGCTTCCAAGAACACACAGGTAACGCTCAGAATATGAGACTCAGTAGCTCAAGGATTAGGGTTGTAAGGTTTGGTCTTGTTTGCAGAAACATGAACTGATACTCTCCTCTCAAATGTCTCACCTCGGAGATTATTTCTAACAGAATGAAATGCTACGTACCAACTCAGTGAAGAGGTTCTCTTGACTGACTGACTATCAAAATGTTAAAGTCCATTAGTGCTGGTAAGCTTCCTAGGGCTCACTGAGTTGAGGTTCAAAAATAACATCAGTCCCATGAATAGTCATGGTGCAGCATGAAAATCACTAACATCTTCACTGATGTCACAGTAACTCAACAGATCTCCTGTCTGACCCTATCTACTGGTGTATTTTAGGAGATTACACGTGTACTTGAAGGTCTTACCTGTGAACTGCTGGGCAAGGCTGACCTTGGCACTACACAGTGCACATCCTTCAAACACTCCCATGACCCTTCTTAGCAGCTACTGGTTCTGCCAGTTACCTGATGAGTAGATAATGTTCACTATGGATATTTAGGAGTGGAAACAAGGAAATGTTCCAAAAGGAAGAGGCATAAGTGAAGCACACAGAGTTCACTGCCCTGTGTGAATAGAAAGGCTCACTTCCTTACTAACATCTATCTAGTCTGGACACAGTGAGTTTTGCCAACAACATGGAGCAGGTGTCAGTTCCATCACTTCCAAGCAGAAACTTGGCTCCCTGAAGTTTGCTGTCTGTCTTTTCATTAGGCAAAATAATAACTCTTGCTTGGAACAGAGAGTACTCTGCCATTCTCGGTTTCTAACAGAAAATAATGTGGCACAGAACTGAGCCAACAGTCAGAGGATACTTGGTTATGTGACTGAGGTACAAATGTTTGTTGTTGTGTGTTGGAGTGACTTCATCTATTGGCTTGGCTATGAGTGATGTGTAATTTGCCTGTCTATTTAGTTTTGGAGGAATGCTTATTAGTGAAGTACAAGTTGGCCATTCCTGAACGTTTAAGGGTTTTAGTGTCAGATAGACCTGAATGCCAGCTTCATCTCAGATGCAGAGGACATGCTGTGAGCTCAGAAGTGTTGCTTATTCTTTCTCAGCTTTAATTAGTCTGTCTTCAAAAAAGGGATTATAAATATCAGTTTTCTTGAGATTCCTGTGACTATGTAAGCCTTTTGTAAGTCAATGATGTATTAGACTAGATGCCGTCATTCCACACTGCTATTTTTTATTTTGTTTCTCAAGAGTTCTAGTTTGGAATTTTTGGAGTCAACAGGTTACAGGACATTGTAGGGGAATGATGTC
Source organism: Lophiomys imhausi (assembly GCA_907164525.1). NCBI lineage: Eukaryota > Metazoa > Chordata > Mammalia > Rodentia > Muridae > Lophiomys > Lophiomys imhausi. The sequence goes on from CAJQZJ010031879.1 coordinate 711,434, forward strand.
CAATGGTGCCATGTTGACAGTTTTGAAATATTTTCTCAGTGATGGATGTGATGTGTGAAAATGAACAAGCTCTGGTCACATGCAAGCCATAACTCATATTCAAAAAAGCTTTTAATTAGATAACTGGTATAAAGCAAGAGAATGGACCATAAAACACTAATGTAAGTAGTTTACTCTAAGTAATTATGTATGTGTAAAGGGAAAAGGCAGCAAGCAATTGGATCCACATATATAATTTGAAACCAGTGACTGTCAGTAGATTCAAATAACACAAAGTAACAGAGGGCCATTTATGTTCTTTTACCAGATGATTTTTCTCACTTTCATCAATCCTCTGAGTTGTTCAAAATGGCCAGAGCTCCCAGGCTTTTATCCTGCCAAAATCCCTAATCTTACGACTGTCCCTGCCTGAGAACACAGACTCTGTTCCAAAGCTATTTCTTGTTTAAGAAAGAATTGGTGTGTTGGGGCAGATCCCTCTTCCTTAGGTTCAAGAAATTGAAAACCATTCATTTTATTCTCCCTGTCTCCATGAAATGAAGTTTCAATTGTTCAGCTCTGGCTTTGAAATTTTAAATATTCCAGCCCAACTCTACATTTAAGTTTGAGGGTTTTGTAAAACACCACTTTGTTTACATATAAGATAAAATATTAAAAATCTAGATACATATTTTTAACATAAACAAAACAATACCCAAGGGAGTGTGAAAATCATTGCATTTGATACAGACAATAAAGATACAAGTTAGCTTACTTGGATGTCTTGGTACTGTTAACAGTTCCTGATTCTTGATATTCTGTTACCAACAAGAAATATATTTTGGACATCAAATGTGGTAATTGTAGAATTAGAGACAAGTTGAAGGAGAAGATTTTCATATTCACTTTGAAACATTTTTTGGAGTTACATGCAATTCTGATCTTTGTTTTCATTAACTGTTTCTACACTGATGACAGATGTAGTAACTTAAAATGTAAGCTTTGGCTACTCTGTAGATTTTAAACCTCCAAAATTTCCTGGCTGAAGCATGCTGCAGAAGGTAGTTTCATGTTTTTCTAAATACACTTCTTTTTGTTAATATAGGATTACTGGCTGAAGGAGAAATAAATGTGAGTTATAACTTTATGGGAACGAAAGGGTTACAACAACAACAACAACAAAACTCCATGAGATCAACTTTCCATAGAACTTCTCCAACAGAATGTATAGTACATAGAGATAGAATAAAGGAGAGAGAGAGAGAGAGAGAGAGAGAGAGAGAGAAACAATCACAATGAAAATAAACTAAAACATAACAAGACCTCTCATATTCATAAACTTGGAGAATGAACAATGTCAAAATGCCCTTACTACTCAGAAATTATCTGAGGACCATTGGATGCCCATTAGAATGCCAATGGAGAGGAGGAAAAGAGAGGGAAGGAAAGGGGAGGAGGAAAAGGGAGGGAAGGAAAGGGGAGGAGAAACGGGAGGAAGGGAGAGGGGGGAGAGGAGAGGAGGAAAAGGGAGGGAAGGAGAGGGGAGGAGGGAAAGGGAGGGAAGGAGAGAGGAGGAGAGGAGAGGAGAGAAGAGAGGGCAAGCTTGAAAAGATAAAGCAATCCTATCCTGAACAAAAAGACCCAAAGTGGAAGCATCATAGTGTGTAATTTGAAAACATCATGGTCTTTAACCTGGAAATAAAGGACTTAAAGATCAATGTAACAGGGCCCAGAAAAATATTCCCACATCTTCAACCGACTGACTCCTAACATGGGTACCAAAAACAGGTGTTGGAGGAAGGACAGAAGGACAGCTTCTTCAGTAAATAGAGTAGTCTCCACATGTTGAATAGGTAAACTCTACCCCTGCCTCTTAGGTTATACAAGAACCAATTAAAAGGTACCGAATAAGTCCTTAATGTAAAAATTGACACTCTACAAATACCGGAGAGCAGATGGACACAATCTAAGATCATGTACTACACACTTAGGAAAATATCAATGAAATCGATCAATTTGTACAATTAAGGACCTAATAATCATCTAAATAGCAGCTAAAGAATAGGGCCATAAGCAAGAGTAAGAGCAGAAGAAAAGAGAGGAGGAGAAAAGGGGAAAGGATGAAAGGAGAGAAGAGGAATTGCAAAGTGAGGAGTGAAGGCACAGAAGCATGGAGAAGAAGGAGGAAGAGAAAGCAACAATACAATGAAAAAGTGTGTCCATGTCCCTGTGTGTCCATGTGTATCCGTGTGTGTGTGTGATTTTTGTAAAACACATCCTGATTAATCAAACATCCAGTCAATCAGTTCTATAGAATTAAATCTAGGTCCTGAAAGGGTTACTCTGTGGTTTAAAGCACTTACTGTTCCTGCAAAGGACTTAGGTTGTATTTCCTGTACCCTCACAGTGGCTTACAGCCATCTTTAACCCCAGTTCCATAGAATCTGATGCCTATGTGTGCATCTATACATGTACCCATACATATATTGAGTCAAGACACTTGTGTACATAAAATAGAAGTAAATGATTCTTTAAAATTAAAATTAATAAAATTAACTTGTAGCTGTTTTCTATGGCCTTCCTCCTTAGGAAGGAGGACCATAGACCATTTTGCTCTGGCCTCAGCAATGCATTCTGCTCATCATCCATCATCTCCCTCTCAATCTCCATTTTTGGTTTCTAAGCCCAAGCTAATAAGAATTGAAAAACAAACAATGTTGTTGCTGCAACAGGAAGGAAAATTACACCATCTGTAGAGTTAGTATTTATTTCTATCTGTGAACAAAGTACAAATGCGTAGTAGATTGATAGTCTGTATGCCTCACCATAAAATGTAGTTACTATATCCTTGTTGTAGGTGCTTTTCTACTCTCTCTGACAAACTACTCTACAGAAGCAACTTCAGGGAGTTTATTTTGGCTCATGGATGGAAGAGTATAGTCCATTACAATGGGAAAAACATAGGAATAGCTGGCTTGGTTGGAAGGCCCTATGCTCCTGGTTTGGGGGGATAGGTAGAAAACCAGAAGTAGAAGCTCATTCTAATGGCTCACTTATGACAGTCGGGAGGACTCTTGCCCCAAAGGTTCCATAGTCACCTAAAACAGTACCACCCACCAGTAAACAAATGCTCAAACACATGAGTTCATCAGGAACATTTCACATTCAAATTATAATAGCTCTGATAATCCCATAATGACCTGAATATATTGGATCTAAAAAATTCATTTAACATAAACACTTCACCTATATCCTACCTTAGAGGCAAAGTTAGCTACACACTGACATGTGTTTCAATGACTATCTGGGATCAAAGGCTAGCTGCCAGTGTCCAGAACAGGAGAGATTTTTATAATTTATACAAAATCAATATGACCTTTGATTTGTACAGATTTGCTTGGGGAAATATCAGATTTCAAACATGAAGTATGGTCCCATTTCCATTTATGTTGCTTTTTCATCATAATAAATTAAAAGAAAACAAGTAGCCTTTGTAAGTTGAGGATCATCTTTATTTTAAAGCCACAATTCTTTTAGGTAAATATGACTTCCCCCGATAGCTTATGACTAAGGAAGTATTTGTTGATGGTCATTTCTAAGCTAAACCTGGAGACTTTCCCTCTGAGTGAATTTTAAGCATGGTATCTACAGAGCAAAGACCTATATAGAACAAGGGGACCAATGCTGTCCACAAGCTGCCCACATGTTTCATTCATCACATTAGAGCAGTATTGACATGCAGTTCTATATAGGGAAAAGCCTTCCAAATTTAATCTAAATGTGGTTATCATGAGACCTGGGGATGCAGGGATTAGGAAGTAAACTGGTCTCTTTATTGGAGCTCTTTGGTCTTTCCAGGACAGTATGCACAAAGGAATATACATATCCCACAAGTCGTATTCAGATGTACAAATGAATCTGATTTTGATAGCTGTAAGCTGAGAAAATCAAGATGGGGTCGTTAGGGTGGCAGGGGTGGAGAGAGAACTCAGACCCTGTAGAATATGATAATTTGAGAGAGTGATGATGGGATTTGATGCGACGTTGTTAAACTGGCATAAAAATGCCCGTTGCCTCATCTCTTTCTGAGATGTGGTCTCACTGCTTCAGTTATTCTCAGTCATTTACAGTTTGAGAAGCCCACACAACAGCAGGAAGATGTGTACGCCTTTGTCCAAATCAGAAACTTGGCTATTTTTAAATATTCTCTTACTCATGAAGTTAACATTGTTGAGGTTCCCTTCTCCTCCTTGAAGAACACTTCCCAGTCTTTTACTATTCGAAGAGAATGGATGATCCAGGGTATTCACCTTACCGCTGATCAGCAATGCTGTGTTAATGAAGATCATGATTGAAAATTCTTCCATACTGGCCCAAATTGAAAATACTCATAAGTCCACTCAGGTAGAAGAAACCTGAATAAAAGACAAATAAGAAGATTTTAGGACTACACTGAAGCATTCCAGGGCTCTGGGATCTGGGAGTGACAAGAAATACAACAGAGAAACCAGGAAGACACTATTTGGGCAGACAGCCAGTATACTGATCAGTCAATGGGATGAAGTGTGAGTTTTCATTTAGAGGCGAGGAAGCAAGCTGTGCCTCAATGTGCTCAGTGGTGGAGATAGGATCTGTTAAGGTGACTCTTCTGGCTGTGGTACATGAACACACCCACCTCCAACAGAGGGAATGCAGGGTGAGAAAAAGATCTGGGAAGATGCTAACATAATAAATTCAGCTTTGAACACACTACAATTGACATCCCCTGAGATCTTCCACAAAATCCAGGCAAGTGGAGAACTGGAATACTTTGAGCACAGGAGACGTATGTGTAGTGTTTAAGCACATTCGAGGAAATGCATTGTGTAGTTTAAACGCATTTGAGGAAATGCGTTGTGTAGTAAAAATGGTATTGTTTTGTGAACATGAGGGGAAGTTCCTGTTTTCTTAGTTGCTATGGTCATCAGAAATGCTGCCATAGTTTAAAGAAGTGTTGTTTTACTGAGAAAATTTGCATTTTATAAAAAAAGTTGGCTGTATATTGCAGTCTCAAATGCACTTTGGGTGTTTGTGAGACAGGCTCAAACTGTGTCTTTTGATCTGCTGCTTTGACCTGCTTTTCCTCTCCTGGAACATATTTTGGGAAGCATGTAGTGAAGCAAGTGTCTTGACAGCAGCAAGTGTACTGTTCATATCTCAAAGCCCTAAGGGCTCTCTTGGGGTACAAATCCCACAACAAACCACCTTTTGCAGGAATTCCTTTCTCTCTACCTGGGTGGACAGGGACCATCACACATACTTGAGGATTGTTCTTTGTATTCTTTCATTCTAGAATCATTCAGATTGAGAGTCACAAATGGAGGCTTACCATCTCTTATTCATCCAGATACCTCGACAATAACTTTAGTTTCATTTTCTGTACCTTGTAGATTAATATCCCACTGCAGCGAGTGCTGTAATAATGTAAAACTTGAGACTTCACTGTGTATTATATATAGTCAAATTTTTAGTTTTGACCTGGAGGTCTGCCAGTCCCTAGTAACAGAAGTGGTCTTGAGAAAAACAAGGGCCATTCAAGGCTCTTACACCTTTAAGGAGCTTCTTGAGGCTGATGATGAAACCTAAAGTGTATGGCTCACCTCTGGGACAACTTCCAAAGACTGCATGCCAGTGTTGTGAGTGGGAAGTCAGCTGGGTTCCTTGTCCTGGCAGATAAGCCTTGAGTCATCACTGCCAAGGAAAATGGTCAGGGGAGAAGTAGGTTCCAGAGAGGATGGCCATATTGCACACTGTTAGACCCATATCATATAGTCATATAACACTGGCTGTTCTCACAGAGGAGAGGGAAGCTACTATATTTCTACTTCTAAAGAAGATAGTTGAAAGACAGTGGTGACACATTCTTGAGAAAAGCGCAGAAGGATTAGGAGATCATGGTCATCCTCAGCTACATACACCATTGGAAGCAAACTTGACTACAAGAGACCTTATCTCAAAACAACACAAAAAAAGGAGATACTTGTAGTTAGATGTGTCTGTTTGCTAGGGCAACCATACAAAATACAACTGAGTGAGTGGATTCAATGATAGGAAGGTATTTTCTCACAATTTTAGAGGTTGGATATCCTTTTAACCCTTTCCTCACATAGACTTTCCTCCATGTCACTAGTTAGTACCTCTTGTTTTGTAAAAAGAGGTAACAGTCCAATTGGATTGAAGCCCACACATGTGAGCACTTCTTAAGGTCCATCTCCAAGTAAAATCATGTCCAGCACATTTTAAGTGGACACAATTCAGTTCCTAACAGTTGACACAACTAGTGCGCCCACACCCGAGTGAAGGGAAGCATCATTCTTTTAGCAAAGGAAGACAACAATAATAGAATCCGGAAAACTCTGAATGGTATTTTGCTTACTAAGACATTGACATGTTTATTTTATGAATACAATCTTGGGAAGCATGTAGAATGTTCTCTTGAAAGACTTTGCAATTTTTAAGCAAAGTTGATTATATTCTTGTGCAAGGATGTGAGTCATAAAGAGTCACAGAATGGGAAATCCCGGGAAGACTGCATATAAACATCCCATCCACATAACAAAATTTAGTTGACCTGGAAGGATGTTTCACTTTTCCATTGTAGACAGTAGTTTGGTCCTTTCTAATGGAGACCTGCCAGGAGATCATGGGGTTCTGAGAGAGTAATGAAGATAGATACAATGATATACATTGTATAAATGTATGAAAATTTCAAAAAATATTAAAAAAGAAACAGAATGTTTGTATGTTTTGCTATATATGATATATATAATACATATATATAATATATATGCCTATATATTATATATAGGCATACTAATATTGGACCTTAAGCTAAACATTAATATTTATCTTTTCCCTGACTTTGATAGACTCTATGCAATTATCTAACATTTGTAAATGAAAAAAGAAATTTATTGATCTCTCTCTCTCTCTCTCTCTCTCTCTGTGTGTGTGTGTGTCTGTGTGTGTCTATGTGTATGTGTATGTAAGTACAACTTGCAGGTATCAATTACTTTCTTCTTTTCTAAGAGTCCCAGGATAGTACTGAGGTTTCCATGTGTGGTTTTGGGTGTGGCAGCATTACCCTAAGCTACAGACCATCTCACCAACCCCTGTTGAATATTTCTAGTGGCCAATTTTATTGATGAAGAAATGTGTAAGAGTTTTGAAAACATGTAGTGCTTCACAGAAATGGTATTGGCTTTAGAATATTTCATTTTTGTAAGCGCAAGTTCCTTTTGCCTATTGTACTTTCTTTTTAAATTAAACAAAATGATTCCCATTTTATGTTCAGTCCTGCAGATTTTTATTGCTTATATTAAAAGTTAGAAAAAGTCTGTCTACATTTAAGGAATGGATATTTCTGGGAGTTGATGTATAATAACATTACTAGAGATGTCTAATGGGACTCAACTTAAAACCACATTTCATCTCTTGGGGTTTTTGAAGACGCCCTATCCATCTCTTGTATTTAGATAAGCAAATGTTGCTTGTCTCTTAGCAACTTGATTACTGGGTAGTTTAGAGAATATCTGTGATAGACTGTCATAGTAGCTAACAAAGTGACATGTTTGCATGACTAGGAGTTTGTTTTACTTAACTATCCTAGACCGTTTTAGACGGTTGGTATCAAGAGGTCAGAGCTTCACATTTTATTTTTAAGTATCTCTAGGTATGATACCATTAGGAAGCGTTACCTTTAAATTTGTATCAATATACAAAGATCTATTCAATTGTGGTTAAATATACTCTTAATTATGTATCAATATACAAAGATCAATGCCTATGTAGCCCATATGTCCTTTCTTAGTTTTGGAAGCTGCAGGCCCTGCACTTCCTATATAAGCAAATATATTTATCCCTCTCAGGTCTCTGAGGTGGTTGAAGAATAGACAGCTAGAGTCTCATAGTTAAATTTTGAGTTGTTTAGGAATCAAGAGGGTGTTATAGATCTAAGAAGATACTCTTAAAAGTGTGTTGCAAGTTAGTATGAATGTTGAGTCACATATAGACCTTTAAACTCAAGGATATGGTTAGATAGTAGAATGTTAAAGTCAGGGGCCAAATATGTATAAACTGGACATTGGGAAGGTATACTGGGCC
>CAJQZJ010031879.1:724554-732054 GCA_907164525.1 Lophiomys imhausi
GTGTGTGTGTGTGTGTGTGTGTGTGTGTGTGTGTGCACTTAAAGTTCACTCTTAAGGTTCATTGTCATGAGAGAGTTAGAGGCAATACTTTGGCAAACATCAAGCTGGTGACCCATATTTGATACATGGTCTGAAAGGAAATAACAGGATATACTTTTGTAAGTGGGTGGTTTGATGACTAGCACATCTGTTCTGTGCCTGCCCCCTCATAACAAGATGATAGATAGCATCTTTATTAAGGACCAGTATATTTCATCTCCTATGTGGCATCTGCACTGAACAAAATCTACTGTCTACTGCCCACTGCAGGGATTTCTTTCATTGTCCTCTCAAATCCTCCCCACCCCATTTGTGTGTGTGTGTGTGTGTGTGTGTGTGTGTGTGTGTGTGTATGGTGTGCATGTTTATTTGTATGTATGTACGTATATGACTCTATACATACCCCCCTATTTTTCATGCTTCCCCAGGATATGAACAAGTTAGCCCACTCTTCTAGAATGTGGGAAATCAGATGGTCCATATGTGCACTGAAGTTCTCTTCTAGAAGCCAATTCTCCTTGATGGGCAGCTGCCTGAGATAGATGAAAGATCCCACCCAGAGAGGATGCTTTCCTAGATAAATCCAACCAAAGTTGAATTTGTGGTTTACAGAATATTGGACTGAAAATAGTTATGTTTAAATCTGCTATTGGAGTAGCAATGTTGAAATTAATCTAACCATAGAACCTAACATAGGGCAGTTCAAGAAAGGTCTTACAGATAGATTTGACTTAGACTTAGAAGATGTGCCCTTAAAGGGAGGAATGGTTGAAAGATTTTTTTTATTATGTTTATTTATTACTTCAGGTTGCAACTCCATCACAGGGCCCTCTTTCCACCCATCCCAGTCCTGCCCTCCCACCCTCTACCCGCTATCCCTTACATCCCACTCCTCCTGAGTGGAGTGTCCCTACATAACAGTTCCCCACCCAGTTCAGCAGTCATATGAGGACTAAGAGCCTCCTCATATACTGGGGGCCTACAAGGCAGCACCATTAGGGCAAAGTGTCTCATTAACATGTAACAAAGTCTATTTTCCTGTTTCCTTTGGTGCATTGATTGTAGTAGAGTTATCCTGTACTACATGGCTAAAATCTGATTGTAAGTGAATAGATACCATATGCATCCTCTGAGTTTGGGTTAGCTCACTCAGGATGAGCTTCTCTAGTTCCATCTATTTGGCTGCAAATTGCATGATTTTGTTGTTTCTGATGGCTGAGTAGTATTCCATTGTGTAGATGTACCACAGTTTTTTTTATCCATTCCTCCATTGAGGGACATCTGGGTTGTTTCCAGTTTCTAGCTGTTGCAAATAAGGCTACTATGAACATAGATGAGGAAACATCCCTGTGGTTTGGTGAGAAATCATTTGGATGTATACCCAGAAGTGGTATGGCTGGGTCTTGAGGAAGAGCTATTTCAAGTTTTCTAAGATATTGCCAGACTGATTTCCATAGTGGTTGTACAAGCTTGCACTCTCACCAGCAATGGAGGAGTGTTCCCCTTTCTCCACAACCTTGCCAGCATGTGATGTCATTTGAGATTTTGATCTTAGCCATTCTGACAGGTATGAGATGAAATCTCAGAGTCGTCTTGAGTTACATTTCTCTGATGATTAAGGATGCTGAGCATTTCAAGTGTCTCTCAGCCATTAGGGATTCCTCCTTTGTGAACTCTCTGTTTAGCTCTGTTCCTCATTTCTTGATTGGAAAAACAACTAATGGACATCAAGGAGATACAAATTGGAAATGAAGAAGTCAAATTATCCCTATTTGCAGATGATATGATAATATATATAGCGACCCCAAAAATTCCACCAGAGAACTCTTACAGCTGATAAACACCTTCATCAAGGTGGCTGGATATAAAATTAATTCAAAACAATCAGAAGCCCTTCTTTATACAAAAAATAAATGGGCTGAGAAAGAAATTAGGGAAACAACACCCTTCACAATAGCCACAAACAATATAAAATACCTGGGGGCAATTCTAACCAAGCAAGTGAAAGACCTGTATGACAAGAACTTCAAATCCTTGAAGAAAGAAATTGAAGAGGACATCAGAAGATGGAAAGGTCTCTCATGCTCATGGATAGGTAGGATCAACATAATAAAAATGGCCATCCTGCCAAAAGCAATATAAAGATTCAATGCAATTCCCATCAAAATACCACCACAATTCTTTATAGACCTGGAAAAAGCAATTCTCAACTTCATATGGAATAACAAAAAACCCAGAATAGGTAAATTAATCCTGTACAATAAAAAAAAACATCTTGAGGTATCACCATCCCAGATTTTAAACTGTACTACTGAGCCATAGTAATATAAAAAAAAAAGCATGGTACTGATATAGAAACAGACCAGTGGATCAATGGAGTTGAATTGAAGACCTAGAAATGAACCCACACACCTACGGTCACTTAATTTTTGACAAAGAAGCCAAAACTGTAAAATGGAAAAGGACAGCATCTTCAACAAAAGGTGCTGGTCCAACTGGATGTCCACACGTAAAAGAATGAAATTAGACCCACACTTATCACCTTGTTCAAAACTTAATTCCAAGTGGATCAAAGACTTTAACATAATGTCTGACACACTAAATCTACTAGAAGAGAAAATGGGGAAAACCCTTGAATTCATTGGCACAGGTGACAACTTCCTGAACAGAACACCAACAGCTCAGGATCTAAGACCAACAATCAATAAATAGGACCTCATGAAACTGAAAAGCTTCTGTAATGCAAAAGACACTGTCATTCCAACAAAACGGCAGCCTACAGATTGGGAAAAAATCTTCACCAACCCCACATCTGACAGAGGGCTAATATCCAAAATTTACAAAGATCTCAAGAAATTAAACACCAAGAAACCAAATAATCCAATCAAAAAATGGGGAACAGAACTAAACAGAGAATTCAGAAAGGTTGAAAGATTTTGATGTAGAGATTGAAACTTGTGTTAAAGACAGCTGACTCTAACTACATTTCACAAACTAGAGATGACCATTCAGATGAATGTAGAATGAGGTTCCAGATGTATATAAAAAGTCACACGTGTTCTTGCAGGTTAAGAAGAGAAGGGGCTTTTGTCTCAAAGAAGTTGGAGAAGATCATTAAATTGAAAAAAGAGGTTATATATTTATGCTTCAGAAAAATCTAGTCTGGAAAAGAATATATGGGTTGGCTATTACAGTATCCTAGGACAGAGATGGAGGTTAAAGGGAACCACCTACCATGTTTTCTCCTTAGAGCACCAGAGAATCATCTAGGTTTATTAAGAATGTCTCTTCTAATGAACTCTGTGTCTTTGTTATCTCTATGTAGAATGCTGTTTTGTGCAGCTCATAACAGTTGTTTCTATGTCTGTTGACATAGATGTCAGAAGTTGGACATAGAGGGGTTTTTAATTCTACCACTTGGGAGGTAGAAATAGGTTATCAGGATTTACAAGCCAGCCTCAGAAACATAGTTAGTCTGAAACCTCAAGACTGTCCTATCATAACCATGGGATGTACATGTTTTGAGGTCAGAGTACAACTTGCAGGAGTCAGTGTTTTCTATCCATGATATGGGTCCTGGGAATCAAATTCAGATCACCGAGGTTGGTGGTAAGCACATCTACCACTGGGCCAATTCACCAGCCATGGTTTAAGTCATTTGTTTGTTTTATAAGGTGAGACATAGGCAGTGTGGATTAGAATGAGAGGGGACATGGGGGGGGGGGTCTCAGAGGAATGAGGGAAGCATGTTGGATAAAAAAAATATAAACTCTTCTAAATTTCAAATAAACTATATCTCATTAGTAAAAAAGATTTTATCATGAAAGGATGTTGGATGGTGTCAATCGTCTTCTATATTTTTTTAAGATCAACATTTTACATGCATCTTTCCTGTTATGATGTCCTGGTTAGTTGATTTTCATGTGTTCTCTGGAATGAAGCCCATTGGGCATGCCAAATGATCCTTTTAGTATGTTCATTTAAAAACCAGTTTACAAGTACTTTTTTGAGAATGTTTGCATACTGTTTATTAGTATCATTGGCTATAATTTCTTTGTTGTGTTCTTAACTGGTTTTTGGAATCCAATTAATACTGCGTTTATAAAATGAGTTTGGAACTGGGTATGTAAACCACACTTCAGGGCAGAGAGCATGGCCAACACAAAATGAGCTCAATGGTGGTTTTGGACATTCTTTTTAGTCTCATATAGCTTTGTTTGGGCATATTTACCTCACTGATTTTTCTTGTATATTGTGGTTTCCAATTTTGTGTTTTTATGGTGTGTGTGTTTTGCATGCTTTTTTCCTTTTCTTTTTAATTCTAGTTTTTGTTTGCGTGTTTGGTAGGGTTTTTTTTTCCCCATTTGTGTTCTACATACAGAAAGTTGGAGTTGGGTGGTGGGGAGGTGGAGATGACCTAGAAGGAGATGAGGGAGGGGAAGCTGTGATATGAAAAAAAAAACTGTTTTCAATAAAATAAGCATTATGTAGTATTTTGCCTTTTTCATTTCATGGGATACTTTGAAGGCCTTTGAAGTTCACTCATTAAATGTCTGATAAAATTCTGCAGTTAAGATGCATGACATGGAACCTGAAATGACCACTTTCTGTAACCAGGGAAGACTCCCAGTGGAGGGATGGAGACACCAAACCACCCACAAAACCTTCAAACCACAATATTTCCTGCGTCCAAGAGGTTCAGGGATAAAGATGGAACAGAAATTAAGGGAATGCCCAGCCAAGGTCTGGCCAAACTTGAGACCCATCCTATGAGAGAAAGCCCACTCCTGACACTATTAATAATACTCTGGTATACTTGGAGACAAGAACTCAACAGAACTGTCCTCTGAGAGACTTCACCCAGCAGCTGATGGAAAGAGATAATGACCTACACCCAAACATTAGGGAGAGCTCAGGAAACCTTGGGGAAGAGGGGAGGGAGGACTAAAGGAGCCAGAGAGGTCAAGGACACCAGAAGAAAAACAAGAGAATCAATTAACCTGGGCCCATAGGGGTTCACAGAGACTAAGCCACCAACCAAACAGAGCACATGCATAGGACCTAGGGCCCCTACACCCTACACATATGTAATATATGTACAGCTTGGTCTTCATGTGGCCCTCTAACAAATGAGGTAGAGGTTGTCTCTGACTTCGTGGATCCATTTCTCCAAATTGGGCTTCCTTGTCTAGCCTCAATAGGAGAAGATAAACCTAGTCCTAGGGTAAATTGATATGCAATGGATGGTTGATATCCATGGGAGGCCTCCCATTCTCTGAGGAGAAAAACATGGTGGGATAGTGGGAGGTGAGGTGTGTGGGAGGTACTGGTAGGAGAGGAAGGAGGGAAAACTTCAATTGGGATGTAAAGCAAATAATAAAATTAATTAATGGAAGAAAAAATAATGATTATAAATATCAATACATAATACTTGTTTTTCAGGATAATTAGAAAAAATGTTCCACTTGCATTTAAAGTATACATTTCAATCAATAATAAAAAATGTCTTTATGTATTTGAAAAGAAATGTGTATGGGCTTGGACTTTTTTTAGTTGGGAGATATTTTAATTCTTCTGTGGAACACATTGTTGGTCATGGCAACTATAAATGTATCAATGTCTATATATTTTAATTACAGTAACATAAATATTTGGAATATGCCCCATAATCCTCTGAATTTCATTGGTTTCCAGGTGATATTCCAGTTCACCTCTACTTTTATTAATTTATGTCTTTTCTGTCTCTTGTTTAGCGTAGTTAAGCATTTGTCAATTAATACTTATCTTTAAAAATCAGTGGTTTCATTGACTCTATGTAATGTTCTTTTAGTTTTCATTTTATCAATGGCTTTAATGTTAAATGATTAAATAATGATTCTTTCTAATCATTAGTCTAGCTGCTTTTTGTCTTCCTAAGATCTTGAATTATCAATTTGAGATTCACCTGATTCTTTAATGTAGTCATTTATAATTATCAGATTTCCTCTCAGAACTGCTTTCTTTTATCCAACAAGTTCTGATATGCTGTGTTTCATTTTTATTCAGTTGTGGAATTTTTCAATTTTGTTGTTGAGTTCTTCCATAACTCCTTTGAGATTAAGAAGTATTTTGTTCAATCACCACAGGGTTCTTGTACTTTCTCTAGTTCCTCTTCCTGTTGATTTCCAGTTTATTCCATTATGATCAGATAGAAGGCAAGAAGTTATATCAATTTTCTTATATTTGTAAGACTTGCTTTGTGCTCTCTTATGTGGTCTACATTAGAGAAAATTCCGTGCACTGCTGAGAAGAATGTGTATTTTATACTGTTTGGAAAGTTAAGACCATTTGTTATAAAATGCCATTTTACTTTGATGTTTCTTTCTTGACTTTTTCTTTTTTTGGCAGCAGGGGAGGGGGATCTGAGTGACCCTTCAGATGGTGAGAATGGCATATAGAATTTACTCACATTTTTTCTTTTTTAAAATTTGTTCTGTGTCTTCACACACAAACAATGATTGTTTTTTGAAATTGTGGGTGGCAGTGTTTTCAGAATGTATGCTAAGAAGTGCACCACCTCGTTGATGGATAGTTCTTCCTATCAATATTTCAATCCTTTTTCTCTTCTCATAAAATTTGTCTTGAAGCCTAATTTATCAAGTGTTAGTATAGCTAAAGGCTGCTTGATTTCTTTTTCTGTTTTTCTAGGAATGCCTTTTAAAGTCCCTTTTCTCTAACACAATGCTCTGTGTTTACCAGGAGTACATGTCTTCCTAGTAAAAGAGATAGCTCCTGGGTTGAATCCATCTGCCAGTCTTCATCCTTTGATTGGGAATTTAGATCATTAAGATTACAAGTTATCATTGGAAGATGGTGTATTAATTCCAGTCATTTTGTTGTTTTTATAGCATTTGGTAGTTTTCCTGTTTATTGCTCTAGTGATTTTATTCATATTGTGGTATATGAATGTGACTACCTCCTCCTTTCATGTATTGGATTCCTTCTTCAGTCTTCTGGAGTGCTGGTTCAAAGTTCACGGGTTCCTTTACTGTATCATGAAAAGGTTTAGTTCTTCTTCAATGATAAACAATAGCTTTAGGGACAGATTAATCTGGGCCTGTGAGTTTGAAATGCAATGTTCCATACCATATTGGGTCTTCATTTTCTGATAAGAAATCTGCTGGTATTCTAATAGTCACCTTGAGAAAGTGACTCTTTCCTGTAGCTTTCAACATGGTTTCTCTGCCTACTTAGAATTTTAACTATAATGTGACGATGAGAAAGGTTTTCTTCCCTGCTAGTCTCTCTCCCCTCTTTAAATTGTCTGCTATGGAAAGTGCACTGTAGACTTCCTCAGTTCCATTTCTTAAGCTAATGTTCCAGTTCTCTAGGCTGCACTCACTGGGAGATAAGCACCTCTCAATCAAGACTGAGCCCCAGAGTGGGCTCTGGACTCTCCTGTTCCTCTCTCTACAATGTATT
>CAJQZJ010031879.1:737054-757179 GCA_907164525.1 Lophiomys imhausi
TTCCCAGTTCATATTCCTATCATAATGGAGATTATTTCTTCATTTCTTATAATGTGAATAACTGTGCAGACTAGTGATGTCTGAGACTCTCTTACAGGACTAGTCACTGATTTAAAATAAAGATTACTTTTATCTGGAGAGCGTTATATGCAAACTTTCAATAAAAACGTTCATGTTTTTCCCAAAGATTACTTTCCTTCTTATCTTCTACCAGAAATACTGCATATTGTTATTGGAGTGGTAGAGTTTTCTTGTGCTCTTCGCTTCCTTTAATACTTTAAAGGTTATTACATATATATTGAAATGAGACTTCAGCATGTTGGAAACAAAGTAGTTTATCAATATGATGTTGAACTATTCTATTGTAAAACAATCACTTGTACTAGCAGCTCCTATTACGTTGATAAAAAAAAACTTATCAGAGATACAAGAGGGTGTTAAATCACTTGAATTGCAAAGCCAATATTCACACAATACAAAAGGTAACTGATTAAAAACAACTCAGTTGGGATGGGCATGCAGCCCAGAGATGACTTCTGAAGCTCAGTGATGTTTATTGTATGTCTTATGTTCTGTGAATTCAGTGGTAGAAACAGTCTACCTATTTAAATGGCTTAGGGGAATATGCACAAAGCTAGCTAGTCTGTTCTGGGGGCACTGAGATAATAAAATATTTTTGATTAATGTGCTATCTTTTCCTCCTCTCCCAATCAGCATAAAATATTCATCATGAGTCTTGAAGCATATATAAATTTACTATATAAAATATGATCTACTCATTTGCTAAATGACATTTAAAGCCTTTGGTTATATTTTGTGATGATTTCAACAACACAGGTGCATATTTATTCCCTTAAAGCAGATTATTCCTGCAATCTTTAACTTTTTAAATTAAAAATCTATCAGAATTACACTGACAATGATGTCTTGTGGCAAACTATAATGTATCCTGCAATAAGATTATATACTACTAAGCCTTTAGCGAATATATAGGAGTGATTGTTTTAATGGCAAGTGAAAGATTAAGTACGGTGTCTTTTTGTATTCATAGATTATCCCCTTCATTTAGAATGTGTTAGATTTTCTCTGGTATACACTGAATGGTAAGAATTATTCTCAACACTGTACTGGTAGTATATTCATTGGCAGCCCACTGTGGAAGTTACAGCAGAGAGTATTTTAGAGTCTTCATGCTATGCGAGGTTCTTAGTTTGGATAAAGAAAGAGAAATGAAATAAAATATCCATACTATTTTCTGTTTTGTGAAAACTCTTACAGAGACCTCAAGGAGGCTGAAGGGCAGTGCTGGATCTCTGTAAAGGGTCTTGATCTAGATAATATCATTATCATTCTATGAAATGTTGGTGCTATCTGTGGGATGGATTCTGAAGCCATATATGAACACATATATTCTGAATTGTGCAAGTGTAATGGATGAAAATGACCATTGTATTTGAGCAATGTGGATTACTATGGTCAAGTGATGTTTGTTTGACTGCCTTTCGAAACACTACAGGAAAAGAGTAAGCGTCAATTCATTTGATGATGAATTTTGCTCACCACTAGCATCCTGGTACACATGTGCATAACACTTGTCTTTGCCCATTTCTTTTGCTAAGTATGTTTTAAGATCTCACAATGGCTTCATTCTTGCATACACACACACACACACACACACACACACACACACACACACACAAGATTGATGACTCCTCTTGATGTGTTCTTCTTCCTGGATGGGAGTCAGCATCTCTTCTGAGAAACTCTTGACCATTTTGATGCTTCTCATTGCCCAGATGAGGTGGACGAAGCTAAGAAGTGAGAGATTTTATCAACTGTAGAATATTAACCTATAAATTTGGAAGAATCTTTTTTTCTTCTTGTAATGTTGAATAAATGGTCATTTTACACATGACTTATCACTCTATTGCCCGAGAAATTCAAAATGTTGATAGAATCCCAATACACAAGTTTTCACCCAGCTGTGAAACCATGTCACTGACCCCTCCACATGTTTTTCACTCTTCTGCTCTTTCCTTCTGGAATAAATTTTACTGGAAGTTGCTTGTTTACTTGAAATGTCCCTACCTCTTCTTACTCTTTAATGATTACTTAGAGTTTATTCTGAATGGTTTGAGACATGAGGAAAGCCTTTGGGAGAGAAAGGTCAGCCCAGGCCTAAGGAGATTTCTCAGTTACAAAGTGCTTGCCAAGCAAGCATTAGGACCTGAGTTTTACTTCAGGAATTCTTGCATAAAAGCCAGATGTGGTGATGTATATGTGTAGTATCAATGCTGGCCATCCAGCCTAGGCTGCTTGGCTACTTCCAGTCCCACTTAGAAGCCATGCCTCAGAAAATAGTATAGACAATACATGAGAAATAATATATCTAAAAGGTATCCTCTCATTGTCACACATGTGCATCCACTCATATGCACATGTAATATAAATAAGAACAACACTATACACACAGAGAGAGAGACAGACAGACAGACAGACAGACAGACAGACAGCCATTACCAGCAGCAGCAGAAGAGGCCACAGAATTTACAGCAGAGTAAGCTAAGTTCCCTATGTCTGTTTGTAGTTGTTAAATGATCAGGTAAGTTCAGAAGGGGGAAGGGCTCATGAAGAAGGGAACATAGAGATACCAACATGAATAACAAGACATAATACCACAGGCTGGGATACAGCTCTGTAGAGCATTAGCCTGTATGAACAAGGCCCTACCTGGGTGGGATCTCTAGCATTAGGGTGAGGGAAGGAGATACAATGCCAAAAGCAAAGTCAAAAGTTAAAAACACGAATGAATTGAACTTCCTGAAGACTGAATGTTTTGTGAGCCAAAGGACTATATGAACTAAGTGAATATGTGACCTACAGAATGGTAGAAGATAGCTGTAACATTTTAAAAAAATCTGTTAAGAGTTTAATATTTGTTATATTTAAAGGCCCTGTATAGTTGAATGATAAAAAAGCCAAGCAACATAATTCAGAATTAGTCAGAGAGTTTTATGCAGACCACTCTGCACAGTCACAAGTGTGTAGAAAGTCACACAGTCACTACTCATCAGCAGATGAAAATTAGAGTTGCAGGATATTGCTACTTTATATTCAGTAGGATAGCTAATATGAAAATGAGCAATAACTAGGCTATGATAATACCAGGAGCTGGGCTATTGCTGGAAGGAAAGTGCATTGTGTAGTGGCCACATTAAGCAGAGCAGTGGTTTGTAACAAGTAGAACATATCCAATTTATAGTATAGACATTCCAGTTGTAGGGATATGAACAAAATAATTGAAGGCAGAAATGCCCAAACAGACACTATCTCACAAATACCCCAGAAAGCATCCTTCATGATAGCCAGAGGTGGCAATAGAAAGAGGCCATCTGTGTATTAGCAGATGGATGGACATGCAAAATATGATATTCACATTCAATAAAGTATGATTTAGCCTTAAGGAATGAAATCCCCATAGATGATGCAAAATGGATGAGTCTCAGAAATGTGTTAAACGAGCAGAGCACAAAAGAAGAAATGCTGCATGGTTTTTATTTGATCTAGTAACCTTGAACAGGCAAATGTATAGATGCACAAAAGATAGCTACAGTTACCAAAGTCTGGAAAAAGCAAGGATGGAAAGAGATTGTCCAGTGGGTACAGGACTGGGGTGATTAGATGGTTCAGGAAATCGAAAATGCTCATGGCCACAGTATTGATACCAGGCACTACTGTCACTGTAGTGCATGTTTTAAATAGATAATATAGTGAATATTATAGTCCAAGTTTTCGCAGTCATCTTGGATTGTCATAACAGAACAACCATGGCTGAGGTTTAAACAATCATTTATCTCAAACCCCTTATCGGGTGCTGGAATTCTTCTGTCTGATTGCACACAGCCGCTGTCTTGTTGGATCCTCATATTATGGAGAGGCAGCAGTTGTCTCTGCTTACTCAGTCACTGCCACTCCCCCCATATGACACCATCTGCTTAGCTCTAAAAGACCCTACCTCAAAGCACCGTCACTTTGGGTCTCAGGGCTTCACTGTATGAATTTTGGAGCCACACAAACATTCAGTCCATTAAATCTATATTTTACCACAATAAAAAATGTAACATGCTGAGCATTCACGTGAGTTTATGTTGCATTTAACTTACCTTGCTGCTTAAATAGCTACTTACCTTCAAATTCTTCATAGGTACATCTTAGCACTTTATTATACCATGATATTAAGCTCTCTGAGTAGTCTTCACGTGAAAACAAAAATGTTTCAATAGTTTATCTCTCTGCTCCTTCTGGGATATGTTTAATTGCTTTGAGAAATAACCTTGACATTGGATTCTCACTATGATCTACATGTTGTGTTGTCCTTCAACTATATCATATCATGTAATTCAAAATAATAGCATGACACCTGTAATATATTTTCCAAATGAGTAAACTGTACTTCACATTTAAAATTAATAGTACAGTATAATCATTTACAAAGCCAGGCCTGTGTCCTTCAGAGCCTACCCTGTCGATTGCCAGGTTTTGTACCGTGAGGACCTAGATCTTTTGATAATCACAGTCAATTAGCTCTCCCTTTGCTCCTCTCTCATATTTAGGACATCCTCATTCCTGCATCCTGGGGTTAAACTCTGGATAGGTTAACATGTATACAAGAGTTTTTGTATCTGGACATATAATTGAGGGAGACCCAAGCTCAGGCATTCTCAGTACCTTTCTAAGAGCCCATCTGTAACTAATATGTCCCCAGAGAGCTTCAGATGCCCCCCTTGGAGCACTGAAGCAACCATGGTGCAGTCCTAAGATCTACCAATGGCCTAGGCATAGCTACTGATTGATGCAAGTTATTCCCAATATTATAGCACATGCTTTCTCCTCCTTTGACTCTCCATCACTGACTACAAAATAGTTTTGAACATTTCATGTGTTCACTGACTTTTATCTTTCCTCCTCCCCTTCCTCATGCAGCAATTGAGTTGTGACTGTGTAAAGCACACCTTGCATAGTTTTGTAATCCTGGCATTTAATACCCACTCAGTGGCAGGCAGGTAGGTTCTGACCCAGTGGTATTTTGTGGTTTTCCAGGAACTTGTTCAGCACAGGACCCAAATATAGAGAATGCATTTGAAATCAGAAGTCAAATAAGAAGAGTCTCTTCCTACCACACAGAATTGAGCCTTCTCTGCAGTCATGTCCTGACACTCTAATGGCATTCATAGCAGACGTGCTCAGAGGAGAGTGTGTGCACATCCCACATCCATCATACTAATAAGCAGAGAAGCGGGCGCACCTTTGTACTGCGGTGGAAGGAAACTGACTTAATCTCTAGCTAACCACCTTAAACCTCAGTAATCATTGTATTAAGAGATGTAGAAATAAAACCTAAGAAGTCATTTCTTATTGCCCTGAAGCACCAAGTGTGTGAAGGGTGTTTGTAAATCAAAGAAGCAGAAAGATTCCTGGTGCTCTCAGAAAACAACAATAAGAGTCTCTATTTTCAGCCATCGCCATGAAAGAGCATACAAGATGAAGGGCTTGGTTCCGGGCATGCATGAAGGAGTTGACAGCTGGACAAACTCAGTTATGTTCAATCAATGGAAGAATAACATTGATACCAAAGAACACAGCACAGGGACAGTATAAAATACTCAGACACTGTGAAGACTGTTGGAATCTGAAATGGTGACATTATAAGGTTCAAAGACTTGTTTCAGTTAGTATTTAGAAGCTGAAATTTCATATATAGTTCTCAAAAGTTCTAGCACTTGAAACTGTCTGACTAACAAAAATGTATCCACATATTTTTTTTTTCCTAGAGAGACTATAGCTAGGAAAATGTACTACAGAACATTCCTGGTTCAAAACTCTTACTACCTTTAACTTTTTGTTATAAATGATACAAATTAACAATTTAGTAACAATTTATTACAGATTATAATGATCTAATAATCAATTCTTTATAAAAGCAGATGTAGGCAAATGAAAGGCCAAAGAAAAGTTTCCAAATATTTCATTCACTGCCACTTACTACTTCCTTATTAAAAGATTTTAATGATCAAAAACCTAACTCAGGAAGACACAAGTAGGAAAATATATCTTACATTTACAAAGCATATATGGTGTTATACTTTTAATAAAATTCACTTTATAAATTTAAAATTGTCTCAAATGCAGTTCCAACATAGACGAATAACAAAGTACAGCATCATCCTTAAATCTGATGATCATAGACATGTAGTGATGGACAGATATCCTCCCAGAACTTGGGAACCTAAAACAGGATGGTGAGTGTGAGGCTAGCCTGGGTTCCATAGTAGGATACTTTCTCAAAAAAAAAAAAATGCTGACAAGAGCTGAAGATGTAGTTGAGAGGTAGAATGACTGCATGTCTAGGGTCCTCAGTTTGATCCCTGACATTGCAAAAATGTGAATTTAATTTATAGTAAGACATAGTGTTCAAAATAGACACTGAATTCCAAATATGGAATTTTTCATGACTTAAAAATGTGCTAATTGTCTGGTTTTAATAATTTCCAACCACATGTGAATGTGATATATTGGGAATGATAAGATATTTAAAGTGAATTATATGAAATACAATAGAAGTAAATGCTTTCTGAATAAAACATGTATGTGTTTATAGCTTTTGCCACAAGGGATTTTCATCTTGTTAATATAGGAAAATATACTGAAGTGCTACTGACTATATTGTTTACTTGTTTAAGTACAGGAGGAAAGAAAAAAAACCCAACTCTACAATCTGATTCTGGCCATCCCCATCCAAGGTCCTGTACTTCAACTGTCTTACCAATGAAATTTCAAGTCACGTCACTACTTGCCTTATTGTGAAAATGAAGACATTTTATTATTACAAGGTTCTATGTCCTTCGTTGAACAAAGACATACCAGTCTCAGTTTTAAAAATTATTCTATGCTATTTGAAGTAGTTTGTTACTATGTAACAATGTTACTAAGTTACTTTTATGTCAAATAAAAAAAAAACCTCGAATATATAAAAATTAAACGGAACACTCACAATTCTAAAACTATTTCTGTTTATTTCGAGATGTTTCTGCATAAGAGAAGTTTGCCCTTAAACCTAAATCAAAAATTCAATTTGCAGAAGCCTAAGAACATTGTAATTTTGTCAATATAATGTAAAGAGAAAAGTAACAAAGCATGCTGACATTTACCAGCAAGTTAAACCTCAAATGTTATCTCTTCAGGGAATCACTCAGCTTCATTCCAATCACCTACAGCTTTGCTGGCATTTGCTAAATGAAAGTTACTAATTTGATTCAAAAGCTACTCACTTTTTTTGTGATGGTAGCTATCACCTGGAAATTTTAAGTTTTATTTTACTTTATTGCTTGAGGAACTGTGATGCAATCTGTTGTCTCTCATCTGACATACATTTTAAGAGTGTGGCGGTGGGTTAGGAGTCTAAACTTTATTCAACTCGGGAAGAGATAATGAGGATCATTGCCTAAGACTCTTCCAAAATATCCATAAGTTACATCAAAATGTGCTATTCACTTCCCCCAATTTTCCAAAGAAAACAGAATTCAACTTCAAAGGATGAGCTTCAGGGAAGTACAGATTGTGTTCAATACTCAATCTGACATACCTATTCTTCCTTCATGATGAGTTTTGAGTGAGTTTAATAACATTGTCATAACTACGTGCATATCTAACATATTAATTATTGGATGTCATGGTTTGAATCTGAATTGCCCCATACAAGTTCACATTTTGAGTACTTGGTTCCTGCTGCTTAGAGAGCTTATGGATCACTTGGGATGTGGGCCCAGGGTAGTGGAGAATGACCGCTGTGGGCAATCCTTTTGAGGCTTATGCCAGCCCTCATACCAGTCCTAGCCTCATGCCAGTCCTAGTCTCTGCTCTCTGGTTCATTGAATATGTGAGGGGCTATTCCACATTTCCCACCTTCGTGGAGCTGTTCCAAAATATATTTCCTACCACAACAGCCTACACTTCTGCCCCACGATGAGCTAAAGAAAGCTCTTGTCTCAAAAGTTGTTTCTATGTGGGATAGCATCATTGTAATAAGAAAGATATCTGCATTGACCTCAGAACTTATTGAGGATTATTTTTCCTCTTCACAAAACAATACTCTATACCAGATTTAAGTTCTTCCTTCTACTCCCAAAGCTTTGTTTCTGCCTGACCCTGACTCTAGTCTGTCTCAGATGCCTCTCCACTCACCCAACCCCACAGGCAGGGCTTTCGTCTGTCCACTTCAGGAAAGCTGATAAATATCTTTGTGTGAGTTTTAAGATTATAAAATAATACTTCTGTCTCACTCACCCACATAAAAACAAAATATATTATTTTTTCATAAACACAGGTTATATCATTTTATTTGGATACTTAAAAAACTCTATAATATTCTCTTCTCTAATATTCACTGTATCTTGAAGGAATAACATTTCAGAAATGTGAACTCTGTGAAATAGTAAGACTTTAACTGAATTTTGTAAAATTATCTTTTCTCTCAAGTTATAAACAAACATGCCATTTTGTTCTATAAAAATTTGAAAATGTGTTTATAAAGTTAGTAGCAAACATTAAACATAAAGTAATGCAGAAAGCAACTATGTCTAGAACACTGTCATTGGAACTTTTATGGAAAACAATCCTCCCCAACTTTTCAAGTGTTTCTTGGAGAGACACTTTCTTTCCAAAGGACTGAATAGACCTCTGAAAAGTGAACATGGCTATGATGACTTGACCTAACATTTTCCAAAGTACTCTAATATATTTACATATCTACACATGTGTTCTTAGTCACATGTGGCTACTGTATATATCTGTGCATGTGTATACATAAGATCTCATCTGCATGTGGCTACTGTATAAATATCTGAACATATATACATATAGTTGCAGGTCTACATGCCCCTACTGTATATATTTGTACATGTGTACATATACAAATATAAATATTTTCTCTTGTGTACATACACATCCCACTTGTGGCTAGTATACCTATATGTGCATGTATACATTTACATATTTTCTACATGTAGCCATTGTGTATATGTTCACATGTGTACATATATGAACTTATCTATTTGTGGATTCTGTATACAACTGAACATGTGACATATACATATATATCTATTTGTGACTCCTATGTATAGCTATTTAATGTTTTTCAAACATCTCTTCCAAAGGCTGTGGAAGATGAAGATTCTAAAGCTATCTCAGACACGAGAAAGAGATGGAATGCTAGAGTATCAAACAAACATGTGATTTACTTTCAGCAAATCATGGATCACTCATGGATTGTACATTTAATTGTAAATAGATGCTTACCACTGACCAAATTGTGATGAAACCCAACACAAGAGAAGATGGAGTCTGTTCCCCTTTAGCTGTGAAATTTCTTTGTATTGTTGGTGTCACTCTTTGACGAGTGTTTGTTCTCTGATGCACACTTGGACCTTGTGACCTTGGGGCCAAAGCTCACTCTGTTAGAAACAAAGGAAATGGCCAGTCAGCATCTAAGTACTTCAACTTTACAGGATTTGCTTAAGCAGGGAGAGGCCAAGAGGATTTACTGCCAACTGGAAATATGCCACAAAAACTCTCCAGTGTGCTAAATCCTAGTGTTAATTAAATTTTAAGTGAGGAAATTGCATTAACTATTTAGAATGCAGCATCCCCAATCAGTCGAGTCCCCAGCAAACATTTCCTGATTTTGACCTCAGTGACCCATCTAGAATTAATAATATTTCAAGCTTATTTTCTCCTTACAAGTTCACAGTGATACTGGCTGGTAATTATCTAAATTGTATCAGATGACACCGGGAACACAAGGAGGGAAAGTTCGATGAAGGGCTGGGGAGAAATAATTAGTCACAGATTAGAATAATCGGGTGCTTCTTTTCAAATATTCACTTAGGTTGCGGGACCTATGCAGAAAATTGCTCACCACATAAATTCTGATTCCAGAGTTAGTTGATTGAAGTATTGATGTTCACCTGGGTGTAGACTCCAGTGGTCTCATAATAAACAATTTAAATTATGATTCCAATGCAAATAGCACCAGGAAGATGAAAACTTACTAATTAAAAAAGTAACTTGTCCTCACTAACCTGTAAAATTGCAGTGGAATTATCACAGTACCTAGTGTGTGTGCGCATGTTTAAAATAGTTCAATATCCAATTCAAGATCTGAAATATCCAGCTCCCCGGTTTCTGTACCCATTAGCCAACCACACATAGCTTATCTGGAGAAAGAGGTGGGTCCAGTTAATTTTGAGCAACATTTATAAGGACCTCAAACATGGACAATGAAACAAAAGTCTGACAGAGGATGCAAACAAAGAGATGTTTGGCGTGGGACGTGGGTGAAGGGTTGCAGAGTTTTGCTGGCCTCTTTTGGAACACACCTTGTCCCACTATTTCATATGCCCAGATCACAGGACATCAGAGGACATCCACCTTATTAATTTTACTATTTTTTGTGTCTGTTGTTTTCATATCATTAACTTAGGATTTAGCTTATTTTCTCCTCCTCCTCCTCCTCCTCCTCCTCCTCCTCCTCCTCCTCCTCCTTTTCCTTCTTTTGTTTGTTTTTTTTCAGGACAGGATTTCTGTGTGTACTAGAGCTGTGGCTGTCCTGGACTCACTCTATAGACCAGGCTGTCCTTGAAGTCACAGAGATCCAGCTGCCTCTGCCTCCCAAGTGCTGGGATTAAAGGCGTGCACCACCATGCCCAGTTTAAGATTTAGTTTATTTTCAAAAGATCTTTCCACATAGAAAAAGGACTCCACTGCATTGTTCTTCAGCAGCAGCATCTGAATTGTCATGTGTTCAAAGACCAAAATGTGAAGTTTGCTTCACCTTGCAAGTTTGCTTAGAGAAATTCTCCAATCCAAGCCCTGTCCATTTACAACGATAAACTAGGAAATTTGTTCACAGTAGTAAAATATTTGATCACTTTGAGTCAATTTCCTCTTCCTTATTATGTGACTATATGTAATATAAAGCACTCTGAAACTTGGAATTTATTCATTGTCCAAAACCTGTTCTTTCTAAAATTGTGATCATGTTTTCTAGATGCCTAGAGTATCATAAAAATAGATATTTACTGTTCTCATAGAAAGATAAAAAAGACTTAAATTTTGTGCAAGGTGATAAGTATGGGTCTAATTTCATTCTTTTACATATCGACATCCAGTTAGACCACCACCATTTGTTGAAGATCTTGTCCTTTTTCCATTGTATGGTTTCGGCTTCTTGTCAAAAATTAAGTAACCATAGGTGTGTGGGTTCATTTCTGGGTCTTCAATTGGATTAAATTGATCCACTGGTCTGTTTTTATACCAGTACCATGCTTTTTTTTTTACTACTATTGCTTGGTAATACAGCTTGAAATCTGGGATGGTGATCCCTCCAGATGTTTTTTAATTGTACAAGATTGATTTAGCAATTCTGGTTTTTTTATTATTTCATATGAAGTTGAGAATTGCTTTTTCCAGTTCTATAAAGAATTGTGGTGGTATTTTGATAGGAATTGCATTGAATCTGTATAATGCTTTTGGCAGGATGGCCATTTTTATTATGTTGATCCTACCTATCCATGAGCATGGGAGATCTTTCCATCTTCTGATAGCCTCTTCAATTTCTTTCTTCAAGGACTTTAAGTTCTTGTCATACAGGTCTTTCACTTGCTTGGGTAGAGTTACCCCAAGGATTTTATATTGTTTGTGGCTATTGTGAAAGGTGTTGTTTCCCTAATTTCTTTCTCAGCCCATTTTTTTTTTTTATATAAGAAGGGCTTCTGATTTTTTTTTGAATTAATTTTGTATCCAGCCACCTTGTTGAAAGTGTTTATCAGCTGTAAGAGTTCTCTGGTGGAATTTTTGGGGTTGCATAGGTATACTATCATATGGATCAAAGACCCTAACATAAGGCTTGACACACTAAATCTATTAGAAGAGAAAGTGAGGAAAACCCTCAAACTCATTGGCACAGGTAACAACTTCCTGAACAGAACACCAACAGCTCAGGATCTAAGACCAACAATCAATAAATGGGACCTCATGAAACTGAAAAGCTTCTGTAAGGCAAAAGACACTGTCATTTGAACAAAATGGCAGCCTACAGATTGGGAAAAGAACTTCACCAACCCCACACCTGACAGAGGGCTAATACCCAAATTTTACAAAGAACTCAAGAAATTAAATGCCAAGAAACCAAATAATACAATAAAAAAATGGGGACCAGAACTAAACAGAGAATTCACAAAGGAGGAATCCATAATGGCTGAGAGACCCCTGAAGAAATGCTCAGCATCCTTAATCATCAGAAATGCAACTCAAGACAACTCTGATATTACATCTCACACCTGTCAGAATGGCTAAGATCAAAATCTCAAATGACATCACACGCTGTGGAGAAAGGGGAACCCTCCTCCATTGCTGGTGGGAGTGCAAGCTTGTACAACCACTATGGAAATCAATCTGGAGATATCTTCAAAAACTTGAAATAGCTTTACCTCAACACCCAGCCATACCACTTCTGGGTATACATCCAAATGATTCCTCACCAAACCACAAGGACATTTTCTCAACTATGTTCATAGCAGCCTTATTTGCAACAGCTAGAAACTGGAAACAACCCAGATGTCCCTCAACCGAGGAATGGATAAAAAAAGCTGTGGTACATCTACACAATGGAATGCTACTCAGCTATCAGAAACAACGAAATCATGCAATTTGCAGCCAAATGAATGGAACTAGAGAAGCTCATCCTGAGTGACCTAACCCAGACTCAGAAGGATGCACATGTCATCTACTCACTTATGATCGGATTTTAGCCATATATATAGTACAGGATAACTATACTACAGCCAATGCACCAAAGGGAAGAGGAAAATAAAGTTGTTTTTTTTTTCCTGTCAATGAGGCACTTTTTCCTTATGGTGCTGCCTTGTAGGTCCCCAGTGTCTGAGGAGGCTCTTGGCCCTCATAAGACTGCTGAACTGGGGCAGGGGACTGATATGTAGGGCCACTCAACTCTGGAGGATTAGGTTGAAAGGGATGGGGGTAGAGGGTGGTTGGGCGGGACTGGGAGAGGTGGAAAGAAGGTACTATGATGGAGATGTAACCTGAAGTTATAAATAAACATCAAAAAAAGAAAGATTAAAAAAGAAAAGCAAGTCAGCAAAGCAAATTTGATTCCAAATGGCTAAACATTTTAACATCTGGATAATAATTAAGTGCAAAGTCTACTTGAAGAAATGCTCAACATCCTTAATCATCAGAGAAATGCAACTCAAGACAACTCTGAGATTCCATCTCACACCTGTCAGAATGGCTAAGATCAAAAACTCAAATAACAGCACATGCTGGCGAGGGTCTGGAGAAAGGGGTACCCTACTCCATTGCTGGTGGGAGTGCAGGCTTGTGCAACCACTATGGAGGTCAGTCTGGCGATATCTTAGAAAACTTGGAATAGCTTTGCCTCAGGACCCAGCCATACCACTTCTGGGTATACACTCAAATGCCTCTTCACGGATTCATAAGGAAGTTTCCTCATCTATGTTTATAGCAGCCTTATTTGTAATAGCTAGAAACTGGAAACAACCCAGATGTCCCTCAACCGAAGAATGGGTTAAAAAGCTGTGGTACATCTACACAATGGAATATTATTCAGCTATCAGGAACAATGAAATTATGCAATTTGCAGCCAAATGCATGGAACAAGAAAAGCTCATCCTAAGTGAGCTAACCCAGACTCAGAAAGATGCATATGGCATCTATTCACTTATAGTAGGATTTTTAGCTATATAGTAGAAGGTATCGATACTACAACTAACACACCAAAGGGAACTTGTACATAGACTTTTTATTTTTTATTTATTTTTTATATTTTTTAAATATTTTTTTCTATTTCTTAGTCTTTTTTATCTATTTTTCTGCTCATTTGTCTGGTTGTTTTTTAGTTCTCTCTCCTGGGCAATGAGACACTTTTCACTGATGGTACTGCCTCGTAGACCCCCAATGAATTAGGAGGCTCTTGGCCCTCATACGACCTCTCAACTGAGATGAGGGACTGTTATATAAGGACACCCCACCCCAGAGAAATGGGATGGAAGGGTTAGGAGGTAAAGGAAAAAATGAAATGTAATGTTTCGGCCTTTTACTACTAATTGTCATAAACTGTTTAGGATAACTAAGAAATGCAAACTAATAGTTATGCAAGCTGGTCATTTTGTTAGGTACTATGACAGCCTATTGTAGTTATTTTCTGAGCTAATCAGAAATAAAGCTGCTACGAGACAAGCAACATCTGCTTACCCTAATATAAGAGATAGATAGGGCCTCTTCAAAACCTCAAGAGATCTGCAGAATATGGCATTCAAAGATGTTTTTGTAACTTTAGATATTTTTATATCGAGACATATCAACTCCTGACAGCACCCTCTATTCTCCTCCAAGTAGAAGATGAGCATTGAAGAATCTCCAGTGGGAGAAGATTGAATTAGTCGCAAGCCTATCTCTTGGTAGGAAAAGCCCCTTGCTCCAACTGTAGACAGAATGCTGTCCAAAAAGGACAAAATGTGGAAGCAGGTAAGTCGACAGCCTAGCTCTGCCAAGACAGGGTAGGCAAGTCCTTCATAACCCCTGCTCTACAATCAATGTCTGTCAGAGAAATGGGGCCAAACGACTGAAGATCGATGCTGCAATGTATGGAGTGAAAATGGGAACTGTCCAGACAGTCACTGGTATGTCATTTCTTAGTTTTGGAAGCTGCAGGCCCTGAACTTCCTATATAATCAGATATATTTATCCCTCTCAGGTCTCTGAGGTGGTTGAAGAATAGACAGCTAGAGTCTCATAGTTAAATTTTGAGTTGTTTAGGAATCAAGAGGGTGTTCTGGATCTAAGAAGGTATTTTTAAAATTGTGAGGCAAGTTAGTATGAAAGCTGAGTTAGATATAGAACTTTAAACTCATGGAGATGTTTAGATAGTAGAATGTTAAAGTCAGGTGCCAAATACATATGGACTGGACATTGAAATGTATGCTAAGCCATATAACTCTCATAATTGTGGCCTATTTATTTCTGTGCTCTTGTATTGTATTTATTGTTATAAGAGAAAGAACAATTTGTTGGTCTGACAGGGGGAGCGGTTGAGGGGAAAGATACACCTTAAACTTAAGGAAAAGGGAAGAGGATGGGGGGTTGACGGGAAAGAGGGTGGGAGGGTGGGACTGGAGGGGGGAGTAGGGAGGGGATTGTGATTGAGATGTAACTTGAAGAAATAAAAAATAAAATTAAAAAAAGAAGGAAGGAAGCAAGGAAAGAAAAGGAAGGAAGGAAGAAGAAAAGACATAAGTGCCCAGTCATCCTGTGCTACCAGCAAGTTCAAGGCAAGGCTGATACCCATTTCAAAATGACAGTATAAAGAAACCAGTTACATGACAGTGTTAACATGGAGGAATTTAAGGGGACAGCATATGTAGTTTCCTCCTAAAACTGTAAACATGAGAGAAAAAGACAAAACATATTTGTTTCAGGCAAACATGAACTTTTCTTGGTCTAAAGAAAATAAAAAGGATAACAATTTTCACTGTTTTTCATAGTTAATGAAGCTTTTCTTTCTCATGAAGATTAGCTTTTTCTTAAGAGTCACGTCTTTACACAGACATCATTGTGAGGAAAATCAGTTACTGCATTTACCATCTGCATACATGAGATGCTACAGAAGAATACAGAGCAGACGCTGAGCATAGCACAATACACCCATGGAGCATTTTCCATAGCTGTTTTTCCTTATGGAACACACTTTGTAGCCATGAAATTCTGTTAGTAAAATGCCACTCCTCAGTGGAAATGCCCACTTTATTGTAGATGAAGTGGTTTCCAATTTGGGTGCTTCTGTTAGTAAAATGCCACTCCTCAGTGGAAATACCCACTTTATTGTAGATGAAGTGGTTTCCAATTTGGGTGCATGCCAAATAAAGTATCAACTAAAATTGGTGATAGAATTCTAAGTAGACATTGGAATATTTTCATGATAGCTCTCCTAGTCAATCTGAACATGGACAGGCATGTTCTTCCAACTGCATGCTGTCATTGGTAGTAAGAGAATGAAACAAAACTGATATTTTGTTAATCTTTTTTTTTTTTTGGTTTTTCGAGACAGGGTTTCTCTGTTTAACAGCTCTGGCTGTCCTGGACTCGCTTTGTAGACCAGGCTGGCCTCGAACTCGCAAAGATCCGCCTGCCTCTGCCTCCCAAGTGCTGGGATTAAAGGCGTGCGCCACCACCGCCCGTCTTGTTAATCTTTTTGTTTTTGACTAACTTTCTATTACAAAGATAGCTTCATTTACAGGAGTTTTCCCCAGAGGGGGAAAATATAAGCATTAAATATGTTCACCGATAAAAAAGAATAAAATTAGATAAGGTATCAGAGAAGATAAGACTGAACGACTAATGATTATCCTATTAAGGGATAAAAGCCAGACTCAGGAACACAAATACTGCATGCTTTCCCTCATCTGTGGTCCTATATTTTATATAAATGCAAATGTGTGTGTGTGTGTGTGTGTGTGTGTGTGTGTGTGTGTGAGATACACTTACATACACCACATAAAAACATATGAGATTCTGGAGAAGAAGGAGAAACAACCAGAGTGGGAAGGCTATCAGGAATAAATATGATTAAAGTACATGATTTAATGTCCAAAATTGGCTTTATGAAAGCCACTGAATATATTCTAATAAAAGAGGTCAAAACGGGGCTGGAGAAATGGCTCAGCAATTAAGAGCACTGGCTGTTCTTCCAAAGGACCTGAATTCAAATCCCAGCCACCACATGGCAGATCACAGCTGTCTAATTGCCAGGCATGGTGGCACACACCTTTAATCCCAGCACTCGGGAGACACAGGCAGGTGGATCACTGTGAGTTCAAGGCCAGCCTGGTCTACAAAGTGAGTACAGAACAGCCAAGGTTACACAGAGAAACCCTGTCTCGAAAAAAAAAAAAGTCAAAAATATATTCCAATAAAAAAGTCAAGCTATAAAATGCAAAATTGTGTGCTCTATTAGAACTGCAGTTTCATATGATACATTTTAAATTTCTAGAATATGAACAAAATGGAAGAGATCCTCTGGGTATACATTCAAGATGAAATAGAACCCAGACTCAAGATAGTTCCACAAAAACACAGGGATATATTGCCATTGGTTTTACAACAGGATATATGAAACTAGGATATAAATACAATTTAAAAAAGATTTATTTATTTTTATTTCATGGTTATTAATGTTCTGCTTCCATGTATGTATGTGCGCCATATGCCTGAAGTGCCCACTGAGGCCATAATAGTACTCTGGAAATAGAGTTGCAGATGATTATGAAGCCACCATGTTGGTATTAGGAACTGAACCTGGGTCCTTTGCAAGACCAGCAAGTATGCTTGACTCCTGGGCCAAATGTCCAGTCCCCAGAAATACTATCTTATTAGATGTATTTTATTTTAAGCCTGTGAGAAGAGCTTTGTTGTCATGAAATTCCTCTACATCAATGTTATTTTCTTCTTCCTCAGTGCAATATTACAAATATGTAACCCCAGAGGACAAAGCATCTTTCCGTTTCACGAGGATTAGAGAGATGGCTCAGTGGTTAAGAACCCTTGCTGATCTTCAAGGAGGACCAGGCTTCAGTTCTCAGTTGGAACTCTCTCTCTATTGGAAGCTTGAACATTGTCATATTTGCTCACATTCGACATCGTTTGCTGCAAGAATATACATCTCTGAACATAGAGCGGACTCTTGGTGTGGTACAACCAGGGCTATCCTGCCCTGCCTGCTGTGATTATTGGCACTAGGAAGCACTGCCTAAGCATTATTCCACCGTCAGGATTCCAAATATTGCTAGAATTTTCTATGCTATGGGATACTTGTGTCTTTACTGGTGTGCACAGTTTTATAATGTAAGTAGTGTCAGAAGATTGTCAACATGACATACACACATTTACCACATACAATGCTAAATGGAAATAATTATCTAATTCACTTTGACAATTTTAACAATTTTAAATGACAAGTCATTGCAAATGCATTTTGAGCTATCGGTAAGTGCCCAGCATTTTATTAATTCTCATTTTTGTCAGTTGTTTAGGATGACTAATAACTAATAAATTTGATAAGAAAAAAATGGTGTGCCATTGAAAAGTTAGATATGAAAATTTGGACATGAGGATTTCCAGTATCCTCCCCAGGAAAGCTGGGAGGCATTCATGATATAAGTGGATGCACAGTTTTGTTTGCTGTGAGGTATACAGGAAATCAGAGACAGCATTTCTGTGAGCCATGTACTTGCAAACTGCCATGGCCTGTATTCTAGCATACATGGACACAGTAAGGAAGTCAGTGTTTTTTTTTCTGAAAAGAAATGAGATTTATAATTTGCATTCAACCTTTGGAGGACTCCAGCTACACTGACCTACTTCAGTTCAGGGTAAAAATTAAGCTTAATTTTAAATATTTATGTAAAATATGTATGATTGGCAGAGGCCTGTATTCTTTTTAATGTGCACCATATGTATACAAACATACCTCTCAAGAATATATACTTCTCTTTAGATGCACGATGCCACTTTTAGTCACAATTTTTCATAAATATATCTGAAGTTACATAGTTGTGCTAACCTTTTAAGTATAATCCATGTCAATTTGACAGTTTTAAGACTACAGGCAACCTTCTCTTTCATAAAACCTGTCAATGTTGATTGGTGGTTCTGCTCTCACACAAGAGGCAATAGGGTGAAACTAACACACGGGGAGAATATTGGAACTTTACCTTTTCTATGTAGGTCTGGGATTAAAATATTTTCTGTGTGGCCAGTAGTGAAAGATACCATTCGCAAATGTTTTCCTTAGCACATGTTTTTGTGGCTTTTCGTGGGCCAGGCAGATTTCTAATGGTACAATGGCCTGAATGAAGTAAAACAAACAAACAAAAACCCAGAAAGAAACTGGATTTGATATTCCCCAGTGACATTTCCATTTGTGAACTCACAATTTTTGACAACCTCATATTGGGTTTTGCTTTTCTCTCTTCCCCTGGCGTGATCCAATTCAGTACCATTGAAATCCCACTGCTCCACAAATGGGTTTACCTTGAGCATTCACCTCTCCTCTGAACCAGAGATTCGGGGAGCATTCAGTGTCTTGACATCTGGCTTGATGTGTCTTAGACAGTTTACCCTCAGCTTGCTGTCAGAATGAAGCATCATTCTACCCATTTCCCACCTCCTCCCTCCCACTAACTGTATCCATTTCTAAATGCATCTCACATCTGTCCATTTCCCTACATCCTCTTAATACCCATCTCGGTCCAGGTCATGATGCTTCCTTTCTTGAAACATTTATCTCCAGTGGTGGCTGTGTCTCACCACATTTTACTCTCACAATAGACACAACTCCAGACTCCTAGCTTCTCCTAGCTTAGGTTCCATATTTCCCGCATTCTTATTTTCTATTTATATCAGCTTTTAGAGTAAGGGTTAGTACAAACAAGCACCCAATAAATATTTTTAGTAAGTGGTTGAATAATTGCCTTTAGATAGAATAGTAAGTATGTCAATGTTCCCAGAGTAGAAATGGAAGAATTGAGGTTAATAGCTTCTTTAATCATTTTTGTTTTAAATAATAACAATCCAGTCATCTCAGACTTCTAAATGCATATGCTGCAGACAAATTGACAAATACAGAGAAAGAAACTAAATTTTATGTATATATTCTACTTTGTATGCACGTGTATTTATTTAGCCCTGTGTAGCTGCTAGTTAGAACCCCTCTTTGAGTTGCTTTAACTGAGATGGTCACTTAGCACTGAACCACTGACTCACCCAATTTCCCAGCTTGCCTATGGCCAGACTGTGTTCATATGTCCAACTCTGATAAGCTACAGTGAAAGGTTTTCTGCAAACAACAGAGCAGTGACTAAAAATCCGGTTGGTGAGTGTACTGTCTTATTATTTTAAATCTCTCTCTGTCACTCTCCCCTCCCTCCGTGTGTGTGTGTGTGTGTGTGTGTGTGTGTGTGTGTGTGTGTGTGTG